>VWZT01008897.1:93715-109219 GCA_013397055.1 Pachycephala philippinensis
AAAGAAAGAAAAAGAAATAAATAAATCATTCAAAGACAAACATTGTATTAGCTACTAAAAAAATGAGAGACCAAGAGCAAATTTCCCTGGCAGCATGGAATCAGGAAGAGATATCCTGTGAGTGAGGAAAGATTTGTATTTTCCTTGACCTCAATTCATTGACACAGAAAATGTATGAAGAACTGGAAAGCATTAAACAAAATGTTTCTGTAGATTAAATGAAGTGGCTTTAATGATTTCAATATTTTAATGTAGAAAGTTGTCACTCAGCTATTGTTGATAAAAATAGGAGACATTAATTCTGATAAACAATAGAAATTTGGCAGTGCACCTGTCAGAAAAGTTGTATTTAAAGACACTTCATACTGTTAAATAATACAGTAACAGATCTGAATAATAAATAATACAGGAATTAAGGAAGAGAGAAATTAAGCAGTATCATCAAATGGACTTCTTTCTTTGTAAGAGACAGATGAGCTTAAAAATAAATAACATAAGCACAGATAGACTGTTCCATATGATAGGAGCTGTACTGGAAGCAATTTCATCTGTAACCAAGCTGTGCTATGTATAACTAAGTAAGTAAGTATTTGGTGAGTGTTGCATAAAGACATGACATGATAATATGAAATAGGGTACTGAAAATCTCCAGAGAATGACTGGGGAGAAGAAAACACAGAGCCTGGAGTTTGGGAGTTTTCTGTTGTTTTCTTTTTTTCACTCTTATACCTAATGATTTATATCTTCAAATTAGAACTACATTAAATGTGATTTTTGTTGTTAAGAGAGAGAAAAAAAATTACAGAATGGATTAATATTTAGGTACTCCAACCCCTAGTTTAGCCACCTGCCATCATTTTAAACATTCAGAAGCGAAAAACACCCACGCTGACATGGAAACAGAAAATGTTATTATTAGCTCTAGTTCAGAAACCCAAATATAAGCACTCAATACTGATGAAGAGATGAAAAATAAAATCTTGGATGAGTGCATCATGTCATCCCTTCACCCACCTGTGTACATGTTGGAAGTCAAGGCCAGACTTCCTTTGATTGGAAAAGACCACCATAAAATAATTTGTCATGGTATGGTAATATTTATGTAGAGAATTTATTTAACAAAATTTGTAAACTGGGCACTAGAAGGTCCTAGTAAATTAAATGAATAATCACCTTTAGTAAACATTCCCTTGTGTTGCTGTGTCCACTGGGATAAAGAAGTTCCTCTGTGAAGAACTTAAATGAATCTGAATCCATGTTTTAAGTATTTATTTTCTTTTTAGAGACATCTCTGCTCTCCTCTGAGTTTAGCAAAGGACATACTTTACAATTAACTTATCATCATTCATAAATCTGACTTTTTTGACTGAATCTTAAAAAAAATATAATTTTTTAGTATTTATATTTTACACTTTGTGGGATACAAACAACATCCATATAACTTTCAGAATTTGTATCTGTGTAATTCCTTTGCAATCAGTTTAGACATCAGAATCCCCTTTCAAATTATGATCGCAGCTTGTTCACTATGATAGAAGTTAAGCTGGTAAAAAACATTATTAGTTAGACAAAAGGGTTCAAAGCAGAAGATTTGGCAAAGAGGTTTTGTTTAAATGACCTTGCAGCTGGGAATACCAGGATGGGAAAATGCCATTTATTACACCTACTCCTGTACCAGGGTGAGAAAACTCCATTTATTACACCTACTCCTGCTTTATCCTCTGCCTGTCTTGAGAAGTAGAATTCCTGAGCAGAGATAACACACTCTCACAGACATTCTTGAGCCTCCTGCTAGGGGAGAGAGAGATCAAAAGCTCAGAGATCACAAAAAGCACGTGGCATATTGGTAAACTATGCATGTGTGAGTCTTTTGATAAATTGTTGGAAACAAGAGGCCTGCCATGGGCTAGGATCAGCTAAGCCTGATAGTGCCTGCTGTTCCTGCTTGTATCTCTGCCGGGGTTTTGCTTTAGGATCCCCCAGCCAGCCAGGTAATGAAATAAATTTACTCTTTGCATTTCAGCCATGGCTTTATGGTTGTCCTGGCAACCTACTTGTTCGAATTCACACAGCCTTTTTAACACAGGAGTTTGCAACAGAGTATTGAAATAGCTTGTTCTTAACAGCGACCATGTTGTGAACTTATCACTATTTCAACCCTGTTACAACAATTTTCATCAATAGTGTGCTCTATTTTTCAAACAACTACAATTGCTTCTGTAAAAATTAATGTACTAAAATTATTCATATTTATGAACCTTTATGTTTGGTCCTCCTTTTTGGATTTGAGAAAGTACTATCAACTATTTTTTTAATAATTGTATTCATTTTTATTTTGCAGAAGTGATTTTGTTCTATTCTAACACAGAAAAGAGAACACTCATTTTAGAAAGGTAGCTCTGTCACAGGATGCTCTCTAACACTATCTAGCACTCACTTTTCAGAAATAATTGAGAATCTTTTGCTAAGATATGCTAAGAGGCTCTCATATTTGATGAACTGTAAACTTTTTCTTAAACAGTTAGTTTTTATTTAATCCCTAGGTCTTTTATTTTGTTATGTACAATTTTACTTTTGCTTACTGAGAGGAAAGGAGGCAGGAATTTGCATTTACAAAATTATAATACCATTTTTAAAAAAACTAAATGAAAACAATAAACCTGGATTGTTTTCTTTTTCTTAGTATATTAGTATTGGGCTTTGTCATTTCCACAGAGGGGCTGTCCAAATCAGCTAGAATGGATTGGTTTCCTAAATTAACCATACATATCTAACATTCATATTTTCAGTTACAAACTTCAAGCAATTCTTGTGTCAAGAATATACTCAAATATTTCACTTTCTTGCCCTTCTTGCACTTTTTTTAAAATAAGCTCAGCCTCTCGTAACCAGGAAGCAGATTGTGCCTTGTGATCTTTACATCTATCTCAGGGGCAGGAAACAGAATGGAAAGTGGTACCATGGCCTTATTCTGTCTTAAGAGTATAGGATTATTTCAGGAGTATGGAAAGGTTTTCCACCAGGAAAAGGCCAGGTGCAGCAAAGCTCAGTAGTCTGAAGGCAGAGCATGTAAAATGTGTGAATGGGATTGCCCAATACAGTTGTTGGCTGGGGCTGTGCTGCGGAGAACCCTCTCCAGTCCAATGCTCCCATAAGCCAGAAGGAAGTCCTCCCTACAGAAATCTTCCCTTTCCCACTTTGGCAGCCTCAAATTTTTCCTTTTAATTTCTGTGATACCATTCTAGTTTTGGAGTAACTTTCCTCCCTTCGCATTTTTGTGGGCTGAGTGAGTGTACAAATGTTGTGTCTTTGCTGCTCTCCCCAGCTATCACTGATTTGACTTATTCTCTCTTCAAGCACACAAACTAAGAAGACCATAAAAGTTCTCTGCAATCCTGCAAAACATAACTGTCCCTGGGTTTAGGATATCTTTCAACTTCTTAAGATGATCTCAGCTTATTAAAGCTATCTGTGATTGCAATAATTGCAAAACCGATTCTACTGTGCCACTATTCGGGAATAATTATTTTTTACCTTATAAAACTGTGTCTGCCCTATGTAGTGTCTGACTTGTATCTCTCCTCGGCTCATGCATCATCTGCATTTGATAACAAATATCATCTAATCACATGGACGAAACAATCACATATAGGGAAATAAAAAAAGAAAGATTAAAAAGATCAAGGAAAAATTCCCTACAAGATTATGGAATTGTTTAAATGTCAGAGAGATGTATATGTTAACAGTACATTGACCCATTCTTAAACCTGGCTCCGATAAAATTCCCCAAACACAGAGTATCTAATATAATATGCACCAGATGTAGAAGGACACAGCCCTTCCCAGTCCACACATATTGGTTAATGCAATTTCATCACTCTCAGTACACTGGCATCGTTTATTGAATGGATCATTATCCACAGTAGAACTTGATACAGCAGCACCCTGAAGAACATTATGGTCATACTTTCTTGCTGTGGATCTTACAGAGCTAATCACACAGTTATACCCAGTTCAAAATTGAAGAAATACGTAAAGTTTAACATGATTGAATTTGGATATAAGGACAACCTACACAGATAAGAAAACCATTAAAATGGAATTTCTTAGGATGAAAATATTAGAAACTTTCCAGTACAGTATACTTTAATAAAGTTTCTACAAAATCCTCCTTAATTTGGAGACAAAAATTGCCTTCTGGAAGAATATTGCATTTACCATTGATAATAAAGATGGACCAAATTCCTTACATAGGAACCTCTCTGAAATCTCAAATTAAATGCAATGAACAGGTTTTTTTAGTCAATGAATTTCGTATGTATTCTTGAGAGTAATTTTTTAGCAAGAAAAGGAACTGTCCATAACTTGGGCTCCTAGAGTTGCTTGTGAATATTTCATATTTCTAAATGGTAAATCCTCAAAAGAGCAGAAGGAGAGAAAGAAGAATTTGATATCCTGGGACTTGCCTTATATTTGCAACCTCTGTCCCCTGTGTAATAGCCCTCAGTGGCAGTGATCAAAAGCAATCAAGCTGAAATCATTTAATTTAAGAAGAAAAAGCATCTGCTAATAGAGAGCTCTCTTAACTCTGCAGTCAAGTTTGCTCAGTTTGGTTTTGTAGTGCAGGACCAATAAAGACTCCAAAGTTCAGAATTTATATGATTTTTTAAATGATGATGGCTGAATTCTCCAAGAGCATTAAAGTATTTTATATATTTTGTCATTGATAAGATCAGGTCAGTTAACATTTCAGGCCGGAAGCTGTTCTTTCTTCTTATTTTGAATCTTAGCTTTTTCAGGTAACTACTAAATAGCACTTTTAGATGATACGAAATAATTCTTTTTTCATAAATTGGAAAAATAAATTTTTTTAAATTGCTCTGGGATTTGAGAAAGTACTTGATTTAGATGAATTTTTTACAGATGAGTTTTAAAATATGATATATGTTTTCACCAACCACTGCACATTCTAAGCTTTTTATGCGGTAGTTTTGATGCAAGTACAGTCACTAATAACTTTTCTGAGGATGGTGAGTCCTGTACTGAAATTAGAAGAGAAGCAATTTTTCCTTAGCATTTTAGAACCACATAGCATGTCTCATAGAAAAAAAAATTCAAGTTAATTTTTAATTTCAAGTTAAGCAGTGATTTTGAGAAAGAATAAGGACAATTCTATGTTTCAAATTCAGTTTTGTTTGTGTTCTTATCATTTTAAGCGGAAGGACAGACCTTTAAGAACTATAAACACATTGCACTGTCTAGAATATGCTCACTTATCAAGTATGAAAAAAATATTCATAAATAAAGACTTAAATATGGATGACTTGGCCATGGTCATGAAGCAAATTTTGCCCATACAATGTCCCACCAGTGTTAAAGTGTAAATGCAGGAGTTCATTCTTGTGGACCTGACTGTAGGGCAAGACATTTAGCTGTCCAAGTCTTATATGCAGGCCAGAAACCAGAAAATTAACATGTTGTGGCATCTCAAGATAAGTTGTGAGATACTTAGTTTTTTCTTTGAATTTTGCAGGATAAATTGTTAATGGAGATACAATAACCTTAAAATGTAATATTAAACAGTCCCTATTCTTTCCTTTTACCTATCTTTACAGCTATATGGTCCTTACAGAGAGCTTTCTCTAGCCTTTCTCTCTGGTTGGGTAAGAAGTTGAGACAAATGTGGTAGGAGACTCAGGATGCTTAGACCTTGCATGTGTAAAGGAGAATGGAAAGAAAAGGAGAAAAACATGCAGATTTTATTTTTTTTGTACAACATCTGATGACTTAAGTGAAAACTTCCACAGGGATTTCCAGAATACCACTATTTTGAATTTGAAACTGTGTTATAGTGAGGTAATTAACATTTCTAACCCAGTTTTAATGCTGCCATTAACTTGCACTTTCTCTTACATTTGTGCATATAGTTTTAGAGCCTTTATCTCAGTCTCTGTTTTAGGTAATCTGCACAGATTTCTATGGATGCTAAAAAGCTTTAGCAGAGAAGTTTTCAGCTCTCAGCAGCAGTTTGTGAGAGCTTTGTTCTTTCTCATGCGAAACTATGCAAAACATGATAAGGTTTTCTGTAAACAGACTTTGCTAATCTTGCACCTGCGTTTATAATTAGAATTGTTGTGATACTGACTAGAGAAATGAATGATGTGTGAATTGACCAATTACCCTGATAGGTAGTTAGTTAGAGGTCCAATACCTCTTGCCTTTTAGGAAAACACTAAAAGAACTAAACACATAAAAACCCGTCTTTTATTAAATAAATAAATCAATCAATCCATTCCTTTCTGCTGACCACTCGCGTGTGTGAGTCCTAATTGCCTCTTGGCACCGCCGGCAGCAACAGATTTCATATTCTCATAAGTAAGAAATAGTTGCTTAAGCAACCTGACAACCTAGGCTTAATTCTCTGGTAAAACAGATATATGAAACAATGTATTAATTGCTGTAGTAGCAAGTTTTTAATTTATTTTCTCTGAAACTGCTAGATGATACTTTAGTCACATATAGTTAAATTTCAGGGTTTTAGTGTTGATCCATCATCTATGTATATTTTTTAAAGGATTTTAAATGAAAATTGCAAGTCAATTACTAAAAGCATTTGCAAATTCAAGACTCTGGATACAGCAAATGATCTATATAATTGCTTGTGTGTGTATATGTATATATCCTGTGTACACAGAGTGACCACAGATAGAAACTATAGGTACATAAGTCTCTACACATTTGAGATGTATATGATATGTACAGATAGACAGAAAGACACACGGATGAATGAAGAAAATTCTTTCCTAGTAGTTTCTCCTATTACATATGTGCAGTGGGAGAAGCTGTAGCATTTCTTCCAAAGAGAGTAATTGAAGAGTGTCTGCTACCCCTGCAGAGAAAAGCACTCCCTGAGGGCTGCACTCTAACCATGATGGGAACAACATTTGCGTTTCTCCATTGATCTTAATTTTGTTTATGATATTCACAAGGAAACATTATGTCACTGTTACTAAGCAAAAAAGTCCCTCTGAAGTATTTTAATATCATTACAGGCTTCAAAGGAAGAAGCAGCTTTCACATATCAATTTCATGCCTCTCAAAGCCCTGGAAAGCATATTCTTTTTTTTATTTTGGTTTGGGCTTTGCCTGGGTTTCCCCCCAACTCTGTTATTCTCAAAGAAATTCTGATTATTTTATTTCTTTCATTCTTTCTAGGTTTTTCTGAAAGCTTGCCAACACCTAATATGACAAAATACTGCTCCCCCTACCCGAACATCTGACTCATCCCAGGAATTCAAGGTGTAGATTAATTCTCTTCTTCAGGATTTTGTATTCTTTTCCAAAGCATTTTATGATAATACTTGTAGATTTACAAAGATAAATTAAGTTAACAGAACAGAATAGAGAATGCCTTAGCATAGCAGAATACGTACTGGAAAGAGATGAATATTTTTTAGATTTGCGCTCTTTCCACTTTTCCATAGAACACTTGAGGTAATACAAGGCTCTCCCCGTGACTCCCTCCTCTGTTGCATCAAGACCAATATTGGTCTTTGCCATTTCAAAGCCCTGTTAATCTGAGCACTAACCAACAGCCAAAAAAGTGACCAGTATTTGGTTGAATCTAAAAGGCAAAATCCGAGGCAGTCCTGGACACAGTCCCAGCTGCAATGTCAGGGACAAGCACGGAAGAGTGTCTGTCCTCTGCTGTTGGAGGTTACAAACCATGCTTTCCACTAGGCAAACCTAATGGAATCAGAGTGGTTTTCTTCCTTCAAGTACATGGAGAGAGCATCTGGATGTTCACAGAGTCATAGAGTCATAGAATTAGAGAATGGTTAGGGCTGGAAAGGATCTTATATATCATCTAGTTCCAACCCCCCTGTCACTGGCAGGAAATGTTCCTCTAGACCTAATTCCTTAAAGCCCCATCCAGCCTGGTCTTGAATACATTCCAGAATGGGTAGTCCACAGCCTCTCTGCTCAGCCTGTTTCTGTGCCTCACCACCTTCACAGTAAAGAATATCTTACTCACATCTAATCTAGACCTCCCCTTCTTCAACTCAAGTCCATTCCCCTTGTCCTGTCACTACATACCTTTGTAACAAGTCTCTCTCCATCACTCTGTTAGGCCCCCTTTAGGTACTGGAAGGTGCACTAATGTCTCCCCAGAGCCTCCTCTTCCCCAGACTGAACAACATCAATTCTCTCAGCCTGTCTTCATAGGAGAGGTGTTCCAGCTCTGCCATCAACTTAGCAGCTCTCTTCTGCACTCTTTCCAACAGGAGCATGTCTTTCTTGTGTTGGGAGCCCCAGTCTGGACACAGCACTCCAGGGGAGGTCTCACAAGATCAGAGCAGAGGGGAAGAATCATCTGCCCTGATCTGCTAGTCACTCATCTTTTCATGCTGCCCAGGATGCAGCTGGCTTTCTGGGCAAAACTAGGAATACAGCAAGGTTCCCATCTCCTAATAAATGCAGGCAATCCTTTATCATTTTCCAAATAAAATACATGTAAAATTTAATTCAGAAAGGATCTGCTCTGGAATAATATAATGAAAAGTTTTGTTGAGGCACTGCAAATGTGTGCACATTAATGTCTTGCCAGTAATAGATTTTTTCCATGGTCACTAACAGAGCCATCTGGTTTAACAGTCTTACTCCATGTCTGTTTAGAGACAGTTTCATTTCTAACCTTCTGGTGAACTTAAGGGAAAGACACAATTGGCTGGTTTTAATTTACATTCTAAACACACCGCATGACAATTGAAGGAGGAGAAGTTATTTAAGTCTTGACTTATAACTAACATAAATATCTGCAAAATGTATGCATGTGTCTAATTTTCCAAGCATTTGGCCTTGATTGATAAATACGTACACGTACAAAACTTGATGTGTCTATTAAAAATAGATTATAGGCAACATTTTTAATTATCTAACAATAAAAATATTCTAGTTACAATACAAAAGGCTCATGTCAAGGCATTCACATATCTCCGTGGGATATTTTTCCTGTATTGTACCATGGCAATGAACCTTTAAGGAATTTTGTAAGTAAATGTGGCAAAAACATTGATTGTGAATTTATTTTTCTTATAATTCATGTATGTTTTCTTTCTCTTTAGAACTTCTGCCCTTGTTAGATGAGGGATTTGAACAATTCTTTTTACAATTATGCCACAGACTCTGAGGTCAAAAGTTTCCAAAGTTTCTGGGTAGAAATAGACAGGAAAGAACAACAAATGTATCAAAAAATATACAGAAATATTCATGGTCACATACAAGGTTGGGAGCACATATAACTTAGCGGTGAGAGCTCTCAGAAGTATGTCCTTCTGTTAAAACTTGATCAAGAAATCCAATATTACAATTACGGTGACAACTAAGCATGGGTTTTTAAAGGAAGCTAACAGGGCTTTCACCACCCTTGTCATAACATGCTAAGGTAGTATGTGCTACTTTGTCATAGGAACGAATTGTGGCTTCTCCCTATAAAATTAAGATCAGCACTCTCAACCAACCAAATATATTTATACATGTAGACTATGATTAAGACTGTGCCTTTTCTACAAACAGTTATTAGGAGATAATGCTTGCTTGTGAAAAAGTCTGAAGGGTACCAATAACTAGATCTGATCTTTAAGACAATCCAAATGATTCACATTAGAACATTATATAGAGACATTTTTAACTCTGGCCATGTCATTCTGGTCCTGCACTATTTTGCAAAGATATGTAGTCCATGTTCGTGGAGATTCCTCACTTTGCATCAAATCTCAGCTCCCCAGATTAAAAGATATGAAAATAAAAACAATATCAGCAAGAAGAAAGAAAAACTCTACCCTCGGCTTGGAAACCCATTTACAATTATCATGAAGACTCAAGAAAGAACAAAAAAGCTGTCTTCCATTTCTTTCACTTGAAGTATGTATCTCAGCCATAACAGTGGAGGTTAATTGTAGCTGAATTTTTAATATCCTGCTTTTTTCCTGGGTAATAGCAAGAATACTTGGCAATCAAGTCATCTGAACCAGGAAGTCAGGATTCATAAGGATCACTGACTCATTCAGGTTTTGTAGCGCACACACACACAGAATCACAGAATGTGCTGAGTTGGAAGGCACCCACAAGGATCATCAAGTCCAACTTCTGGCCCTGCACAGCACAATCCTCAAAAGTCACACCCTGTGCCTGAGAGTATTGTCCAAATGCTTCTTGAACTCTGTCAGGCTGGTGCTGTGCCCACTTCCCTGTGAAGCCTGTTCCAGTGCCCAACCAACCGGTGGGTGAAGAACCATTTCCTGATATCCAGCCTAAACCTCCCTGACTCAGCTTCAGGCCATTCCCTCAGGTCCTGTCACTGGTCACCACAGAGAAGACATTAGTGCCTCCTCTTTCCCTCAAGAGCAAGTCACAACTGCAATGACGTGTCCCCTCAGTCTCCTCCAGGCTGAACAGCCCAAGTGACCTCAGCTCCTCCTCATGTGGCTTCCCCTCAAAGCCCTTCACCACCTTCATGGCACTCCTTTGGATGCCCTCTAAGAGCTTAATGTCTGTTTTATATTTTGCCTCCCAAAACAGCCCCCAGCACTCCAGGTGAGGCCACTCCAGAGCAGATCAGAGCAGAGCAGAGCAGAGTGGGACAATCCCCTCCCTTGCCCGGCTGGTGATGCTGTGCCTGATGCCCCCCAGGACAGGGTTGGCCCTCCTGGCCAGGGCACTGCTGACTCATGTTCAGCTCACCATTGGCCAGGACCCCCCAAGGCCCTTTCTGCAGTGCTGCTTTCCAGCATCTCCTTCCCCAGTCTGTCCATACGTCGAGGGTTACCCCAACACAAGTGTAGAATCTGGCACTTGCCCTGGTTGAACTTCATATGGTTGGTGATTGTCACAGGTTCTTCACTCTTAAAAGAAGGTTTGCAATTATGTTCAATGGGGTGCATAATCGTGCATTTCAGAAAGGAAATAAATAAGACATAAAGATATAATCTGTGTTTTCTCACAGCAGTGTAATAAGTTAGAAGGCTCGTAACATGATCATTATTCAATTTCAGTTTTGCATTCATAAAAACTACTAGTTTAAGCTTGTGTAGCTGTTCTTCCAGAAATGCCTCCACTGTGAATATTTCTTACATCAGTTTGTAGCAACTGCCTTGCTTCTACAAGATTAAAATGCCCTGGAAAGCAAATATGATTTTAATGTTACCGCTTGAAGACTACATGACATCTGCATTCACTACACTCATCCCACAAGTACCACTAGGAGCAGTTGCTGCCAAGCGTTCTCTAAGTCCTTCAGCCCACTGTGAGAATAAAATCTTTCAGCTCTGGAGAAAATAAATTTAAATAATGTTATTTTACTGAACTGTGCCCTAATTACACATAGTATTAAATGGCAATTACAGAAGACGCAAAACAAGCTTCAAGTGATATTTAGGATTTGAAAAAGTTTTCTCTTTTTTCCCTAAACTCTCTTTAACAAATCATGTAAATTAATGATTTTTAATTTTTATAATTTATTCAAGAAAAAAACCCTAAACAGATAAAAAAAGATAATATCTGCCAACTGTGTAACCATGACAACACTAAATCCAGTTGTAAACCAGCTTTTTTTTGTCACTAAAGTCTCATTAAAAAGAAAATTATTAACTGGTTATAGGTCCAGGGGAAGTGAGATGAAAGAGAAAATTAGTATAGATTTTCGTTGTTTCACTAAATGTTCTTCCCATATTAACTAGAGTCTGGTATAATATGTAATGTCACTATAACACATATATAATAGGTAGCAGATAACAGAGATTTCTTTCAGAGCCAGTGATCCAGCCCAGCAGCATTTGCATAGATCAGAGGAAAGTGGCGTTATGAAAAGATATATGTTACTGCACAGAGTAGATACTCTGATGAGGAAGAACTTCTCTGGAAATCTTCCTTGGGAAGAGTTTGGGAAGAGACTGCTGCTACCCCTAAGTCCCAGGTGCCACTGTTGGATCACAATGACCTTTATGCAGCACTACAGGATTGGGGAAGAGGGGCTAGAAAGCTGCATGGGGAAAAAGGACCTGCGGGTGCCAGCAGTGTGCCCAGGTGGCCAAGAGGGCCAACAGCATCCTGGGTGACATCAAAAATAGTGTCTCAGACACTGTAGGGTCTAGTACTAAGGAAGTGATTGTCCTGATTTACTTGGCCCTGGCGAGGCCCCACCTTGAGTCCTGTGTTCAGTTTTGGACCTCTCACTTCAAGAAAGACATTGAGGTGCTGGAGCACGTCCAGAGAAGGGCAACAAAGCTGGTGAAGGGTCTGGAGCACAAGTCTGATGAGGGCTGCTGAGGGAGCTGGGGGTGTTTAGCCTGGAGAAAAGAAGTTTAAGGGGAGACACTATCACTCTGTACAGCTGTCTGAAATGAGGCAGTAGCAAGGTGAGGGAAGCCCCTTCTCCCAGGTAACAAGAGATAGGATAAGAGGAAACAGCCTCCAGTTGTTCCAGGGGAAGTTTATATTGGATATTAGGGAAAAATTCTTAATCAAAATGACTGTCCGAGCATTGGAACTGACTGTCCAGGGAAGTGGTGGAATCACCATCCCTGGAAGTATGTGTATAAATGTGGCACTTGGGGACATGGTTTAGTGGTGGACCTGGCACTGTTAGATTAATGGTCAGACTGGATGATCCTAGAGGGTGTTTCAAACCAAAAGTTCCATGATTCTATAATATCAATATTAAAGTAAACACCTATTATATATTACCAGTCTAAGTAACTTGTTCATGTAGTGACACTTCTTAGAAGACTTACTTATTCTGAGTCTGATTTTAGACTTCGAAGATTCTAAATAAGATTCTGTTGTCAGATTTAATTCAAAATGGGATATATATTAAAATATGGAAAAACATGTACATATATTTATACACAAATACACACTGTGTCACAAAGTGAATTCCAGTTTGTTCTTTCTTTCTATTTGACATGTTCCTGATCAATATTTGACTACTCCGGCAAGCATTCCTCCAATGAGCACAGAGTATTCACAGAGCACAGCAAGGATGCTGACAGAGTGCTTTGGTGCAGATCTAGGCTAATTTATTTACTGGCAGGAGTCTGTGGCCAGGAACTTTGGACTTGCTTTTTTATGTCATCAAACTGTAATTCTTGCTTCCATTATGTTTAGGAAAATGCAAAGAAAAAAAACGAATGCAGCTAGGAATGAATATCCATAAGAATAAATTTGATTACATCTTGACTATTTAAGGCAAATCTGCAGCAGGTATAAATAAGCTTGGTTTCATGAAATTCAAGAGAATTATGCACACAAAGTCAAGATGACAGATGTCTATGCTCTCATACAGGTTTGTGATATACTTGGGATTAAATAATAACATCTTACTATGTCTTTGCAGAGACATAGTCTGGATAGTTATAGTGCTTTGACTCAATGGCATTAAATCCTGCAATAGCTGAGAAAGAAATAAAGCAGGAGGGAGGGAAAGATGGCTTAATATAAATACACATCTGCAAAAAGGAGATGTTAAGAAATCATGCCAAATGATGAGCATGTTACTCTAATGAAGGATAATTAAGGCAAAGAAACAAAAAAACCACCTGGAAAGATGTTTACATACTTCACAATATCAAATTTGCCTGGGTGAAATGGCCAAGGCATGTCCAGATTCAAGCGAGCAAAGACACTGGACATGAAATTCTGGATTTTGAGACCAATGCTCAGTGCACTCCATCAAAATTCTTTCATCTGAAAATATAGTCCCTACTTCTGTACAGAAATTATTTTTATTTTAAGAATAGGTTTATACAAATAGCTGTGTATCACAGTTATGAAAAAGGAGAGGTCTGTGTAACTAATTCCAGATGACTCTCACAAATATCAGCCATTGATTTACACTATTCTACAGTCCCAGTGCTCCTATATAGATACTTATGGAATTCCATCTGGGGGTAGGTGAAGAAGTCAGGAATTATAATGAAAGAGAGAATTCAGAGAATATAGTTAACCTCATTTATTTTGTATATTTTTCTTAGTTTTAGAAATAAATCTGCAAATACTCCCAGCCTAATTACTGGTTTTTTTACACCATAATAGTTAAGAAAGCAGAAATATTAAATTTCGTTAAAATAGAAACTAACTCCTGTCTGGGATTTTATTTCTATTTTTTTAATCTCAACGTTTGTTTAACAGTAGTCTTCTAGAGCAGAAACTGAATCACAAGCTGTTTCTGTCTCAATTCTGTCATACTCCAATATCTGCTTTAAGCTAGGTATGCATACTGCCACCATAAGGCACAGAATATCCCTGAATGGCACATCCTTTAAGAGACAAATCAAAACACAAGAGAGTGAAATATTTGCCACACTCATGCGAGAAATAACAGTGAGTTACCTGAGAACCATAATGAAGATGGATATGCATACCTTCAGTACTTTTTCCTCGTGGTTCAGAGACTAAAGTGAAAATACTAAGATGCAAATTTGCAGCATCACATAAATGATGATCAACACTGAAAAAAGAATGAGCACACTATGTTATTTACTTATAGTGTATGAAGAACATCATATAATTTAACTTACCTAAGGTAGTTGAATTTGGTTGACTACAGAACCTGTAGGGTTTCTTCTGTCCCAGCCCTGTGGATGTGGAGCTGTTGCTTTTCCTTGTCCCCAGGACCAGTGACTGGAGAGGCTGAGCTCACACACACGATAATCAAAAATAGTATTTAATAAGTGTATAGAACATATGATGATGATGAAGCCATAGACTCAGACAGATACAGCTACTGAACAACCAGCAGCTGCTTGTATGTGGCCACAGAATTCTGTTTCCTTCTAATTTCACACAGTTGTTCCACCCAAGTCTTGCTTGAGTCATCATTTTCTCTGCCTTCAACCTGAATATCCCATAATAATCTGGTTTTCATTGTCCCTCTGATCCATGTCATATCTTTGTGCAATTTGCTTAGCCTTTATTCAGACAACATTACGATATCTGAATTTAGTTTAGTATTTATTAGCACTTATTTTCAATAACTGTTTCAAGCTATGTGGTGGTTTTGTTTGCATCTTTTACTTTTTGTGAGATAAGAATTAGAAGAAAGGCAAAGCAGGCTCAAAACTTTAAAGAATATAAAGAAGTTTATTACTAACAGAATTAAAGGTAATAAAAGAATGATAAAGATTACAACAAACTCTCCATTTTTCCCTTCAGCACCTCTCCTCCCAGCACCTCTCCCCCCAGCACCTCCCCTTAATAATTTCCATACTTGCACAACGGATAAGATATGATTTCAGGTCAGAATTGCAGTCTTTAAGTCTCATTCATATTTGAAAGAAAAAAGAGGTTTCTTCTGCTCCAGTGTGGTGTTTCAAACTGTCACTAACAAACAGACCCGCCCGGAGAAAAGAAAAAATCTGCTGCTGTGAAATATCTCTCTCTCTCATGAACTTTGCAGTTTTCCCACAACTGCTATCATGAACTAAGAATGGGGTGTCTTTTTAAGGA
>VWZT01008897.1:109710-164278 GCA_013397055.1 Pachycephala philippinensis
CCCGCCACCCCTCCCGGCCCAGGGACCGGAAAAGAAGAGAGCACTTCCCTTCACCAGTGCCCTTTTATATGCAAAATCGTGAGAAGCGATTGGTCTAAAACCCTGTCTATCAACTCAGTCTCTTCAAACCACCACAAGCTAACATGCTTGAGATGATACGATAGTACAAAAACAGCTAATGAAAATTTGACAACAAGTCTAGTATACTCCACTTGGCACTTCAGAACTCCTTACCAAGTAAGCAAGTCATGGGATTTTTACTTCACTAAAAGACATATAACCTTCCAGGAAACAGTACAAACTTGCATGAAAAAAACATATTTGGTAAAGAATTATGTCTCGGACTTTTTTTTGAAACGTGGGAAGTTAGGATGTACCTCTGTTTATTTTTGAAAAGAAAAACTGGCATATTTTCATTTGAATGTTAGTCACTGACCTAATTGAAACAACAGTAACTTCAGGCATTCACAGGACAATTTCAATGATTCTTCTTTAGAGAGAAGTTATAGGCTATATATGAGAAATTATGAATATAATTCAAAACATGATTGAAGGACAAGCCTGATGAAAGGCCTCACAGCCTTTGGTGACAGCAAAATTCTCTCCATCTAGTCTTTCCTTTGACAGAGCCTTTGCAGCCCCACTCCATCCACAGTTCTAGCCTTTCTTTTTCCCTCAACCTAACTCTAGCCTTAAATAAAGCCTGAGCCTTACATAAGGACCTCTATTCCCCCTTAGGTTTAGAACTTCTCACAAAAAAGTTCCCCTGAATCCCAAATTTCCTTTTGACAGCTACCTTCCAGTTCTACTCCAGCTGCATCTTTTTCTTTCTTCACCTTAGCCTAGCCACAAGCATTATTAAAAAAAAAAAAAATAAAAGAAAGAAAAGAGGTGGTTATGTTTATCTTCCATCAGGCTGATAATGACTCTGAAGTTTTTCAGCTAATGTTTCAGACTGAATTACAGCCTGAAGTTTTATGAGATTTTAATTATAGGTTATTCATAAAGATTGCACTTAAGGAAGCAAAAACCAATAATAATTTTAAAAATTATTCTTATTTGATATCTTCTAAATGCCTAGTTTTGTAGAGAACTACAAATGGTTTTGGCTTCAATCCCTAACACCAAGCTTTCCTTAGGAGAGTGAAACCTAGTATTTGAGATTTCTATCATACTTCATACAACTTTAAAATAAGGTTAGTTATAAAACTGATAAGGAGAGTAGAACAGAACACCATTTTACTCTTATCAAATAAAGGAAACAAATATAGCCTTGAAGAAGTAGGTAAGGCTGAAAAAAAAAAAAAGTACTGCAAAATGCAAGCAGGATGCCATCTCAGCTTTGTGTACCTAGATATGGCGGGCATAGTAGGAGTCATGCAAAACAATGATATTGAGGTGACTCAAAAGTAGGGGTCAAAAAAGAAGGAACAGCCACCTAAAATACTGGGACACCACACATTGAAAACCACTGAAGAAGACCCCAAAAGACCAAATAAGGACTTCTGATATGGGGTGTGATTAGGTAAAATAAAGTAATCCATACACATTAAGTGAGAGGGGAGAGCTAATGAATATGTAACCCATGTGTGTGATAAAAACCCTGTTTACCTGACACTCGGGGCACTTGATTAGAGGAAGGATCCTCTGAGTGCCCAGAGTGCTACAATAAAGAATGCCTTCTTTCTAATACACAAAACAGTGTTAAAAAGTTTTTATCTGACTGATTTTGGCATCAAAATCATGTCGTTTATTCATAATTTTCCATTTATGAAAATATTAATACGTTTATTATATTAATCTTATTCCTTCTTTTTTTTTCCCCTGTCATTTGTCAAAAATGTCCTGGTTATTAAACACTTTCAGAAAAGTATCTTTAAAGTTATTATCTCCATGATGTCTTAAAGCTAAGGAAGTCTGTTAAAATATTCAGAGGATTAAGAAAATACTAATTTAATTCCTGGAGATATTCAGCAGTGAGCCTTGGCAACCCAGGCATCAAACCATATCCTGGAGTGCATCAAATGTGGCATGACCAGCTGAGCAAAAGAGGTGGTTATCCTTCTGTACTCAGTGAGGGTGCAGCCTCACCTTGAGCAGTGTGTGCAGTTCTGGGACCCACAGTTTGAGGGTGTGAAGGTCCTTCACTGCATTGAGAAGACGGCATGAAAAGCAGCTGATGAAAGGGCTGAAATGAACGTCCTGTGAGGAGGAGCTGGGAACTTTGGGCTTGTCTAGTTTGGAGAACAGGAGGGATGACCTCATGTCTCTCTCCAGCTTCCGAAGGAGGGGAAGTGGAAAACAAGTTGCAGGTCTCTTCTCCCTAGTATCCAGGGATAGGACTCCTGGGAATGCACTGAATTGTAATTTTGCCTGGGCTTCATGGTCTAAGAAGACAACTCGACAGTTGACTGCTCTTTGCAATGACGCTGTATCAGTGCCAGTCTCTTATGATCCTGACGCTGAGTTTTGTTCTTTTTTTTTCTTTCCACTTATCCTGAACTAAGAAGCTGTAAAATATTAGCTCATACTCTATTTTTTTTTCAGAAATTCAACCTTAGCAGACAAATAGAATAAGAAATTTCTTTATGACTAGTTGAAGTAGAGCGAAGTAAAAAGAAACTCAGAATCAGATCTAAGAAAATAAAGTTTTGAACAACTCACTTAAAAGCTTTCCATTGGCTTTACACAAAGTACAAAACAGGGGAAAGCAGCAATTTGGTTCTAGAGCAACTCAGCCAGAATGCATCAGCCAACAAGTAAATTGAATAATCTATATTGCTGCTGTTATTTTCTATAGGTACATGCTTTCTAATTATAAGGATGAGAAATTCAAGTAGCAATTGTATTAAAGAAATGGAACAAAGGTGTATCTGGAATTCCATTCACATTCCCAGAAAGAGTGCAATAAAATGTAAGCCAGTGGTAAATCCACACATTTTTATGGAACTCCCTTCTTATGTAGTCTGTTTCACAAATGTTTCCATTGCAGACAGCATGTCCATAGCATATTTACCTTTACATGTTACAGGCAACACTTCAGAAATCAGATCCAATCCTTACCTATGCTAATTTTTAGTTTTCCAAGCAATCATGCAGCTACTCAAAATTTCTCCAAGAATTTGTTCTACAATTATGCTTGGAAAAGAACATAGGAATGACTAACAGCTTATTTCATTTTTCATATTATAAATTCTCCCTTAGTCAAAAATATAAGTTAAATCCTCATCAAAGCAGTAAAACTCATTCTTAAGAAATTCTTAAATACAGTCCCACAGATCTCACATTTTTGTCTTGTATTTCTCTAGACAAATAGATTCCTTATTCTTTTACATCAGACAGCTCTCATGAATATGTAGTATAGTCAGCTTGTCTGCTTTGTTTCTTCCCAAGACTGGAATTCTTTTCAAATCAATCATTACTTAATTAATTTTTTTCTTCTTAGTAAATCGTAAATCCTACCAGACCTTCAGAGCAGGGATCAGGACTGTAAAAAACTTCAGCACTTCCCTTAGCTGCCTGCAGTTCATAGCTATTAACATTATCATAGTTTCTTGGATTTTTTCAGAATTTCTGGTAATTGCAGTTCTATATCTTCACAAGTGAAAAGTAGGAAACCCAATTTCATATCAACTTATGGTCCCCTATTAACTTGGACATGAAACAGTAATGGCAGAGACATGAGGCATTTCCAGCAGTTAGCAGCCATGTGGAAGACATGAGTTCCTCATTCTGCCATACATTCCCGGGCATGCCTAACTCTGATGTCATTACTTTTGTTAATGACTATGAAAAGATGAAAAAATAAATAACACAGCTGAATGTTCTAATTCAAAGTTGCATTTCATGATGGCATAGATTTAGATCTCTGCTGACAATGTTTTACAACAAAGCTTTTCCTTGGCCCTCTAATAGTGGACCAGAAATTCCTAACCTAGGTCTCCTACAAACATTATAAACAGTGATGGTATGAGTGAAGATTTGTTCTGAGAGATTACCAAACTGCTCTTTAACTTTTCAGCAAAAGATAGTTCCTCACAATATGCAATTCAAAATTTCAGCACTTAATAAAATATTTTAATTTCCTTCACAAGGCTCTTACGTGGATCTTTAATTCTCTTAGTGACTCACAAGATGCCAGGAATTATCCTTTCCAGAAGCACTTATAATTTAAAGAGTTCAGCCTTGCAGACGTATTATTTATTGCGTCTTATCAGAGCCAGCAGCTCATATATTTTTTCTGGAATGACAGTCTTCATTTTATAATGTGAAGCTGGTAGGTTCAAGTGTTGAAAAACATCCTAATTTGCTTGGCTTGGAAAACTGATAACACAATAATCCTTCAGCTCTGTTAGGTCTAGCATTTGGATGAGAGCAAATTCACAAAAGCAAGAATCTGTGAGTACGTATCACTTTTCTTGGAATATCCAACTTGAACAGTGTTACCTGAGTTGGTTTTCAGTAGCTTGGTGTAGAGCATGTCCTGCAACTCCAACTGCTCAAAGAACTCTCATGAAGGAGAACTAAAATAATTAGTAATCTTTCAAAATCCTGTACATGATCTTTTCACGTCAGAAAAAGATTAAATATTTTCCATGTGGGATACATTAGCAGCCTTTTGCTTTGACTATGGAAGACACTTAGTTTCTGTCAGTCTTTAATCTTTTAGAAGTATTTGGATGGATAGATGATGGTATCACAGTGATTCAAGAAACCATGATAATTTTTGGCTCTCAACACAGAGAATTTGCTTCATGCTTTTACCAATATTCAGGAAAATTTAGTATCAATAATAACTCTTTTATATTATTTTTTGCAGTTTAAATTATCTTATAGCATTTGGGTAATTCTTTCATGTCTGTAATATTTTGTCATTTATATAATTTAAAGATAAGTAAGCAAAGAATGCTTTATTTATGAGGAAGAAATATGCTACCAATTTTAAAAGGTCTTCAAAGAATATTCTTATGAAAGTATTTAAAAATCTATGTTAAATGCCTTTGCCATAAAATTTTGTTTGGCATCTAAGAAGAAAATAATAAAAATTACTGTAATTCAGATGATCAAATTCACCCTTGATTTGGACATATTACACATTGGAAAACACAGAGCCAAAACGAGGAAAGTGTTACAACCAGCAGATATTATGCAGACCTTGATGCATTAAAATACGTACTTTTTATAGATATGTACAGGTTTTTAACTTCTCTTCCAGATTTTTCATTTTATCAAGATTCAAATGCAATATGCAGTTCTTTATCTGCACATTGTGTAATTAATGAAAAATAGTTGCACTACTATTCATAATGAATTATTATAAGTAGTATTGTATACTATTCATAATGGATTATATGATTCATCATGAGTCATAATGAAGCCTTTTTTTGCCAGCTTACATTGATGGTTTTCTTATCTGATGAAAGTACTTTTTTTTTCTGCTGTAATTCTGATATATTAGTAGGATTACACATAGTTTTAATTTCATATCATAATTCAAAAAGATGTCCATGTAGTTAGATCAATTATGTATAAGAATCTGGAATACATCTTATGTAATTATATATGTCCTTATTCGCAAACAGTAATAACATAAGAGCTATTAGCTTAATATATTTTAATCTTATCTCTTATCAAAGATCTTTGCTTTTGAGAAAGACAAGGATACTAATGTTTTTCAGTAGGCAATATTTCACTGCTGCACCAACACACAGCTAGCATCCCTCAAGTCGACTGAGCCAGTTGTACAAACATCCAATACAGCACAGCTGCATATGACACCAGCTCACACCTTTTTGCTTAATGTCATGGAGAAGGAATGTGTATCCCACCAACTCTGGGAGCAGGCTGGCCATAACTTCTGTAAAGAAATTGAATCACTAAAGAGTGATTCCAGGATCAAAAACTGTCCTAAAGGCTCACAGCTGCCTTTGAATGTTATGAATTCAAATGGACTTAATAAGCTACAGTGCCACATACTTCAAAAAACAGAGACTTGAACAGAAGTCTATACCAAGGCACATTAAAATCTTGTGATTAATTCCCAGATTAATTCCCAGATTATCTGGGTGATAAATCTCCCAGAGATTTATGAGACTGAAAAAGATGATTCCCAATTTAGAGATGGAAAAATGGCAAATTTTATTCTTCTGTAAGGAAAATGAAATCCCATTGATTCTATAGGAGTATCAGTTCCCAAATTTATGTTAATAATTAAGAGATAATAGTGTAGGACTAATGAATCTTTTTCCTCAAGACTCAAACTGATATTTTATTTCTAAAAGCAGAGTTCCGTCTGTCCATCTGTCCGTCCGTCCGTCCATCCATCCATCCATCCATCCATCCATCCATCCATCCATCCATCCATCCATCCATCCATCCATCCCATCATCCCCTGAAGGATCAGAAAATTAGATCATAAGAAAATTAAAAAGAAACAGCTCACTAGGAAGAGACCTGTACATTGAAATATTCAATAATAAGGTTTGTAAATATTCAGGGATTTTACTTTGTGGGACTGAGGCTGGTCCTATAACTGAAGAAAATTAGCTGCTGAAATAGTGCACACCTGGAACGCATCTTCCAGTGTGATGTCATCAAAAGGTAACCCCATTCATGTCCTCTGCTTTCCTTGGAAGATGTTTGAGGACAATAGACAGATTTCACACCTAAAACACAGTCTTCATCTACTGTATATCATAAAATTAGATACATCCTTACATAGCATGATTTGGTTTAACAATCATAGAGTGGAAAAAAATGAGTCCATGGTAAGTCAGTAATAGCTATGAGAGTCTCCATACTTGAAAAAAAAGTATAATTCTAATATTTAGGAAGAGCATGGCTACTTTTGGTTTGAGTTTTGTTATCACTAAAGGATAATAGCCTGATCCATATGAAATAAAAAGTCCTTTATTGTAAAATGCTGCGTTCATAACCTGGAATTTCGGGGAGGTCAGAAAAAAATTAGATTTAAATCTTAAAACATGAGCGACAAAGACATTTTTGTGGAGAGACCAATGTGTCCAGAAAGCTACCAGACAGAAATGACTGGCAGCAGCAGGAAGACCTGAGTATCTTATTATCTGAGTTCAGCAGAATGGATAAATCAATTGCTGCAGCCCTTTATGGTCAGTGTCACAGTTAAGCAACAAATTAATATATGTCAGCTGTCCTTTAATGAAAAACACGCAATATCAGGGGAAACTCTGCTTGTTACCTGACCGGGGCCACATCTAGTACTGATACGAAAAACCACCACCATGCTGAATTCATTACACAGTATGAAATTGCTGCATATGGTTACTCTGCAAATGCTGAAGGAACCTGAAGAGACTCCTTGTAAATTAACACCTGCTCTTATGACTTCACCTTGAAACCTGATGAATTATTCCACAATGAGAATATACCTGGGAATTGCATTCCAAGGTGTGCAGGGGGAATAAAATAAAGGTATTTGGATCATTTGGACATGAGTTAGCTGAGAGACTTGTAAATCTTTGGAGCTCAATCTCATGATTCAATAATAAAATCAAGGTTATTTTTTTAAGCAAGGGTATTTTTCATATTGAAACTAAATCACTACAGAGAACCTATTATAAAATTTTCCTATGTAAATTATGTGAATCTTCATTGATTCTATTCTTAGTACTAAATATATGGTATTTTGGAGATATTCCTTCAGCACTCTGCACACAGTGTAAGCAATTTTATGGAAAAAGAAGAGATGAAATCCTGAAAAATAAGTATAAATCAAAGTTTAGGGTTTAGATGCAATAAGAGCTGCACGTATTCTACACTCTGTTAAGGTGAAATGAAATGAAGTGGCAGGAAGTGTAAAGCTGCTTGATAGACAGTAGATTATTGTGGCATAATTCACATCAGAATCTGGCGAAATTCACAAAATATGCAATCTCAGATGGAAAAGCTATCCACAACCTGATACCTCTTTTTGCCTCTTTTTCCATGAAAGATTTCCTTCTGAATCAGAAAGTGCACATTCCTTCAATGATTTTTAAAAGTGGCATTTTCTGTGTTTTTTTACAATCCATTCAGCACAATCTTTTGAAAGCATTGAGATTACCTAAGTCACTCAATCACTGTAGATAAGTTATAAAAACTGTCTGTTAATGACTGATCCATACATTAGTGTCATGTCAGCTACTCGAAACTGCACAGCCCACTTAAAACCTAGGGAGCTATGATATCTTTCACCAGGTGGAAAAGACAATTGCACATCCATCTCCACTGGTATCTGGCCACAAGTGTATTTCCTTACTAATCTCCAAGTTTTCAGTTGGGTAACAGTCAGAAAAGCTTTGATTTAACTGCACAGAGTCAGAATGTGGTCTGTCCCTTGCTACTGATTTTAAGTCACAGTTTGTTAACTAAAAAAAATAAAAATAATAAATTGGAACTCAGCCTTTTTGTAATCTAATTACCTATTTTTAACTAATTAAGTTAAAAATAAATCTATTTCCCAGCAGATTATATGTCAGCATCATTGGACAAATTACAAATATTTTTTTGCTGTTTATTCGAAGAAAATATCTTTTGATATAAATGCCCATACAATATGTAATTTCAAAGAAATGATGATACAAAAGTACATTACATATGCTTTAGTTATAGATTAGCATAGTAATTTTCTATTACTCTTATCTTTATACAAACTTGTAAGGCTAATTCTATTCTTAAGGGAATTTCAGGAGGCACTGCAAGAATTTCCATATTAAAAAAGGCAAACTTAGCTCCAATTCTTAGCATCGAATTCTTTAGAATACAATATTAACATTTATTGATAATGAAGAGTGAGAAAGCTTTTTAAAGCAGGTAATATTTTACTTGTGTGTTTAAAATATTCATTCCAAAATTGGTAAAATAACTCTTTGCAGATCTGAATTCGTAAAAACAAGAAAAGCTTTTCTTCAGGCCTATGCCGTACTTAACCATCACAGGAACTTGGAGCGCTGTCTTCTAAATCAAGATTTGTGTGCTTGCCTTTGCTGGCTATTCATTCCAGTTCCTCAAAAACCGTGCTCAGCTTCCAGATTTACACACCTGAGAAATAATGAAAGCTGCAAACATTTAGGGCAGGAATAAAACATACATCAAGTTCAAACACAGTAGTCAGCTTTACATAAAGAAGCCCTATCAGCTTAAAATAAAGTTGATATGGCCCTATCAGTCATATGAACTTTCAGCATAAATTTGATCACAGCTCACAATGATTCAGATGTTTAAATCAGATTATTTTCCTCTGGTTTATAATACCTCAGCTGTGCTATGGATGTCTCCTTCATTTCAAAAATCATGATCTCTTCCATCAGCATGGGGAGACTGCTGTCACTGCATATTATTTGGACTGTGATATATCTTACTGACAACATCACCTCCTTTTGATTTACATTGACAGGACCTAAAATACATAAGTGGGATATTCTTCAAGGCATATAATCAATTGCATCTGCTGCATTTCTGGTATTTCCTTTGCCCTGTTTATACCAGTACCGTTTCTGCTGAAGCTGTATTATTACTATAAATGTTTCCAGAAAACATATGTTGGCATCAGCTCACAGCACTGTTTCTACATCACTAACAATTTAAAACTTCAAAGGAATCTCAGAAGTGTTACTACTTTATTGTTCTAATGCTCAAGTTATTGTTATAAATACTGTGATGAAACATGCACGTCAAAATCCTCTGTAGTATATTCTTGGTTAGTGCAATACAAGGTAATAATGACATGGCATTTTCAAGAATAATTTTAAAAGTCTTATTTTCTTGGAAAAATGGTAATTAGGTATTTTTTGCAAGAGAAAAATAAGTAGGGCTCAAATACTAAAATCAGCTAACTTCTGGGAAAATGCTGGCGTAAAAATCAATACCCTTAAAAACTGTTTGGGATAATATACCTAACAACAAGAGAAAAAATTATTTTATTTTTAAGGAAATATGTGTATATGCATTAAGTCAATTGTGTATTTTTTGACATAAGTATTCACATGCTGTTAAATAGCACAGTTGAAAATGAAAGAATTATGTTAAAGATGGACTGTAGAAAGTGAGCCGGAAAAAAAATGTGATAAACCACAGGGAGCTGAGCAGTGGAGAGGAAAATCTATGCATAATTTAAATTAAACAGCATGGTCTGACATAATTTTGATAAATGAATCAGTTTGAGTACTCTAAAATACCTTAATTTTTTGTTAATATGCTTATCTTAGGCACATAATGATTTATGAAGAATATCTGATATAAGTACCATCAAACTGTTTAACTCTGGGATAGACTCGTAATTGTTCCAAATGGTTATAAACAAAAAAAAAAAACAACATTATCATCTAATGTGTTCAGGTGAAGAAAGAGAACAATCAGTGAAACTATTTTCTTTTAGGCAGCTGAAGAAATGCTTTGCTGAATCAAGCTAAAAGGCTCTTTCAAGGTGAAATTCTAAAAGAAAATTATGACATTTTATAAAGAGATCTAATGAGGAGCTTGTTGAAGTTTATCATTGAAAGTGGTATCAGGAGCACTGAAAGCTAATGAAGGGCTAAAAGAATTATTGCAGATCCTTTATGAGCTGACTACAACTCACTCATGATAGTACCCAACTTGCCATAAACTCAGCTCTATGCTAAACTCTATATGTGTGTGGCCTGCAAAGTTCAACACATGAAACCTGTTCTGCTGAATAATGTACACAGTGTGTATTTCTTACAAATCTCCTGGTCTGCCAAGATGACTGAGGATTTCTTTAGACTAAAGGTGCCTGTGTTAAACTTAATTAAAATTAAATGCCAGAAATTGTTTAAATATCCCTTAATTGACAATTTAGCTTATCTTTAAGAAAATAATTTTTTAAAATACCATATGTGCTATCATTCTATTAAAAATAGTGGGGACATCAGTATTTTCAAGTTAGAAGTACATATTTCTTGAGTAATAAAGGACAATTAGTACCTTTTGGATTCTGTGTCTAAATCTGGTCCCTTTTCTTGAACTCTTTATTGAGATTATGTCAATTATGTAAAAATTGTCATTTTGGACTTATTTAAAGCTCATTTCCATGTAAGAATGAAGGAATTGGGTGACTTGTCACACAGCAGTAGTCATTCTGAAATCTGAAATTATGTAATTTCAAGGCCTGATCTACCATATAAATGAAATTAACATCAAAATATAGTGGCTCCATGGACAGAGTCATCTTAATCCAGTAAGGATTTTTGTGTCATCTAATTCCCTAATGAAAAAATGATCCTAATGACCAAATCATTTAGCACTTCTCAATGTTAAAGATGCCAGTGTAGAGGATGCCATTGTATTTAATAATGCATCGCTTATAAATAGCAAAGGATTACTTTATATGTTCATTTTTGGGGAAAGTGACAAAATAATCTCATTTATTAAATCACTTAAGCTATACTTTTGAGCTATTCATATAAAAAGTGTATTGTATTTATACACAAGTGTTTGGGGTTTTTTTGTTTATGTGTTTTAATGGTGCAAAATTTGAGCTGTTAACAATTCATATTAGTATAGTCTAGGTATGTATATGGTAAACATTCTCTTACAAAACTGGTTTGGGCTATTTCAAGATTATTTTCTTAATCTTGTTTTAAGTCAAAAAGAGTTAGATCTTAAAATGAACAGGAATAGTTGCTTGCTTCAAATACATCTCTACTTTTTAAGCTACAATAATGTCAAAATGGTAACTTTTAAAATTCAGAGGACTTTTTATTCCTAGCTCAGTTACAACAGTGAATGATGCCACAATTGATGTGTCAGTTATTATACATCCCTTGTATAACGTATATGTTATTATAGTCAAATGCAGGCTCCTGCCTACAGAGAATCAGTGATCAAAGTAGCAAAGTAGCTCACTCTGGGAACACTTATGTTCAGAGGAGATCTATCTCTATATCACCTTTTTCTGTAAGTGTGAAGGTATTCGTTAAGAGTTTTTAGTCCTACTCTTCTTTAGACTCAACACAAGGATGGTTCAGAGTCCTGTTCAGACTGTAAATCTTAAATCTTATCTCAGACAAATAAAAAATGTCAAAATATGTGCCTGCCCCTAAAAGGTAGAGAGATACAGGAACAGCTCTGAAAATGAGTTTATATAAACTCTATAAATAACAGATACTAGGAGCTTCTATGAGGTATTTCTTAGTATGTCATACAGCAATAAATGTGAACCCATTTCCTCTTCATAACACAATTCATCTTCAGCTTTCAGTATCTTCAATTCCTAATTTTGAAATCATTTTTTTTTCTACAGTTTTGGATATGATGTAGTTCTAAAATAGAGACTTCTACAAAATTTCTCAAAGTATCTCATTCTTGAATCCTTCAATACTTTCACTTCAAATGTAAACTGAAATGTAGTTCAAACATGAATGGGTGCTGGTAAAGAATAGGAAGAACATTTGGTCTATATCATCCCTAGAATTCTGGAACATTTTAAGGAAATGTAAAAATACAGTAACATATTGCAAGAAGAATAGAGAAAGAAGATGACATTTTCACATTACAAGAATCTTGGCTTTCCTCTGGAGGACATATATTTTCCTTAACTCCCACAAGAATATAGGTGCTTTTAAGAGGTGTTCACAGAGATGGTTTCTGCCACTCACTTTCCCTGGCTGTCTGAAAACCAAGCTTTCCAGATTTCAGGCAAATGTTGCTGACATTCAAAAGCCTCCTATAAGAAAACAGATGCAGTCAAGGATGAATCAATTATAGATATATTATAGGATCCTCTAAATAAAAGCCTTACAATAAATCATAGAATCCCAGAATTATAGAATATCCTGAGTTGGAAGGGACCCATAAGAATCATCAAAGTTCAACTCCTGAAAAAAACCCAACCATCCTTGGTAGAACTATGCAGTGCTAGGCTGACAACTCACCCACACTGACAGCAACAAAAGGATGCATGGCAGGTGGAGTATCTACTAAATCAAACGTCTTACATTTTCCCTGCATTTCCTTTCCTCATTGCTCTGAGGTCATGAAAGTAGGTATTGACTTTAAAATCATATTTCAAATAGGGAAATTTAAATTATTTGTCTATGATTTTCTCTACCTTTCACAGAAACAACTCAAATTTCATTTCAAATTGTGCAAACATCAAGTTAAAATTCTTACAGTGGCTTTGCTAGCATCTATGCACATTTTTGTATCTTGATTGGCAAGCCTATACTTACAACCATTAACTAAAGATTATGTTTTAAAGTGGTTATGAAACTTTCCACATAACTTGTCTAGTGTTCTGCAGGTTTTTTTTACATATTAATATTCAGAAAATTATTTCTTGATGGGGAAATATCTTTTGAGAACTACCTGAGTGCAATTTCTGCAAAAAATAGAATAGAATATAAATTACATACTTCAGTTAGTAACAAAAAGAGTATTAAGAATGGCAGTCAGTTACCCATTACATATTATAGCTATAGTATTTTTAATACTTAGTTGGTTAACAGTTGCTCCAGGAGAATTAACTTCCAGTCTAGAGCAGAGAAATGGCCAGCAACATCTTGTTTTGACGAAAAATTGCGCAGTTCCTCTGAAAGAACAAGCGGGAGACAAGTTTCACACTGCTTTATTACCCACTTAAGGATAGATATTCTTTTAGATGAGAAATTGCAGCATTTCTCCTATGTATCAAGTTTTTAGTGGTGTCAACTGTAAACCTAAAAGGAATGTCCAGTGGGCTGAATTCTTCTGTATATATCACATATGTATATACTATATATACTAGCAGATAAGCCCATAGGTAGGACTCAGCATTGTACTATAGGTGCTTTTAGGAACAGACAGCCATCACAGCGTGTCCTAGATTGCTCTACCTAAGGCTGCTGTTAAGCACTGAAGTGGGTTTCTGGCCTTACTTTATCTTGTCTTCACATATGACATGTTAGGATATCTTAATATACAGAAAAGATTTGAAATACTTGAAGAAATGATTTATGCTGCTCAATGTCTGATGAACATACAAACTGCTACAGTTTTTTTGTGTAGAATAGACCTCTGGCGCAATGCTAATTCAGATGGAGGTGCATTATAATGACAAATCTGATTATACAACTTAATTTTGTTTTCAAAATACAGTTTAACTTCACAGGTTTTTTTCCAGCTTATTTCTTCTTGAATATTTAAATGTCCAAAACGAGTTCTTCCAGATGGAGCATTAACGTATAAGTAAATATATTTTAAATTGAAAACAAAGACATTTAATTGAACTCGTAAAAGGCTCCTGAGCCTGGAGAGAGATGTAAAAAATCAAACAGAAAGTCAGCTCACCAGAAAGGTTCTTCTAATCTTGCAGGTATTAATTGTGTCCCTTGCAATGAGCAAATTCTATTAGCTATTGCATTTAAAATGATGAGCAAAAACATTGAAAAGAGCTTATTTTAACAACTATATTATGTTCAAAGCTTTTAATGGAACAATTGGATTCAATACAACAAGACATTTGCTATACATACATAAGGATATAAAAGCTCAGTATTTGGGTACCTGGATATACATTTGGACATGTATTTGGGCAGTCCGGCTGTGTGTTTCTTTTCATTCATAAAGTGACTCCACTACAGCTCAAATAATTGAGCAATAGTCTCACAGTGAAAAGATATTTATACACTGGAAACATCATACTCTGTGAAAGAACCAAGATAAATAGCCAGTCAAGATCATTTATGTCTCAGCTCTCCAAACTTTCCGCAACTGAAACATTCCTGAATGGTATCTAAACTGCTACATTTACCTTGCAGCCAAAAGTACAACCTAAATTAGAGTCCAGACCTGCCATATTTTAAGTACTTCATTAAATTTTTGGATTCTATGTCCATAACAAAGCCAAACATCATTAATGTTAGCCACTTAAGGCAATTGGACTATACTATAACCTGTGTTCACCACCTAAATGATGTGAAGGATTCAATTTCATTCAAGAGACTGCAGGAGCCTTCTGCTCCTCACTTTGCACAGGATTCAGAAGGATTCTGCTTTCAGACATCACACAGCAAACCAGTTTTACTAGCAATAACTAACTAGTAATTTTTCCCACTGAAAACTGAAAACAAAGCTGCAAGTACTGCAAGACAACACTTTCTGCACTTTTGCAACAATTGCACACATACACATTTGAGTTTCATGTCACTGACTGCCCATTAGAGAAAGCTTTATGTGGAAATTTTATGTCTCCTTCCCCTCCCCAATACTGTACACTATTCAAATATCATAAAGTTTTTGGCAAAGTAAACTGGTAGGAAGGGATACTGTACTCCTGATATTTTGTTTGAGTACATTACCCAGTCATTCTCTGCAATGCCATTTCTTGCTTTTCCATAGATACAGAAACAAATTCAATGAACTGTCAGGCTCTGCATTGTGGCTCCTGCTTAAATGATAAATATTTTGTGCTTGTCTCACTGAGAATAATCACTAGAATGAAACCAAACAGTCTCATTCAATATATGTGTTGTGGCAGCTTTGCTATTTTTTACAATATACCTCTTGTATATATTGGACTTTTTATTTCTTTTTTTTGTTTGTTTTGCTAGGCTGTTGAGTGAGAGACACTTTGAATGAAAAACTTACAATGACAGCTCAAATTAAGTTTTCCAGTTATGAATTTAACCAGACAGCTATTGGACACTACAATCAGTAAATACTAACTGATTGTTAAAAATAAATTCAGACATGATTAGCTGTGTAATACATACATATATATTGTATTACTGTAAAAGCTCTGTTTTACTAGGTTTTACTAACCAAGTGCTATTTCAAGTGCTTGTAAAATCCAACTACGCTGTTAAATCTGATTCTTTAGCCTGAATGTGATGGATTATGTATTATTCAGTTACTGTTTGTGGCTGCTCTATGTTGCCTTTATGCTGGGATGGTTAGCATATGGCTGTGTTTTGCTACTGGCAGAGTTGGATGGTCGGTGTCTTCCTGGCTGTGCATCAGTGAACTCACGCTGCACCAAAAACCAATGCGAGAAATAAACAGTGCACAACAGTCCTGTAAGTCCTCATCATACAGCAAAGGCAGCCTTTAGTCTTTTGTAAAAAAGAAATCAATGCCTGAACCTGACTGATAGCCCCAGCTTCAAGGTGACTGAAATTTAAGTTTTTACTCATGGATTCAGAGAACTGTTAAGGTTGGAAGGGACCTCTAGAGATTGTTCTGTCCAACCACTCTGCTCAAAGCAGAGCCAGCATATAATGTCTTTTAATAACAGCTACATTACGGAACTTTGACATGTAGGGCTGCTTCTTTGAATGAGACAACTAAAAACCAAAAGGGTACCCTGCCATTAAGAAGTCTGCCAAAAGCGACCTTTGAAAAGATGTTTTTTCAGATAAGCAGATGTTTTCTGCCCAATCCAATCTATTACACTGATAAAAAACAAAGAACTGTTGTCCTTCCTTCTTGAACTTCAAAACCCATAGATTTCTTTAAGAAGAGTACCAAATTTCTATTTAAAAGGGCTCTTGCACATGATTTTGTTCTTACAGCTTTGAGATTTACTCTGCCTCAACTGAACATGACTGGCTCAGGGAAAGAGGTTTCAGCTAACACGTTATAGTTCAAGCCGGAGTACGTGCATGGTTAGCAACAAATGCTCAGCTGATCAGTACTGCATTCATATGTAGTTTTGGTTTATGTCTGAGCCATAACTGAGAGACAAAGGAAATCCAGCACCCACTACCATTGGAAGGAGTGTCTAATGTGAATCTGTGCTAAGACAGTTATTACCCCATGCAAAGTATTCCACATCACCGAAATGAGTCCAGAGCTTCCAGATGCTTTTTTCTTTCAGTAGAAAGTGTTCCTTCTTAGTTTATAGAACTAAGTCATGAGTAAAATCGTGATGACTTGGGACCATCCATACAAATGCCTATACACTGTTAAAAGTGTGCCTAGGGAAAATGCCTGCATAACTACTTGCTAGATTTAAGCTTTGAGTGTGAGGAAAATACATGAACAATAGCTGAATCTCACACATTTCCATTTTTAGTCTGGAGCTCCCCATCTCAGTCTGTTCGGAGAGGTTTCAAATTTTATTGCCATGGTAGTAAAAACAATGACCCAATAGCAAGTCCCCATCCAGCCAGTGAAAATTCTGAAACCTAAAAGGCTGATCCAGTAAGATATTTAAACCCATATGATTCCTTATTACAGAAGCAGTCCCATTGAACTAAACTAGAACTATTTATTTGCTTGAAATACTGCCTTCTCTTAGATCCCAGTGTTCTGCCAAACTGGGACCTAAGAGAAAGTGTCTCCGAAAAGAAAACAGCTATAATTCCTATTTTCTGTTGGGGACTATCAATTTCTTTCCCTAAGTTTTCACATCTGGGCTCAGACTCGCTTGCTTAAATAATTCGACTGGCATTAGGCACACATAGACTTTCCTTTTGGAAGAAAGTGGCTAAGTTGGGGAACAAAAAACTTAAAATGAAAACAAAATAGCACAGCTGAAGACCAAAAAGAAATTTTTCAGAACAATTCTGAGGCAACTCTCCAAATTATTTGTGTTCCAGTGTTCCTGCATGCAACAGATCATTTCAGCATAGTTAAGACTAAGAAATTCAAAGAGCCAGTGAGATCTGATTGTTCATAATAAATTAAAACCAAATTATTTACCAAAATTTTCTGGGGAGGCTTTCCCTGCTGGTACAGTGCATTCCCTGACTACACCTTCAGTAAACATTTTCATTCAGAGAAGGTGAGCTATTTCATGTGATCAGATGGCATCCTTGTTCAAACCTTGCTCTGTAATGCTAGATATCTTAGGGGAATTTAGGCACTAACAACATAATAACTTTCTAGTTATTTCTGCGCTCTTTCATCAGTAAAAACAAGTCAGCATATAGAGGTGCATACTGCTTGTAACTTAGTATACATTGGAAATTTATTTTTTCATTCTTGCTAATGTATTATGCTGTTACGTGACATTGGACCTGACTTTGCCTTTTGCCCTGTTTACAGCCTTCTGACAATACAATAATGAAATATTGCTGGGTGTCTAATTAATACCACACTTTTGCAGAGGGAGTTTTAGGACTCATCGAGACCATAAAATCTTTGCTATTAGAAGACTTGCTCTATATTGTTTTGTCAGAAAAGTCTGATTTGTATGTCATCTACTGAAATTTAGTGAATTCAATCTGCTTCTAGTTTTAGCACAAACAGGGAAATGCATCTTGTTTTCACATCCCGCCCCTCTAATCACACTCTTCCAAGACAATAAATATCCCTTACACCCTTGCACACAACCTAACATAAATACAATAAAAGCAAGTAAGCATGCTTATGACACCACAACGTTTGCAACAAATGGATTTTTAAGACCCTCAATCCTGCGAAGGTAATTATATAATTTGATGAGGTCCACAGTAGCTGTAATCTGATTAGAAAACTCATAACATTATTGTTGACCATGAATCTGTGGTTATGACCAAATGACTAATATGTATCATTTAAATTGTTGAAAAAATATTTCAGACAAATATTTGGCAACTGTTATTTAACAGTTTATTTAAACTTCCTTCTTTCCTTAATGATTAATATAACCTGTAAGATTTTTTACAATAGTGCTCATGAATTATGTGGAAAACATATTGGTTTATAGTTTGAAAAGTATGGATGAAACAGTAGCTAGTGAGCTATAGGAAATTGAAATTTTTTTTCAGCAAATGTAAATACATTTAAACTAGGAAATAGAGAGCCTTTAACTTCTACTTTGTCATTAATCTTTAGAACTATTTTATGATTTTTATTTGTTTAAAGAAAAAAAAACATGAATGTACTTTAAATTATTTTTTAATAACATATATCAACAACATTTTTTTAAAGTATCTGGTAAAAAAGAATTTAAAAGATACTTTATGTCAACATTCCTGTTTTGCTTAGGGTAAAAAAAATACCTCTAAAACTTCCCCTCTTGTAATATCACCTGTTAATTGACCACAAAAATTTCAGTGGTATGTCTGATGATGAAACACGGTTTAAATCCGTGTGACTTTCAGAGGCTTGTTAAAATTTGAACATTTTAAAATAAACATCTTAAAGCCACATCCTCAGTTTAGGGGACTGAGTTTGCCTTCCAGGGACTTTGTTTCCTTCTATTTTATCCACTTCGGGAGAGAAGGCCCACCCCTGGTCCCAGTAAGTTCTCTGGACCTGGAACCCTGCTGGTTCTGGTCTCTGAAAGTGATTTCTGTCTCTGTCTCACTCAGCCTCACCCACCCCCTCCCTGCCTTTCTCCTTCTCTAGCTATTCCCTCTCTTAATATTAAGAGGGAATTATTAATTATTAATTATTAATTCACTCTTTGTGCACCATATTCACATGCAAACTGGATAATATTAATGAGTAGTCCTGACTCTAACACCCTACAAAAACAACAAATCTAATAAAATTATAATTAAATGGGTTTTTTAAAGAGTGGTATTTTATAGCAAGGCAACAAGTAGGCAATAAGATATTCACTACCTTCTTGAGACAGCAAAGTCATACTATTAAGCCAGACTTAAAGCCAAAAGTTACATCTTTGTTCAAGGGTACCCCACATATAATCTTATCTAAATTCAAAATGTAACAAAACAGCTCAATCATCAAAACTTGCGTGAAAAGCATGCAGTATGTATCTTACTGCTCTTGAAAATGGACACTTTGAGGGGGTGTGGGGAGTGGTTCATATGTTTTCTAATACTGCTTCCCAAGACTCTTTTCCAGTGCTACATTTCCTCTGAAGCCTTACGTAGCTTTCAAGTGACAAACTACATCCTTTTGAAAGATGCCAGTGGCCTGCTTGGAAAAGATAGGGCAGAAGAGGCCGACGAAGTCAATGCATTTTATTTACAGAAATTTTGCCTCAGTGATCAATAACCATGTGGAACAGAAAGATGGTTTTATTCTCCCTTTGACATGGTGCCAGCTCCATTGCCTAAGGACTTTTTTCATTGTCAAACATGTTTGGTTCTAGTATCTACAGCCAGTTTAACAGCAACATAATGTTTTATACTCAGAGGTGCCAGCTATGCTTTCACGTCTGATTTGCATTTATTCCATCAAAATGTCTATATTCTAACATGCTGTAGGACCTGGCTTTAAATCACTGGCAGCAAAATAAACCTGCTGAATAACAAGTTCAGACTCAAAGAGGAGATAACAGAATGTGGTTTTACTGCTGAGTTTCATTTTCTAGAACTCAATCTTCACAACAGAACCTCAAATATTGTGTCAAAGGTTATTATTATTCTGAAACTATTTAGTAAATACAGCTACTTGTGGAAGCTACACGCAAAATAAGCAATACTGCTGAAAAGTACACATTCCTTCTCTTCTCCACTTGGATTTTAAAAAGAAGATGCAAATGTAGATGGGATACGGCATACAAAAAAGCCCACATGTATCTGGTTGTCACTCTGACATTCACTAACCTTTATGTCAGGAAAATCTGATTTGGATTTAAGATTTTTAAATTATTAATCTGTGCTTATTTTCCTTTTGTAAAAGCAGTTTTTCTTTCAGATTTTCATAGTAAGTTTTTGGACTCATGACTAAATGTTATCATCTTACCCTGATCAACTATTGGCATACTAACAGCTGAGCTGACACAGCTGACCTGCCCTGGCTGGGAGATAAAATGCATTAGCTCAGTGATGAGGAGTGCTGAAAGTGTGACAGTGGTCAGGGAGACTTTCCAGTTGTTCAGTAGCTCTAATTCAGTTCCATTTAGCTGTATGTCCCTACCTTTAAAATATGTCTCTGCTGCAGACTACCAGACATAGAGGTGTGGGTTTGGTAGTGCTAAGTTCATGAAGAAAAAGCTAAGTAGGTGTGATTGTTTATGAAAAGGAATTATTCTAGAGAAACGGTACGTTGCTTCACTGAAATGGAAATATAGATGAAATGTGAATTTCATGACTTAGATTTAACAGGAAGCCCTGGGTTGTTTTTCAGTTTTGGTTCATTAGGACAAAAGTCTTAGAACCTGATCTACTGATGTTTTAGCTAAGAAAACAGAGCTTAAAAAACTCTGCCAGGAGTGGTAATTCTGTCTATACAGACACGTCTTTAACCAAATGAGTTCAAATTTTTCCTTCATGTGGGATCAGGTAACAAACAGCCCATTTATCACTGTCCAGACCCTAATGTTAAGTCCTTATTTCCTTTTATGTTTCTTTCCCCATTACAAAATAATGGCACGTTTTTCTTAAATAGAGACTATATAATGTATTTAAAAATTTAAAAGAATAAATCATTAAAAAGCAAGCAATTTGCAACGTAGTTGTTTCTATTTGGAATCCAGTACTGTAAAACAGTGCCATTTCCAAATACTGTAACTTACTACCTGGACAAAATGGTCTTTGGGAGGTAGGAACCAGAATTTATAAGTGTTTTTACCAACTTCATGGGCCAGCACTGGACCAAGGGGCCAGAGAGGATCATTATTTATACAAATTTTAATTTAGTCCCCTGTGTTAAACCAGTGCTCTAGGGATGAACTATTGTCAAACAGTAGCTCACCAGTTAGAAGAAATAGATTAATTTGCAGTCCAGAAGCAGCAGAAGACTCAACTGCTGTGAAAATGGCCTTATCCTGTGACTTTTTTTTGATCCTTTTTTCAATTTGTTTATTCAGGCCCTTCCACTTTTTCGGTCAAAAAGCCCAGAAGACACACCTCCCAAGTTTCAGTTTTAGTTAGTTAAAAACATCAAGCTTCTGGAAAAGAGATAAGATTATCAAATCACTTAAAATTTTGATAAGATTTTAAAGTATTAATGTATGTGAAAATTTGGAGAAGGGCAAAAACATGGATGTTGCAATCTCACAGGTTGAGAGAGATTTTTTTTCTTTTAGACAAGTACAAATCTCTTACTAATATTTTTGCAATATCATCACTCATAAAAGGGTTTCTGTTTTGGATATGACTCTGAAGAAATGTTAGAAAACTTGAAGTGGAATGTCTTTTGTTTGCCAGAGCTTCACAAAAATAAGGCAGTGAGATGCATGGAAAGAAGCTGCTTTATAGCTTTGTTTTTTCCTCATGGAACATAACAGAAGGAAATGTCAGGGCTTTCATAAGGAAACAGTTGATAGGCAGGTGCTAAAATAATTCAACGAAATTGAATTTGACTTGGGCAATTATAGTGTTGACAGTGCGTGTACGTGTGTGCGTGTATGGGTTTTCATAAACTGTTTGGCACTCTTAGTGATTAGAAAAAGGCACCCAAAGTTAATACAAGATTTGGTACAAAAGAACACAAAAACTGATAATGCTATTTAGCAACAACACAGTATATTTTTCTTTAAAAACCAAGTTAGTTCACTGGTTGAATAAAATTACATTGCAGGGTGTTACACCTGTTCTATTTTCATTTTTATTCTGTTAACCGTGTAATGTTAATTTTATGCTTAGTAAAAACAAGGACATGTTTTCCAGGAAATAAAGATTTTTTTTTTTTTTTTTTAATTAATTGCTACAGAAAATAATCTCTGAAAGCCACAGCAGCCTCATTTCTGCTTATAATTATTTAGGGTCTAAAAGTGTTCTAGAGATCTTTAGGGAGTTAAGAGAGTCCACTCACATTTTCCCAATACCAGTATAATTCTTGGTTTTGGTTTATGTTCAGTTTTTGGAAAATCATCTTCATGCACTGAGAATAAACAGGAGAAAATGGGATTTTTTTTTTTTTTTTTTCCAAATTCGCACAGAGCTAGATATTTCTCCCGGGTGATACCGTGAATTTGAAGCTTCTGCAGTTTTACTTTGGTGTTTTCTCTAGGGTCCACAGAGAAATGTGGAAGGGTCTGTGCTGGATATTGTGAATACTGAAACTTTTTACAAAGGTGTCCTGGCAGCAGCTTTAAACCATTTTGCTATTATTTTTGGAGGAGACAATTACATAGAGGCATTCCAGCTAGTATAGGTTATCTGTTCAAAGTTTCTCATTACACAACAGAGTTACAGAGGGGGATATCAGGGTCATTGAACCCATTCATCTAATATTTCTCTCCTACTGATACAATAGTTTTAGTCAGCATGATCACTTTTTTACTTACCTTGGAAAATTGTTGGGGTTTTTTTACTACAATTATAGATATGTAATATTAAAGGTTACATTAAAGTAATATTAAAATTGCATACTAAAGTAGGAAAAATATGCTTTAAAAATTAAGGAAATGAGAGTTAAAGGTCCCAACCTACAAATAAGAAAAGGAAATTACTAGAAAATCTTGTCCAACACACCCAGCTAGACTTGGATGAAAACAGGTCATGTGATGAGAAAATGTGCACCACTTCTATTGGTGTGTGTGCATTCCTGAACACTGGAAAATGCAAACAACCTTCCCCAGCATCCAATAGCCTTAAACTTGATGGAAACCTTCTTACCTTCCTGACTTTTGATGCTTTACTTCTCACTCTTTACACCAAATGTATAAAATAACTAAAAGCAGTCGCTTAAAGGAAGGAATTAAGTTTACAGGTATACTTTTACTTTGGATACTTATTAACCGTTATATTTTACAGTTTTCAGAACTGGTTGTCAACATTTTTCCTTAGACTAATTTTCTAGGTTGAGAGTGGATTTTGTTTTCTTTTCTTTTGCTGCTGCACATTACCTCGCTTGACTTCTTGGATTTAATTTGTGCAGCACAGGAATAACTCTTACCTTATTCTCTCTCTTGTTAACTGTAGAAATACTCTCACAGGGGTGAAGCTGGGTGCCATTTCCTGAACAACAGAATGAGGTGGACTGGGCCCAAAAGCATACTTCAGCATTTAGACATCAATTTGGCAAGATCTGAAAATACGGAAGATGGAACACATTGGTCGCTAACAGCCAATCTACACATTCATGTGAATCTACAGCTGGTGTAATTTAGATAAGCACAGTGCAATTAGCAGAGCTGGAATTTAGATAGAACAATGGAGTTGTCCCTCTTCCTCTTGAAAATATCATCAAGAGACTATTTTTAATGACAAGTAATTAATATCTTAATTAAACTCTTCCGTGAAAAAATTCAACTCCAACATCATGGACAATTATGCAAGAACATAATTTAATTAATATTGAAAAACTGGGAAGAATATAATCTATTAAAGTGCCACCATTGTTTGCTTTAGAATCTGAAAATATCCTATTTTATCCAGGTATATTTTGTACAACTGATGCTCAGAGAGTGGATTCTGAAATGTTCTCTTTTTTTTATATGCCTACAGATAACAGAAGCCTTTTGTTGAAGGATAATTTATGGTTTATGTCCTAACACTCATATTTAAAGGGGGAAAAAAACATTTTACAAGTCCACATAAAATAAAAATATCTGATATACACCCCTCAATTCCGAGTAGGAACACTATCCTGTTACTTCCTTAAGCAGTAAACTACCTTTTTCATCTACTGTTGATTCACATCCTTCAAAGCAGAATAGTTTCCAAAACAACTTATACCTTTCAAAGAAAAAAAAGTCACTTTAGACCTGCCTGATCACAGGAACACATCCTGTCAACAGCTCTGCAACAGGATCCAGCGGATAGATGGTGTGTAAAGAATACTAATCAGGTTTCTGTATAAACAAAGTGCATCCTACGCTTCAGTTTCTGGAGGCTTATTGTCCAAACATTTCACTAAAACAATAACTGCCTTTTTAAAAGTCCTTGTGCACTACAGCAATGACTATCAAAGTTCCTGGGGTAAAAGATAAGCTTGCAAGTTAACTTTCATTATGTGTTTTTGCAAGTACCAACTCTATTGCTGCTATCAAGCAATTGCTCAATTTGTGCGACTCCAGTGATTTCACATTCAGGGCATCTGAGATTCTGCCCTCCTAATATTTTAGTAGGGGAGGTAGTATGTGCATGTGGGTGGTTGTGGGGAAGGAGAATCACTTCTGTGGTCTATGTGTTGGTATGTAAAATGTTAAGGTAGAGTCCAATAAAAATATTAGAAGCAAGGGCTGCACACTTTCCTCTTGCTCATCTCATTTCTCTAAAGCATAGAACAAAGGATGCTGAACACATTTACAGCACAGCTCACTCTCTGAATTGTTGAATACCTAATACCAAACCAGCAGCAGCAAATGCAGTAAATTCCTCTGAGGTAGCACTTCAGTGCAGAGATTCAGCAGCAGGAGGTCCAGTGTGTCCAGTCTAAATTCTGAGCTCTCAAAGTCCAAGAGACAAGCAGTGTAAGGCATACAAATTACAGGTCAAAGTAGAACCGTGAAATTACAAGGCTTCTTGTTTAAATATTGACCTAGAGAAACAGAAAGATGTTAAAGGGTGTTTGGTTTGTATTTCATCTGATTACTTTTTAAGCTATAAATTACAGTCTGCAAGGGCAAAAAGTTTTCTGCAGCACAGTGTGAGGATGCTGTGTTTCAAAAAGCAGAGAGAGGAATGTGAAAGGGCAAATTGTCCCAAGTTCTCTGTCCACACAAACTAAATGCTGTATGGTTTCCTGGTCAGGGAAGGATAAACCAGAAGACCTTCAAATCCCAGGACCCTCCTGCAAGGGCTGTTAAACCTGAGCTTTCTGTATCTCCCTAAACTTAAAATTTAATTCCAAGTTTTGATCTTCCTGCTTATTCTTCCTAGCAGTAGTCTAAAGAGAAGACTAGTAGGGAAGGAGAGAGGGTACTTGATGTTCTTTGAGACAAACTACTGTAAGAACATGGGAATTATCCTTTATCTTCTGTACCAAATTTTTTTGCTATGAGCCCCCTCCCAATTCTTATAAATGATCCAAGGCCCTGTCTCTTTTTTCCCTGTGGATGACTCCTTATTCCTTACTTGAGTGGTTTGGAATGACTTTAGAAAATCTCCTCTGACATCACCATGTCTTCAAGGCACTACAACACTGGTTTCCTGCCATAGCAAGGATCATCATAGCCTCATCCCTCCAAACACCCACCCTACCACTAATTCCTGAGTTGAAAATGCCTCACCTTGTCACAACATCCCAATTTTCTCTATCAGAAGTTCACCAAATAATCCTTGTCTCCTTTCCCATTTCTATTTGAAGTTTCTTACTTAAGTCACCTAAAAATAAGTGCCATCTTGAGCTTTATGTTTCAAAAACGTGCTCTAGCAGCCAGATGTTATTTCTTACCTGTTTCCTTTAGATTTTGTGTGTCACACCACTGAATCCCCTACTTATAGCTGCTGTGAATGCCAAACTCATCTATGACCTACCCAATCTCCCAGTTGGTTCAAAAACCTCTAAAGCCTCCTGAACCACCATTAGAGAGGTAACTGTTCACTAAATCCCTATTCTCACCCAGCCATTCACCTAGGATTAACTTTGCCAGCCTTGTTTCTTCCAGGGAATTAAAAAATCCAGACATAAAAATCCTATAGGGTAGGACCCCATGAAAGGGAAGGCACTGTAAAGAACATACCTGGGGGGGGGGAAAAAACCCAAAAAACCTCCAAACCAGTGGTCCTATTTTGTTTGCTTAGTCTCTGAGGAAGAAATTGCATACTAGGGTGCAAGGTGTATATGCTTAAGATGTAGGGGTTTTCCTTCTTGTTCAGGTTTCCCTTGTCTTTCAGTAACGTAAGAAACAGGCTCCAGGCAATAGCAGCTGTGAGAAGTCATTCCCCTTGTGTCTCACCTTTTAATTTGGTCTCCATCTCAGGTTGCCTGCTGTACTCCCCACAGCTCACCAACTGGGCAGCTTTTTCTCTCGCCAATTACTCGCACACAAGCTGTGGACTCCAGCAGGGGGAGAGGCCAGGGCACTGCCAGCCATGAGAAGCTGTGCTCCTGGATATGCCAGGCACACTCAGCATGCAATCCAACACAACACCTGCAGCCTTCCTACCTGTGACCTGTGACTGTGGAGAGCTCCGACTCAGGGTACACGGTCTCACGTGCTGGAACAGAGGGAAGCTGCTAGGTGTTCTCAAAACCTGAGAGATTTCACACCAAAAATAATATCGACGCTCAGATAGCCCTGGACATTTACAAGATCTGAGAACATTTTCCAGCTGTTTGCCTCAGCAGAAAACATAAGTACCCACCATTTTTCCACACATTCTTTAATTGCCATGACAGGAGACCCCACTATGGGACTGGAAGTCTGACACAGACCTCTCCAGCCATGTTTTCCAGCAGCCCAGCCCAGGGACCACAATCCCAGGTGCATGGCACAGAGCACTGCCTCAAAGCCAGGAGGTACCAGGACCATTTCTGGCTCGATTTCTCACTGTCTGCCAAGTAGCATTGGGTAGGTATTTCCTGTGGAACTGTGTGGAACAATGTTTTGTGCCAGTGAGGAGAAACAGGGAATTCAGGAGTCAAACTGATAGTGATTGCCTTTCAGGAAAGCCACCACTATCAGAAGATTGTTGGTCTTCTGCCTAACACTTCTCCCTCAGGTTCCTGCATGCAATTATTATGGATTAAAACTCCATTTTCATACACATCTCAGTAAGATTAACTGGACAAAAGCTTTAATTTCAAGTCGTTATGAATAAATTCTACAAAATAGCCATTGTGCTTTAAATCCATGGCAGTCAATTCCACACCAGACAATTCCACAGTAATTTTCACATGGAGAAGCCCCCCACACCCCACTAAGGACCTTTTAAGTCTTTGTTGTCTTGCAGCAACAATAGAAATCCAGAAAAAAAGTCTGTTGAAGGGTCCAGATATGTTGCACATGTGGTGATTTGCTACTCAATATCATTGGATCAGACTTATTTTTAAATGGAAAGTAGATGCTATTGAAAATATTTTTATTCATCTACAGACTTAGCTTCCATTGGTTTGATAAAGTTTTCTGCAACATGTTAGTGGCCGAGGATTATGCAACCTCTTCATGCAGGCCTATGCATGGCAATACACATGCCAAGGTGGTAACACCTTGGATTAACAGGTGTTAACAGGCTGGAAAAAAGCCTCTTTGAAAAGAGCTTTGGTTTTTTAAGTTTTATCAGAATTGTGATGCAAATAAACCCTTATAATGTCATTGACTTCACTGTAGTATAACAGCTGGCAACATTTGCATTTTTCTCAAGTTTGTCTCCACAGAATTGACAGGAGTGTTTTCCCACATCATAATGCTACTAGAGAATTGTTTTAAAATGGCTAAGATAATGTCACAGGAATATTCATTTATATGACAAAATTTCTTTTAAAGTTGTCATAAAGCCTCTTTCTTAGAAATTGAATAATAATACCTGCCATGTACGTCTTGCTTCAACAGAACACCACTACTTAAAACAATATGCATATAGACACTTCCAGAAGATCCTGTAAGCATCAGTTGGATATTCATAAATTAGTTCATATGTTTAACACACAAGAACTGTTACACGCATGTTACTGTAATCTCCTAAATTTGATTTTCCACACTCAGAACAACCTTAATGAATGACCATGTTAGCCCAGCTAAAAAATTGTTTGTATTAAGCAAAAATTTTTTCTGAATGCAATAGTTATTCCACTTTGAAATGCAATTCCCTTTCAACATAATTAACTTTTCAAATGGATTCTCATGTGGAATTACTCAGGAATAGCTAATTTCTTGTGTTATCAAGTGCTAATGAAACTTCACATCTCCTACACTATGCACAAAGTAGTATCACCTTTGTACAGACAACAAATTTGAAACAAAATACCAAGGAAAAATAAAGTTGTTGACACGACTTGAATTAAGACTGCCAGACACTCTTGCATACACACACTTAGCATTAACTAACCCACTTCTCTCCTTTATAGTTTATAACCTATCACAGGTGTTGAAACAAGTGACAAAATTGTGTGATTAAAATGAAAACATTTACTATCTGTAGAAAATTGTCATATGGCTAAATCAAAATAAATCCTACCAAATTTATTTATTGGTGATTCATAACTAAAAAGGGTTTTCTATTTTAAATAGTTGTTTCTCTTAAGAAGAAAATTTGACAAAGCATAAAGATTCTGATCTGGATAGGCAATCCCAGACATATACATTTCTGAGACAACAAACCAGTAATGCCTGCTAGCATATGTAGTTATGTATTTTTATTGCTTAAAAAAGTAGTGATGTCATAATCATGTTGCCGGGTTTGAATAACCTCTCACATGTGCTTGTTCTCTTGAAACAGTAGTTCATGTCTCCTTTTGGATAACCTATCGACATACACCGAATATTCATAAATGATTAAAAATATTTTGCTAACACTTTCCACATAGCAGGTTGCAGTAGTATTTAAATAAATAAAACCACGCTTACATATTAGAGTTTATCTTAAGTCAATGAATTTTAGAATAAACTATTTACTTTAAACAAATAATGTTATTAGAATAAAACAATATTACAAAATAATTTCTCACTAGGATTGACAATTTAATATCCATTTTCTTCTCATAACTGAACAAATCCTTAATCAAATTGAGTAAATTACCACAAATTTCTTAAACCCCACTGGCATTAAACTTGTTCTTTGGCTTTTAGGTACCATTAAATGTAGCTCTGTGTGTCCTCTTTCTTCAGATGACAATTATTCAGTGTACTTGAGCAAGATCAACAACTCCATCATAGTGGATGCTCCAGCAGTTTGATTGGCACCATGCGGAACTCCAGCTGCTAAACCTTAAATTCTTTAAAGCAGTGAATAAGAAACTCAATTTGCATAATAAACTCTTTTGTGTTCATTGAGATTGCTCATATCATTATGGAATTTGATGGGTGAATAAGGAGTCAAAAATCTGGCCGTGAGAAAAGAAGCCTCATTAAGGCTTATTTTTCCTTTCTGAAAAGAGAATGGATGTGAAAGTATAATGAAGTATCTTTGTAAATTGTGGAGCAGCAGCACATACACACAAACAAAGAGTAACTTCCCTCTCTGTACAAACTGCAAGATGCTTGCACACACTTGAGAAGGAATTCTTTGCAGTTCATTTCACAGAGAAGATGGAAGTGATGCTCATTCTTGTCTTGAAATTGTATTGTTACACAAATAGTAAATATTACTTAAAATGTGAATGGAATTCCTGATTATATAATTTTATCTTGTTTCCTTTGGCAACTGAAGGGTTGAAGGTACTCTTTGACACCAGCTATTAGTGATCTAACCTTTCCACTCTGAAGACATGAATTCAAGTCATGCTAAGAGTAGGTTTTGTCCCTGTGCCCAAGGACACAGTTTGGCATGCATATTTATAAAACTTGTTTAGAGCTGGACAAGGTATGCAAGGCTTGCTCTCAGGAAATCCATGACAGCTCTCCTTTTGGCTTCCACCAGCCAGGCTTTCCCCTAAGGCCAAGAATATAAAAGTGTCACAAGAGATCTGCCTAAACTTTAGCTTCCTCTTTGGCCCTTTCACTTCTTGGCAGCACTTCAATTTTTCTTGGCCAGCTTTCCAAAATTCTGGCAAAGAGAAGACAAAAAAACCAAAGCAAAAAACCAAAACTTTGTCTTGCCTCTTGACTATTTCAGGATCCTGTTTTTCCTTTAAGTTGCATCTGATTTGATCTATTCTTTCTTGCACCAGCCAGAACAGTCCCTCTGGGACATCCTCCTGACTCAAGAGCCCAGAAAATTTTGGACTCCTTTCCCTTCTGATCTGGCAAATCCTCTATACCAAAGGGCCAGCAGTAAGTGGCTTAAATCCAGTAATACGATAGTTATTTGTTTCCATAAACAGTTGTTATTTTTTTCTACAAAATTTTCTCAGACTTCTGAAGACTTTACTTGATTTACTTACACACATGGGGTTTGTTTTTTATTAGACCCCTCTTTTAACTGAAATCTCCTTTTATAGCATGTTTTCTACTTGTGTCACTTGGTGTTCTTTAGATGTGTTGAACTTTATTATGGTGTTTAGTTACAGCTGTGATTTGAATGAGCTTTCTGATGAATTACTTCAGACTAAGCAAGAATAGCCTCTGGTGCCATTCTCTGCAATCATCCATTTTAAGAAGCAACCACTTAAATTGTCAAGAAATAGTTTTCACAAGCACTATACATTTGTATGTGCTACAAGTGGGTAGCAGAAGTCCCCTGTTATCATTCTTGTTAGATTTTTGTAGCGTCACTGATCACACTTACTGCTGAGCACCAGAATTCTTCCCCCAGACCCCTTCTTTTTTTGTCCAGAGGCTGGTAGTAATGCCTCACCAACAAAGACTATTACATCTTGGTATTCTAATCACATAGATAAAACTTTTATAAGCGAAGGGAAATAAAATGGAGAGGAAAAAATCATTGAGGAAAGAGATTCCCATGACTCGGATAAATTTAGCAATGTAACTAGAACTGTGCTATCAGGAACAGTAGCAGAGCAGCAGGTACCAAACAGGGAGCAGTTACAACTGAGCAGACATTCAATCGTGCTCACCCAGGGCTGACGTGCTCTTTGGCTGGAGAGAAGGAGACTAGCGCAGAGATTTGGCAACATAGGCTTGGCCAGAAACATTTATTCTTATTCTTAGACTTATTCTTATGATGCTTGTTTCCTAGAATAGGTCCCACAGAAGGGAAGCAAGAACTTATGCAATTTTTTAAAGAAGATAGTACATTTTTCTAAGAGGCAGAAAACATTTTCAAAGAGACAGGACAAAAGAGATGACAGCCAGCCATCAACCTATGCAAATTTAAGGGCTAATATCAAATTAGTGAGGTATAAAAGCTAATTTTATGTCAGATCATGCATGAAAAATCAGAGCAATCATGTATGTCAATATTATGCTTAGATTAGATCTAAAAAAAAAAAGCTAAAAATGAAGCAAATCATTACTAACTGAAGAGCCTAGCACACAGGGTGTGAAAAAATATATAAAGAAGCTGTATTTTTGTGGGAGAAATTCTTATTTATATATGGTAATTTAACTAGGAAGAATTTCATTTTAGGCTTTTTGAAATAAACAGAATTGTAAGTGGATATGTATGAGACTGCTGGAATGACTGACCTACAGATGGCAGTGAATTTTCTCTTCTTGAAGAATTTAACATGCCAAACCCAGTAACCATCCTGGAAAATTGAGAGTCTGTTATTTGCCTACTTCTGCAAGCATTAATTCTATTCAATTTGTTCTTAAATAGCGTCAGTGTTGTTGTTTTCTTCTTTTTTTCATGGGAAACTACAAGGATTTCTCTTCTCTTCCTCTTAGAGGCAATCTTGTATTGACAGGCACACATCACGCTCTGAACTCGGTTTCATTCCCCGAAGGATTTGGTTCTATGGTCTACAAGAAGTACTGATGACTGAAGGGGAATTCTCTGCTGCCAGTAGATTCTCCTATCTCCACACAAAGCTGATTCTGTTTCCAGTGTCGGTGAAAGGTGCAGTGCTGTGTGATCTCAATTCATCTTCATCACAGTACGCAGCCAGTGACAAAACACTCTTGAAACAGCGCAGAATTTCAGAGGGAAAAGTCCACCCTTGCAGAGCATGCGGTCGGTGTGATTTGTAATAAAGACAAGAACAGAACTCTTTGCATAAATAATGTAAATGCAGCAACTACTGTAGCAACCACACGGAATATAAATTGCTAATTTCAGAGACTAAATCCCCTGATTTCAATATCAAACCATTAAGAGGCTATATTTGTCAGACCACAGCCTGCGCTTACATGGCACAGCTCAGAGAAACTAATAGCACTGCTGTATTCAAATGGTAATTACAAGAAGTAGAAAACCAACCCCACCTTAAACCTTTACTTATAAATGTCCACTTTTCTCATAAACGAATAAAACAGCACCCTTTTTTTAAAGAGCACTTTTGAAGTGCCCGTAAAGTTATATTGAACCATGTTGCATGCGTGCTTCAAAACGTCCCTCCGCTCTCTGCCAAAGCCATTCCTTTGAGCAGACAGGTCACAGCAATTTACAAGAGTTCACTTCCCCTGGAGAGATTATTCCTGCCTGCTCACAGGCACTGCAGATTGTGCACCCTCACATGCATCTGATGAAGTAAGGAAAGCCATGACATGAAAAAAACAACCCCACAGCAAAACCATTGGATACTAGAGGTGTAACAGAAATAAACTACATACATCTGGAAGTCCAAAGTTCTGCATCATTTGAAAAGTGCTAAGTAACCCTGAAAATTGCAGATGCCAATGAAAGTCTCAGCTTCTTTCTTTTGTTACGTAAAATAGCTTTGGGGGTGTTTTTGAGATAGTTCCTTTCAAAGCAAGACTTTTAAAAACAAATTCTCAACGCAGCTTTTTATCCTCAGGTGAAAAATGCCAGGTAATTTTCAGCCAAATTCAGCAGAACAGGCTCGATTAGCTGCATTGCTTATCATCTCAACATTCTGGTTTGTTTGGGGGGTATTAATGCCAGTTAGGAAAACTCATGATGTCTCACCAAGACATCCTTTCAGTAACAACCCTTTACAAACCCAGACGATTTTCTTTGGAAAAGCTTTTCATCTGAATATTGCTCCTACCTATACTGGACATGGCCTGTATGGAACAAAAAAAAAAAAAAAAAAAAAAAACAAACCTCCAGCTGTATACAATGTTACTTCCACTTGAAAACTGCTCCCTTTTCTCTGGAAGAAATGTTTTTGTCATTCAGACATATGAGAATGCTGAGAAAGACTTCTCTTGGATCTAATGCATTCTATTTTTCACAGGAAATCCAAGTGTCTTCATATACTTGCATTTAGCAGCAGGAATGAAATGTAAAAATATTTTATATCCTCAGTAGACACAGCTTTTACTCTGAATCTTATCATTTTATAGCAACTTTTAGGAGACACTTCTTCATTGACAAGACCTCCACAGATGATTACGCAACTCTTACTCCTGAATACTTCTGAAGACAACTTAGCAAGGACCAAAATTTCTGAATGTTCACAAAAATTGTGGTCCTGATTGCTTTCTTTTTTGAAAAAAGACAATAGTTCTGGCCACTTAAAATTCACCTAAAAATTGTTTGGGTTTGTGTTTTTGTGTTGCTTTGCTTTGTCTTTTCCCTAAAGAATCTGATTTTTTTTTTATTCAGAAAACCCAAATGCTTTTGCATCTTTATATACATTTGACACTTGGCACTGTGAGATGGGTAGCACCATTGACACTGACTTGAGGAATCATGAACGCTAGCTAGTGACAACACACTCAGCTAAAAAACAGCTTCTCCACAATGGTCTATGGAAAATACGGATAGCTGTAGCAAAATGACATATTATATGGGAAGATACAACCTTTACCAGTTTGAGCAGTTTCTTAGGTTTGAATAGGGTCTCTGTTGTGCTACTTATTGCACAAATTCCACTGTCCCTAATCAGGGAAATGTTTTTTGGACCCTAGAAACTATTAAAATTATTTTCCAGCTGGCAAATTAAGTCATCAAAAATAGAACTGTCCCTTATACATATATATGACATTCCAGAGAAAACTTGCAAGGAGCAGCTCTTCTTAATGGTAGAGTGGGTATAGACTGTTTACACTGGTGGAAGTCATCATCTTTTACAGAATGGTAAACATTCCTTGACCACACTGGCTCTTGCATCTGAAAGCTAATAACGTGTGCAACTTCCCTCTATCCCAAATGTATTTTTTCCCTTTAGAGCTGTACAATATTTTTATACTCTTTTAAATCCTTTTGTCTCGAAACCAGCTAAAGAGAAGATGGAATGATGAAAAAGATCCTCTGCTGAGAAAAATCCCAAACCAAAACAGAAAATGCCACTGTTTTAAAAAACAGCTTCTGTTATATCCATTTGCACTGGCTGTTTCTTTATGCATGTCTAGAACCTACACTGCATGTCTTTTTAACTGTCTTTGTTACTAATCTGTGGTTTTAACTACATTTAAAACTACTACACTTTCAAGTCAAAATAAGTAAAGCTGATATTTACCCCAATGATGGGAATTCCATAGTTACTCCAAAGCTACATTCTCCTTATTTCTACATTTTTCCTTGTATCATCTTTTTTTATTTCTGTGATGAGAAATGTAGTGTAAATAGAATAAAGATTTCTGTGCTGTCATATTAAAGACAACTGCAAGCGGTCATTCATGAGTACTAAATTCTTTGAAAATCAGATCTATATTCAAATTTATTGCTTTGCAGCTAAAATTCAGTCTGTCAGTTTTACTGCCTGTTAATAGCAAAAGATAATAAAAAGAAAATGCAAAAAAATATATCATTTCCTCTTGGCAGATGTTTTAGCATATTTTAACAATATGAGTTAATATTTCTTTTTTGATTACTTAAAGTAATGAAAACAGATGAAATATTAACTCTAAAAAAACTTATACAGTAGGTTTTTCACTGTCTCCAAATGCCTCAAAAAAGCACCAAATTCTTAGGTGAAGTAGTCTACAAACTGTAAAAGTGACTGGAGGAGAGAAAAACAACAGTAGGATCCTGTAGCAGCAGATGCTGCTTCCAAAATTTATTTCCATGGGCAGATGAGTGAGATAAGGAAGAGAAGATGGTGGAGAAGGTAAAAAAAATGGATAAGAAGAAGATCCAAAATGAGGGTGTCATAATGAACATGTCAAAGTTTATCCAGAGGTGGCAACTCAGCCCCACACAACCATTTGGTCACACTCCACCCTGGTGGGATGGGGGAGAGAATCAGAAGGGTAAGAGTGAGAAAAATCATGGGTTGAGGTAAAGACAGTCTAATAGATAAAGCAAAAGCCATGTGTGCAAGCAAAGGTAAGCAAGGAACTCACTTACTACTTCCCATGGGCAGGCAGCTGTTCAGCCATCTCCAGGAAAGCAGGACTCCATCCTGTGTAACGGTGACTTGGGAACAAAAATGCTATCTTTTCAAACATCCCCCACACTCCCTCCTTCTTCTCCCAGCTTTATGTACTGAGTATGATGCCATATGCTCTGGAATATCCCTTTGGTCAGTTGGGGTCAGCAGTCCTGGCTGTGTCCCCTCCCAGCTCCTTGTGCACCCCCAGTCCCTCGCTGGTGGGGTGGTGTGAGGGGCAGAAAAGGCCTTGATGCTGTATGAGCACTGCTCAGCAATAGCTAAAACATCCCTGTGACATCGACACTGTTTCCAGCACAAACCCAAAACACAGCACCATTCTACCTACAGTGAAGCAATTTACCCTAGCCAAAACCAGCACAAGCAGCCGTCAAAGCATGGGTTGTTATGGACTCCATTTTTGGCATTTCAGAAAAAGAGACAACAAAAAAATCATGGCTAACATAGAGCATAAAATATATATTAACTAATCATTTCTTAGCAATTAAACCACTTGGAAAACTGGTTTTTAATACATAAAAGTTCTTAACTCTTTTAGTTGCAGTTAGTCTGTTTCAGGGAACTGCAGTCTTTTTGTTTGTAAACAGCAGCATCAGCACCAAATGACTTAGCAGCACCCTGCTCTGCACCAACTACAAAGTTCTAGAGGTACCATCTCTTTGGCAATACATAGCACTGTTGGGAAGCTGCCTAACTTAAATTATTAGAAACTATATAAACAGCTAATATTCAGCTTTTATCCTTCCTGTGGGTGCTTTTGTTGTGAACTAGATAATATATTGATTGGAATTGAATATATTGCATGCATCTATCATTTTTGTGAACCCACATTCATTAATCTCAAAACACGGAAACAGACTGAAAAAAATTTTGAGATTTAAAATCGTTATGGATATATGCGGGGATTTTTCAAGTGGAATATTTAAGGAATTTTAGATGTGCCTCCACCAATCTCCTTTGCAATGTTTAGCAATACAAAATAAATCTCCAGCACAAGGCTCAGTAACCCAGTACCTACAGTCATGGCCTAGTGACATGAGCATATACTCTGTTAGAGTCTCACATTTCTTGTTTTCACCTAACAGATGATTGAACTGACTTCACTGGAGTTTTTCCTGATCTGACATGAATATTAATAAGGAATGAACAACCCTTCCGACTCTCTTCCTTTCCTTAGAAAAGCTTCAACTTAAAAGCACTGTTGTAAACTAGAGTAAACATTGTGAGGGCATTTTGAAAATATCAGCCTGTTTTACACCTGAAGGATTAGGAAAGAAATGTTGCTACTAGTGACCAACTATAGGAACACCTGAAATGACCTGATACTTAATAATTACTGCTAGCATTGTATGATTTTCCTGGGGTTTTTTTGTTTTTTGGGGTTTTTTTTTGTTTGTTTGGGTTTTTTTTTAAGATTTACTTAAGCCTAGAGAAATAAAGAAATTACTATCATAGTGTGTGAGGAGCATTATACCCTATGTCCTGGTTGAATCCATATTTTCAAAACTGCTTATACTAGATTTGTGCAAACAAAAATACAAATCAAATTTTGATACCTGGTCGTATTTTCACAGAACTAACCACAGGATATTCTGGCCATTATGTCATCCAGAACAGAGTGGAACAGACAGAGAATACCACTCTGACATAAAAGCTGACTCATCAAAACATTCGAAAAACATTAGATCCGGCAGAAGGAGTTTATTTTACATTAGCATTTTGAGTTATGCCTATTTGATTCTGAGTTAGTTGTCCCAAAGCTCACTTTACCATATTGAAGAACCAGGGCTTTGGAAGTTGTGTCAAGCTTAACCTCCCTTCCAGTCATGAGATGGCCACCAAGGAAGGATGTGCAGCAGGAGCACCCAGTTCTCTCTTAGCTTCTGTGATGCTTGTACTGAATGGAAAACAGGACATAATTTTTGTCAGAAGAGAAACACCTCAAGCCTAGACACCTCAAACCATATTTTTTGAAAAGACCTTGCCCTTAAACATTGCAGTATTAACCAATAGTATAAGTAACTGTGACTCTGTTATAATCTAGCTTCCAGTTGTGTTGCATGACAATATGACTCAGGAGCAACATCACAGTGCCTCCTGCCAAATTCCTCTTGAGAAAACTCCCTCCAGGCAGGACATTCTGTTTTTAAAAAGTGATACAGTAGGCATCTTTGTAGTGTAGATGAGTCTGTTTGCCTTAGGAAATTCACATCTTGGCTAAACTCAGCCACATTTCAACTATTCCTAAAATGTCTTCCTAAAATGTTTCAAATAATTTGACTTTAATTTGAAGCAGAGCATTAGCATCTTCAACGAAGTCAATTATAGTCATATAGCTTTCATCACTCAGGGAGCTAGTATGCTTAAAAGCATGTTTGTAGCTTCTTTGGGGCCTTGATAGTATCAGTAGAACTCTGTGGTTCAGAAACCTCTCAGGGAAACAGGAGTCTGCTTATTTTGCTCCCTAATACTATTAGCTCCAGCTGGAGTCTCCAAAAATAAAGTTCATTACTAAGGAGAGCTTTAAAGAGCATAACAATCAGAGTAAATGTCATACTCATTAATCACCCTCCTAAATAGGCAAAGCAAATAGCATAGAGTCATAGATTCATAGAATCATTAAGGCTGGAAAAGATCTCCAAGATCATGTGCTACAACATCTGGCCAAACATCACCATATCAACCAGACCATAGCATCAAGTGCCACATCCAATCTTCTTGAACACTTCCAGCAATGGTGACTCCACCATTTCCCCATGCATAGCCCATTTCAATTCTTGACAACACTTTCAGTGTTCTGATGTCCAACGTGAACCTCCCCTGGCTCAGCTTGAGTCCTTTGCCTATTGTCCTGTCACTGGTTGCCTGGGAGAAGAGACCAACCCCCAGCTGGCTGCAGCCTCCTTTCAGGTAGATGGACATGCTCCAGCTCCTCAATGTCTTTCTTGCAGTGGTGGTCCCAGAACTGGACAAAGGATTTGAGGTGTGGCCTCACCAGTGCCCAGTACAGGGGAACAATCACTGTCCTGGTCCTGCTGGCCACACTATTGCTGATACAGGCCAGGATGCCATTGGCCTTGCCACACTCTGGCTCATGTTCAGCCACTGCTGACCAGCAGATCCAGGTCCTTTTCCCCAGGGCTACTTTCCAGCCACTCTTCCCTGCAGTGCTGCCTGGGGTTGTTGTGACTGAAGTCCAGGACCTGGCACTTCACCTTACCGAACCTCATACAACTGGCTTCAGCCTCAGCTCATCTATCCACTGCAGAGACTTCCTGCCCTGCAACAGATCCACACTTTCACCTGACTGCAAACTTGCTGAGGATGCACTCAAACCCTTTGTCCAGACCATCAGTAAGGGTATTAAATGGGACTGGCTCCAACATGGAACCCTGGGGGACACCAGAGCTGGATGCAGCACCATTCACCAGCACTGTCTGGGCCCAGCCTCCAGCCAGTTTTAACCCAGCAAAGGATGCACCTGTCCAAGCCACGGGCTGCCAGCTTCTCCAGGAGAGTGCTGCGGGAGACATTTCTACTGTCTTTACTGAAGCCTGGGTGGACAACATCCATGGCCTTTCCCTCATCTACTAGGTGGGTCTGATGCCTGAAGTGGCCACCTAAAAACAGAGACTAGACAGGAATAAGGGAATAAAGGTAGGTATTTATTTGAAGGGCCTTCAAAGGTACACCCTGGGCAGGCCAAAGGGGACACCCAAGATGGACCCCGAGTCATGAGTTCTTCACACTTTTATAGGTTTGGTTCATTTGCATATCAGGGTTAATTGTCCAGTTATAACCTCAGTTAATGACGTAACTGCCCCGAGTTTGCCCTCTTCTTAGAGGCTTTTAGTTTACACATTTTGGGGCCTGGTGTCCTTGAGGTGGAAACCTAGAGAGGTTTTTTATGTCTAACCAGAATGAGAACAGCAGCTAAGAGGCCACAAGAAACTTCGGAGTTACACACTAGGCAGTACAGGATTTGAAAAATATAAAAGTTAAAACCTAAGGCATCAGGTCACCTGGCCACAATAGGAGATAAGACTAACCAAGTAGTTCAGGAGATCTGGCATGATTGCATTAACTATAATTTCCTGAGAAAACACTATAGATTGTGAAGATCACATCTGACTCTTTTCTAAACAGAAAAGAAATATGCATTCACAAGAAATGTAGACCAAGGCACAAGCAAGTTACTTTGTCGTACATTTGATAACCCTGGTAAACCAAGTACTAAACAAGAAGGTAGAAATGCAAATGATATTTTTTCTATTTCACATAAAACACCCAAAACACCTCTGCTTGGAAAATTATTAAAATGGAGTTTTGCAGGCTGTGTAAAATAAGTTTCAAACAAGTTTAACAAGTAAACAACACAAAAATAATCAAGACAATGCTGGTTGCCACAAAAGTTCCAGGGAAGCATAAATAGACAAAGTTCTCAGCATAATCTCCAATGTGGTTCAAATTACCTGAGAAAGATGGCAGCAACCAGACCCAGAAGCTGGCATAGCAAAAATATGGTTCTGCTTCCCATTTAAAGCATCCCTTTGCATTTTTCTGGACCAGGAATCAGCCCTTTCCAGCATGGAAACAGAAGCAAAGGAGTGCTAAAAAATGAGCATTATCTTTTACTCTGTACAAGAGCCACAACAGTGAAATTCTGATAACTGATATAAGAACTGAAAAGCAGAGTACTTCACTGAAACAGCAGACTAGTCTCTCAATGATCTTGGAATTGCTCACAAAGGAATGTTCTTCACTTGTTTGTTCTCCAAAATAAATGGATCTCACTTGAAGCACATATCATATACCAAAGAGAGTGAACTGAGATCCCTATGTGGTAAATAGAAGGTAATCATCCCACTACTTCGAGTAATGGAGAAACCTATAGCAGAATTTTACTCTTCCAAAAAGCCTGTGGGGAATGACTTCTTTGTCTTCAACAACATTAAACAGCACAAAAATTCCCCATTTTATTGATAGGAAAAGTGTTTAGATGCTGATGTCTTCAGTGCAATTTTCTTTCCTGATGAGAAGAAAGCCCTTATTGCTTACCTTCAAAAAAGGTAAGTGCCTAAAGGCATTTAAGAGAAAACAGTTTCTATATGACAAATTGTGGCAGACCAATATATTCTGCTACATTTCACATGAGTAATAATAAAAAATCCAGATGCTGATGTAAGAACTTTCTAATTGTCAGGTTCAGTAGACCAAACTGACGGTAGATGTTTATCACACCATTGCTTTGATTGACAGAAATGTAGATCTTTGTGCAGATGAGCATATAGTGCACCTCCTGCACCTGGTTTTGTTTTAAAACTATAGGAAATATCTGATGAACATGTAGCAGAAATTGACTTCTCATGAGATTTTCTAGAAATATTCACACTTTTTAAATACTTCAAATACTTTCCAAATACACAAAACCAAATTTTGGTCACTCAGACTCTTTCTGTAATGTGGACTCTGAATGTGAACAACAGAATTAACACCTCCTCCCGGCAACTAAAATATACCCCATTATTTTCTAGAATATATTAGTTCAATTCAGTTAAGGGGCAAGAAAAATGTTAACAGGAAAACAGAGGGAGACAAGGTATGAGTGACCAGAGTATAGCGGTCTCCATGTGTTTTTCAAGGGTTTGCATGGAATAATAATTTTTTGTTCATATGATAGAAGCAGTAAAATTAAGGTGAATAAGTTAAAAGTATATAGATGTGATGCAATCTGATGTAGAAGCCTTACATTAAAGGGAATTGAAGAGTACTGAGGTCACTTCTGGTGCCATGATGTTGGTTATGTTAACACTAGTTCTTGCAATACAAATACAGCAGAACATATTATAAAACTTAAAGCAATTGGGATTCTGAATAGAATTCATCAGGCCAGTGCAAGGTGATAAAATAACCAGCCAACAAGAGATTATCAACACACAGTGTACCTTGCAGGCACAGTGTAAAAATAGCCTTTATAAGTAAAGACAAAATGTTGTCTCAAAGTGTCTCAAATCTTCTCCTTGGCCAAGGCTACCAAGTCAAAGCAGCACAGTTTATGGCTGTGTTGCCTACACAGGCTGTTTCATGCTAGGTTGCTTTCCATTGAATCAAAATTTTCTTCTTAACTGATAAATTCTGACAAACAATGATGTGTTTCAGTGCTTTGACTTTACTCATAGCGCATTTATCACAGCAGAGAAGACTGACTGAAGAATTCCAACCAAACGCCTGCCTGCTTTCTATGCTGAGCGAAAATCTAAAGTTGCAGTTATTTACCCAGCATTTTTGTGGCAAGCTTGTAAGATCAGCCAGGAAAGATGATCAGTGTGCAGCTGAACATGTCCACTGTCAGCTTAGTGGCATGGAAGAATGTACTTCCTTTGCTTCTCCTGGACTGTAATATGCACACATGGGTTGTTTTGACTGCTCCTGCTCGCTTTAGGCTTGCCTAACAGGGTTTGTACTACTACCTATTCTACAAAGATTTAATTCTCATTTAATTCTTGTTTTGCAAGTTATTTCTTACAAAAATAAGCCAACAATTATTTTTCTATTATTATTGTAAACTTCACAGCTAAAACCCTAGGGCCATAAAAGGATGTCCTACTTACAGGACTTATATAGCAGCAGCTGCTGTATCCAAAGTTTTCTCTCCCATGATATTCCTGGGTCACTCAGTTTCTCTCCTTCTGCTATTGTTATGTCTTCTGAGACTAACCTGAAATTGTGGTGATTGCTGCTGTTTTTCATGTGCTTTTAAGTATTTTTCCTCATATTTCAATATACTAAGCTCTTATTTTTCCTCTCTCCTTTTATCTCCCTGCCTCTCTCTCTTCACCACCACCACCCCCGCTTAGTATTTCTTCAGGTCGATGAACGTATAATAAATGCAATATATAAAATATATCTTTAGAATCCCCACATGGGCATTCAAAGTATAAACAAATGTTGTTTTCCACTCTACTCAAATAAACTTTTCATAGTAGAAAGAGATTATTTATTTTCCCAAAGAAGTATTGATTTCAGCTGAAATAAGTTACAAAAGTATTGGAAAAAAAAAGAAGTATAATCTAGCTGCACTAATAGTTGTACTCTTTGCACAGCTGAAAACTTATTAAAATATATTTAACTCTTTGTCATCCACAAGGTTTTGTGACTTGTGAAGCAAAGCAATTTTGAAATAAATTACTAATGATTCTCTCTTTCCTGAAAATGTTCTACTATAACCTATTTTTTGAACACTTTTAAAATGTTTCATTCTAGTAATACACTGAAAGTTCTGATATAGAAGTTTAGTCCAGCATATTTCCCCTTAGACCTGGACTTTGGACAGATAAAAACCAGAATCGGATTTGCTTCTTATAAGACCAAGGAAAGATTTCAGAAATTCCTGATCTGCACTAAATCCGTATTTTCCCCCACCTATAAATAGTAGACTGCCTCGTATGAAATCCAGGCTCTGGCACTTGGTCTTAATTCAGTCATCCAAATTAATTTGTTTGAACTGTCCCACTTACCATAAATAATTAAATCTTCTTTGGACTGCAAAGAATAAGACTAAAGGAGGGTTTTAATCTAGGTCTCTCACATCCTGCCTAACCACTGGGCTTTTCAGGAATTTTCCTTGAAAAGAAACTACAGACAGATTTCTTTTTTTTTTCCACAAACATACAAACCCAGTAAAAATACTAATTTTGACAACCTATCAATTTTTTGAGAGAAAGCAGGTGCTCAAAGATTCCTGCCCGGTTTTTCTCAGAAAGGTAACATCATTCAACATCCAACTGTTTCTCATTCTTAGGTGCTGTCTCAAGCTGTGCTGTGGGACCAGTGGCCACTTGCTGGGTCAGAACCCTCCGCTGGTGCCAGCCCCAATCTGAGAACATCTGCCCTGTGGGGAAGCCTCAGGGATGTGAGCAAGCAACATATTGGTCTGGATTTAGCAAGATTCTTTATTTTATCCAAGAAGCAACTCATTTGGCTCTGAAAGTTTGCTCGCTTTTCCTTTTAGCTGTTAGTTTTTAAACAAATATAGGGTCATCTACTCTTGACATACAATTTTGAAGCAGCAATTGATTCTGAAGCAAACACTAAAACAATTTTTAAACTGACAAAATGAAACACTGCTGTTCATGATTTTTTCAGGTTTTTTCCTTGTTTTTTATGAATATTGTTCATCAGATTAAGAATAAATTCTCAAGGTTTTTTCCTTTGACTGCTATCTACTTAGTCAGTCACAAATCTAGCAGAGTACCTGCATATGGGTAAATACAATAGCTGTTGGAGTTTATTGTCAAAAAGTGTTATGAAAGACTGCTGATGATATGAAAAGAGTCTAGTTATTTGAAATAAAATATGTGGGTATTTATTTTTCCTGTTGAAAGAAACACATCCCAAATGTGATAAGGCTGTAGCTTTTAAATTTCCTTAAACTTAGCCCATTTTCCACTGCTCTGTGTAGGACCTGACATTGACAGTCTACTGTTATTCCACTAAACCCTCTCCTGGAAACCCTGAAGTGTCCTCTGTGATAACCTCTGAGATGGGCTCGGAGGTTTTTATTTTATTTCACGTAAGCTGTTTTTTGCTGAACGGGGTATTTTTTAAGAACTCTAGTTTTACAGGCACAATCCTGCACCTGCAATCATTGTAAGTACCAATCAAATTTACACATTTTCAATGCTCAGTTACACATGCAAATGCTGACATTTGCCCTTACAATTAGATTGTGGAGACAAAACCATAATCACAGAGCAACCCACTGGCTCACGCTCACTTTAGCAATTGACACCACAGCATCTTTAAAATGCCTGATTCCCAGCTAGAACCTCTCATTCCTCACAGCCTTCCAACAAGCACAGGGAGGCCATTGGCCCTCCTTTTATACTGCAAGAATTAATACTTCCTAAGTGAATTGTTTCATCACATTGTACACCTCAAACAATGACTGAACTTATGCAACGCTTTTTTTGGCCTGCATTTGAGTTACAGATGTGGAACTAAGTATAAAGGGCCCATTTGGGATTAATCTCAACTGGTCTTGCTCCTTAAAATGCCTGTTCACTAAATGATTACTTGTTCAGGGAACATGCCTTGAGAAGCTGTTTCTCCAGTTCTGTGTACCTCCATACTGTGAACACCTCAGCCATCCAATCTGACAGTGCCATTTTCAGCAACCATTAATCAGTAATAGGTAACATTTCTGGGGAAAGCAGAGCTGAAACTACAAGTTTATACATATACATACAGAGAGCGAGTCTTTAGTCACACCTGATACAAAGTGTATTAATTCCTAAATGTGAACCATAATTATATTAGGCACCCAGTAGTATTGAATTTAATGTGATTCAATTGAATTATTTTAAAATTTCAGGCCAAAGATTCTCTGGAACGGGTTGTCTCATTCAGCAATTAGATTAGCTATTTCACTCACTTTCATTAAAATGCACATTTATTATCTATGAAATCAGAGTACAATACTAAAAATACATTTGACTTTTATCTGTGCTTTTATTCATTTGTAGTTTAATTGCATTTATGACAGATAGTTGCATATTTTGTAAATATTTGGTAGTTATGCTACAAAATTAAAAATTATTGTGAGAAATACAAAGAAATAACTTAAAAAATTTTATAACAATATAGTTATACGGGGTGGGGAGAGAGCAGGATGGACAGCATCCATGCAGTATTGTTTATTACACATTAAAAAAGCTGTAGATTGAAATCACATACTGAAGAAAAACAATTATATTTTCTATGTAAACTATATATTTAGCTCATGGGAAAAACAGGAGGGAGACTGTTGTGGCATTTTATCAGAGTCCTGCAGAGAGATGACAATGAACAACAGAAGAAAATTCAGATATATTTCAGCAATAAAAAATGAAAGGATAAGCTGTTACATAAACAAAAACCAACAAAAAAATCCCAAAAAACCCAAAACCTCTTTTACACTAAAGTGATTTCTCATTTAATCTCGTTACTGTGAACTGTAAAATCTATAAGCCATCTGAAATTCTGTGCTCCAGTCACACTGGCCTCCTGAATCTGGGAATTTATAAGACAGCAGAGGATGGGCTGTTTTCATCATTCAAAACTGTAAATTCTCAAAAACATATAAATCTTCAGGAGTTATTCAAGGAAAACTCTTTTTTAAAACTACTTTATAGTGAAATTATGTTTTGTTTTTCTGTATTCCACAACTGCGTATTCTCTCTTAGTTGCTCCTTTAAATAAAAAGGCAATAGAAAGTTAGAAAAAAAGAAAGAAAGAAAGAATAGTGCACCAGGTTAAGTCCCATCTAGGCCGGCATCCTGCTCTCAGCAGTAGCCATATATTATTATCTAGAGATGATTATAAGTAATACACCCATAACACTCACAAGTTCCAATAATTTTCAAGTCAGGCATATAGGGACCTAGATGTGGTTCCTGTGTACATAGTAACTCAATATTTCTGTTGAAGTAAATAAATAAATAAATTAAATAAACAAGTGTTTAAGTAGGTGGTTGTCTTGGGGAGATGGGAGAGAAAAAAGAGAAAAGGAGCCAGCTGGAGGTGATGGGAAAAAAAATTGTTTTCATCTCATGGGAAAAAAAATAGTGTTTAAATTAAGTGCTAAGAGGTCATAGGGTAGATGGAAAACATAAGTGTGTTTACAAGAATAAGCTGGGCAAAAAATTTAAATTATATGGTAATATTTGCTTTTCTTTGTTTTTTCCCTCAGATTTTGGAGTCAACAACAGCCAGTGGCTTCATACAGAGTTCGTTATACTTACAAAATAGATTGTATGCAGAAACTGCATATACAACTCAGACTTACTAATCATTCATGGGATTGTGATGCCTGGCCAGAAGAGCAGACTGAAGAAATGGTCAAGTAAACAAAAATCCAATTGTTGTTTAAATTTTCAACTTATACATGTGTTTCTGTTGTTTACTTCTGTTGTTTTACTTACTTAAAACCTCTGTCTGTACTTCTCTGGAAAAATTACATCTGCCTGGGCCTAGAGCACTGTTGTAAAACAAATCTATACTTGTCCTTAAATAAGTTTTAGGGATAATTCTCAGCAGTGGTAGGAGATGATGAGGTCCATCCTCCCCTGAACTTTAAGCTCTCTGGATCTCCAAGGATCAATTCCCCGTTGTGATGAGCGTGGTGGTTAACTGCTGGCACCACTGCAGAAGGGCAGCCTGGATGTTACAACAACCCATGCAGGGTGTGTTGAGGGAGCCCCAGTGGGCAAAAAGAAAGGGTTAGAGCTGTTGATAGGCTGTATGTCTCGGATAAACAACAGGAAAAGTTATTATTTACCATCCATGCTGCTGACTTAAAACATTCAAATTACCATGAAGAAAAAAACAGATGAAATTTATGTGAGGGTCCAGGCTCCTGCTCAAAAAGAAAAAAAAACAACCCAAAACAAATCTTCTTTGACAACTTCATTTTGGATCTGATGTTCATAGAATCACACAATCATAGAATTTCTTGGGTTTGAAGGGACATTAAAGATCATCTCGTTCCACTTGCTTGTCATGGGCAGGGACACCTTCTACTAGACCAGATTGCTCAAAGCCCCATCCAACCTGGCCTTGAACACATTCAGGGATGAGGCATCCAGAGCTTCTGTAGGCAACTTGCTTCAGTGCCTCACCACCCTCACAGTAATGAATTTCTTCCTACTATCTAATCTAAACCTACTCTCTTTCAGTTTAAAGCTGTTCCTCCTTGTTCTGTCACTACACGCTCATGTAAATAGTCCCTCTCCTACCCCCTTTAGCTACAGGAAGCTGCTCTAAAGAGTCCCCAGAACCTTCTCTTCTCCAGACTGAACAACCACAGCTCTCAGTCTGTCCTCGTAGCAGAGGTGCTCCAGCCCTCTGATCATCTTCACGGCCCTCCTCTGGACTTTCTCCTACAGATACAATACGTGTTCCATCTTAAGAGCCTGTAGCTGAGCAATGCCCAGTACTGCCGCTGCTCACACAGTTGTCTTCCAAGAAAGGAATCAATTTTAAGAGCTTGGCACCAGCATTGTGGTCTCATCTTCCCTTACCCAAAAAGCATGAACACCACCCAGTTCCTTGAAAGAAAGGGCCCAACACCAAAATTCAGTCTGTGGCTCAACAACAAGAACAGGAAAGAATTTCCCCATAGCACCATGGAGTGGACGCTCATTCACAAAGCACCAGGTGCAGGTTGTTCTGTGCATTCCCTCTCACCACATTTCAGGTATTTGGCAGCCTTCCAGTGGACATGGTGAGTCCTTTGGATGACATGCTGAAGAACTGGACTCTATTGCATTGATCAGTCTTTTTTTTTTCTAGACAGTTTGGCCTGTGCTGGACCTATGCACAGCTGCAAATATGTGAGATCATACATAGATGTCAAGGGCAAAGGAAAAAAAAAAAAAAAAAAACAAGTTTGTCCAGAGCAAAAGATTCACAGGGAAAAAAGGAAAAAGCCACTTCAAGTGAAAAATTGTCCACTTTCTCACTGGCTTTATAATGCGATCGAATAATACTGAGGTACAAACACATCAGTTACTGCATTACAAGATTCAGACCTCCAAATTAGTAATATTCAGGATAATATTAGTTACTTCTACCAGAAATCTAATAAAAAGAAAAAAGTAGTCCAATGAAGAAATGGTAACTCATTCGTGCAAAACTAAAATTCTATAAAACCAAACTGTCCTAAAATATGCAGAAAAGATAAGCAAATAAGAAACAATTCTGGGTTGCTCCATAATTAGAATACCTTCTCGGTTCCTAATATGAAAGAGAATCTTTAAAACAAACAGACTAGAATGCAATTAAGAAGCATCAGTGTGAATGATGTGCCTCCTGTTTTGTTTCACTGCCCATTAAATCAAGCTTAGTACTGTAAGCTGATGGAAGAGAGAAGAGCAGCCTACAAAGGAGTAACTGGGAATGCATGACTCATGAATGACAAGTAGATTCCACCACACTGTTGTCAAATACAGCACTCTGTTGATAAATGGAGATGAATTCCTGGTTTCCTTTTTGTGCCTTTTCTTCAACCTTCTATTCTGTCTGTGGGGCATGGTTTGTTTTTCCTGACAGTTTGAGATTTCTGAGCTACTGCGTTACGGTGCCAACACACACTGTGCACAGTAAGCGAACAAGAAACAATCTGGCTGTTGTTTCTTGCTTTGCAAATAGCAATTTTCTTCCCATGACTGTATTTTAGATCCTAGTACCAGACGCCTGCTTTTAGAAAGCTAAATGTTTCTGTCCCAATTTTATGTGTCTATTTAAGGTTACAATTCTGATGAAAAATCAAAATTGTCATCCAGTTAAAATAAAAAACTATGCAAATAATCAGAATATGTCACAGTACTACTTCAGCAAACTAGACTGAAAACAATTGTTGTTTCTATTTATTACTGACCTTGGCTTTCTGAGGAATCAGGCTTCCAGTAATGAATGGGTTCATCAAGGTGAAGTTCATTCAACTAACTTTAAATCAAGGAGAGATTTAAAAGTAATTTTCATAAATTGTACTTCATTTTTATCTAGCATCAAAATAAAAATAATTCAACAAATCTTTTACATTTAATGCAGATTAGGTAACAAAGTAACAGATTTGCTACTACCACTTACTCTATTTAGACATCCACTAGCTATGATTAACTTGAAGCCAAATTTCCAACAGCAGATTTCAGATCTTTTGCCAGATAGTAATGATATCATGTAAAGAAATGCCTAGACCGAACAGTGCTATAAATGATGTGCCATGTGCAATTAATTATACATTTCATTTAGTTTTAATAGGCTATTTACTGCATGATCTTCTTATAAATTATCACAGCTCTATTGAAGTCAGTGGAGCCTGTTTATACCAGCTAAATCTCTTCTCCTTACTGTTGGATAATTAATATTGCTTTTTACTATTCACTAGAAAAATATGTTGTGATATTGAGAGACATAAAGAAAATAACAGGCAAATAAACATTAGAACTGCATTGGGACTTTCCAAGAGATGTTGAAAGCCAACATTTGTGTAGAAAAACAAAATCAGAAATCTCATTATAATTGGTTGACAAGGTATTCTGGCTACTTTATTTCAAGATCTTTAAATTAACTCCCAAAGAAGAGGGGGAGAAGGGAAAGAAGTAGTACTGAAAATGAGCCCTGCATAAAAGTAGCCATCAATCACACATGTGAGGTAAGATGGCTAATTACCTAGTCTAGAGATTATTGAAGATCAGACTGATTCTGCAATAATGACCATTCTTAAACACTGGATTACATAAAACAATCCAGAATTATTTAATTTAATTTCTTGTACTTTTGTCTCTTCAAGAATGTGACAACTTCATTCGGAAATACTCTAATGAAGAACATCAGCTGCTCAAATACATCAGTACTCATTTTTCAGTGTTGTTACTGAAGTAATATGTTCTTTCTCTTCTATTCTAACAGACCACTTCACTGTGTTTACATTTCCAAAAAAAACAGAAGCCATAATGACCTTTACAAAATAATTAAATGTGATAATTCTGGATTATCTCTTAATTGAACCAGAGCTTTGAAACACCCTTTGTGATTCTTTCAACAACTGATTCCAGATAATCTGGGGATAAAACAATTAGTCTTTCCTTTTGATTGCTTTCCTTGATCTGTTTTCTGAAAGCAGGTATTAACATTATTTGCCTTCATCATCATCTGTCTGAGCGTTTGAACTTAGTTTTATTTATGAGTGTATTCTCATGTTTCCAATGGATTGGGCACCTTTTCAAGCTGTTTCTGTCATTCATCAAGGGTTTTCACACAAGCAGTAGCTCCACACTAGCCACGTGGGGCTTTTCTTGTGTTAAACTTTTTGGTCGGTTCCTGAGAACAGTCATATTTTGATCTTTGAATTTCAAAGGTCTGCTATATAGGCTCATTAGTCTCTGTATTCAGTGTCATAATATCTGAATAGCTACTGTCAATCAGTCAAAAAATAGTGGTAGATTTTGGAAAGGATAGAACATGTTAAGGAAATTGGAGCTGAAATGAAATTTTACTTCACATGATTATTTTAATTGACCTATTTAATTAATGGAAAACCGCACAGAATGACTTAAAACCCCTGGAGATCAATATCATCCCTTTTACATTATGTATTACCTCATTTTGGGAAACTGAAAGTCTGCCATTGAATTGGCCTTATTGGATGTAAAGGTTTTGTAACAGTTTGGAAAACAGGATTTATTTAAAACCTTTTCTGAAGAGGCTTACACATGTATTAGTGTTTTATTTCTCTTTCATCCCCGTTAATCTCTATGAGGGTTGTTCATAAGGGCCAACATTATCCTAACAAGGCTAATCTCTCCCTGTATATTCAATTCAAAAAGGTGGAGGGCCCTTTAGAAGAGCTACGTCAGGTCTATCTTTCCCAATTAAATTGTAGCAAGAGTGTAGGGAGTTTTATTTCACCCTCTGTGAATATCCTTCTCCGAAATTTTCCCATGTAAAAATAGCTATAACCATTTCAGGCTGTTTCCTGTAAACTATAAAATAATTACAACTGCCATTTGTCTTTCTTTTCACATATTTCATGTTATCCAGAAACATATTAACACTGAGACAGCAGTTGATTATTAACAGATACGTTGCAGGGACAAATAAAGTTTCATAATGAGTTGGGATATATTGAATTATAACAAACCAAGGTCAAGACTAGTAAAGAGGATACATAGAAATTACTTCTCTATCAGCAGTCATAGGTAGAGAGTATTTTTACTTCAACTTTTCATTTAAACAGGCTTGTCAAAATGGTGCATGTATTTTCTTGATGGTAAAAGGAAATGGAAATTTTGTTTACATTGATCAAGAATTTATAATACACCCTGAAAGCTCCCATCTTTAAGGGATTCCTTGACTTTAGCATAAATGTCTTTATTAAATAATTTGTTAATATGAGAGCAATATGTGACCCAGTAAAAATCTGCTAAATAAGTCTGCATTTAGGTACATTTCTGGTGATTATCACCAGGGAATAAAATGGAGAAATCATCATGTTTCATATTGAATTTCTGCACATGAAATACCTGAAGAGTTTGTGGACTGCTGAGAATAACTGAAACACATGACAGGGTTGTAGATTTTTGTGCAGTAGAAATGTTATGTCACCACTGATAATCAGCTCATGATTTTAATGGTATACTTACCACATTCCTGAAAATATTAAAAGCAGTATTTCACACCTATGCTTTATGAGCCACGACTGACTTTGAAGAAGGTTCCCAAGTTTGAAGAAAAATTTTTTGAAAGGTGTTTCCAAACCCAAGCCCATTTCTACCATAAAAGCATTTTCACAATTGTATCTTCTTCTCACACACATAAACACACGTGTATAATCACAGTAAAATATCAAAAGGACAAGAATTTTTTAACTTCATAAAGTGCCTGCTGATGATAAGAAAATAGTCTCAGAGTTTTATACAAAGTTAGTACATATTTTAGGTAACAAGCACAAACCTACACCTGAACCTCCCAGCTGGAGTATGTAGCAGATTGGACTTTCAAACAGAATCCATCTACCAAATCAATAGGCAAAATTGTAAAAATTACAGTAATTCAAGTAGCAATGGTTTCTCATAATTTTTTTTTTTTTTCAAGAGACACTGCTGGCAATAAGCTAAAAATACCAGCTAAATCATAAGCTATTCACTATACCACAGGAAAAGGGAACTCCTGTATCTTGGACATAAAAGAAGAGAAGACATTATGCTTATCTCTCAACAGTTACATTTTTATGTGTGGCAAGAAATAATTTTTTTTGTGATCAAGTATATAAAGTTTAAATTAAAAAGCAAGAATTACATGCTCCTTCAAGAAAACACTTAATCGAAGCTTATTACAGAACTGCAAACACCGCCTGTGTTTGTTTAATAGTGATTTTGGTATGTATATAAGTTAAAAAAAATCAACTCCACCAGTGAAAGTGAGGTTTTCCTTTTTTCTCCTACTTTACAGGACTAGAATTTGCTACTGCTTCTGCTTTTTCTTTCAAAGTCTTCTCAAACCACAGACTGGGATTTCTTCTGAATGACCAAGAGACATCTGAGCATTTCTATCTCTTCTAATTAGTCTGCAAACTCCTGAGAGAAGAGGTTGTATCTTGTGTGTGTGTGAAGAGTAACAAAGGTACTACTCTTGTTAGGTAAAAAATGAGGGTATTTCCCCCTCTGTCACTTTGCATAGCAATGGCCTGTCTTTCACTGCCCCTTCCTTGGGCTAGAGGAAGAAAGCCAATCGAATCAGGAAACTGAACCAGGAGTATTTAGAAGGTGGTCAATATGAAGACCTGTTTAGACTGAAGTTGTTTCTCAGTTCAGATTTTCCCAAACTGATGGCTGATGACTCCCTTTTTTCCTAAGAGGCCAGTTGACTTGTTTGTAAGAGCACAGTCCAACACTGCCAAAGTCAATGAGACCATAATTTACTCCAAAAGGATGGAAATGGAACTCAAAGAGAGAAAAGAGTTCTTGTGCTGCTTAACCATTATTTTTCCTGCTCCCAAAGAAATTGTTTCTCGTTCAAGGATTAAGAACGTGGGAGGACAATGTAAGTCTAGTGTGTCTACAACTTGTGAGGCTTTGAAAAAAAATGAAATACAATGAGCCACAGGAGGTCCACAGCTCTAAGCAGATATCTGGAGACGTAATATGCTCAAAGCATTCACTCAGTGAGGCTCAGAAACTCTGCTGCAATTTCAGCTCAAAGTGTATGTACGTGCATATGCACATGATTAATGCTCTACTTGACATATCTCATATTATAATCCTACTGTGAAGTTCCTCTTGTGTTAACAGCCACAACAAAGGAAGTTGCTGAGCAGTACCCAGACTACCATTTGAAAAGAATTTGAAAAGAATGAGAGTGAATGCAAAAAATGGCACTTGCGCTATTTTCTGACTTCAGATGGTAAGTAAAGTAGTCTGTGCCATCTGCCGAACAATTTGCCTCCACACTGTCTTGTCTGCCATTTGTTTAACTTGTAATGTTATATGTCACTCTGACAGGAGTGCAACATTAACAGGCCCTAACAGGGTATGTCTCTCAATGGGATGATAGCTGACGCCGACTCTGCCTCTGAAACACCGCCAGTTTCAGTTCTATCCTCCAGACTCATTTCTCAAGATTATTAATGATAGTTTGAGACTGAATTTGCAGCACACTGAGTTTAGCGCCTGACAATTATTCCCTGTCCTTTCCAGACGGGAGGCCTGTGGCTGTTATGACAATATCATTTTATTCTTTTAGTTCGTATCTTTTTTCCTCACTGTTTTTTATCACACTCACTCTGTCATCCCCTCTGCCTTTTTATGTGATTTTTTTTTTTTTTAACTTAGCATTGCCTCCTTATAAAGAAACCTCAAGAGTCTATGCTCAATGTCTTCTTTCTCTGCTATCCCTACTTTTGACACACCAGCACAATGAGGAATCAGAATCACTGTGGCAGGGTACAGAATTTTTGGACAATGGGTGGCTGCTCCAAGTTATGCCTGTTATTAATCCAGAGCACTAAATTACAGGCTGAAGCTATGCCATACAATGCTACAGTCCCCCAGATACTTCAAACAGAAAACTATCTATGATCACTAGCTGTTTACTAGAAAAACTGTCATGGTGTGGTGGTTTAGTTTGCATCTTTTACTTTTTGTGAGACAAGAATTAGAAGAAGGGCAAAGCAGGCTCAAAACTTTAAAGAATACAAAGAAGTTTATTACTAACAGAATTAAAGGTAATAAAAAGAATGATAATGATAAAAATTAAAACAAACCCTCCCTTTCCCTCCAGCACCTCCCCCTAATAATCTCCCAACTCGCACAAAGGATAACACATG
>VWZT01008897.1:164718-211103 GCA_013397055.1 Pachycephala philippinensis
CACGTGGAGTGGGGGAGGGGAGCCCGTCAGCCCCAGATGGTCTCGGCTACAGTTGCAAGCAGCCATGGCTGTTTCTCAGCTGCTCACGGGCTCCGAGGGGTTCTGCAGCACCCAGGGGGGTGCCGTGCCTCATCCCCGAAGAGGGATGGGGAGAGGGCAGGGGCTCGGCCCGGCCCGGCCCGGCCCAGCAGGGCCCAGCGGGGGCCGGGCCTGCCACCCCTCCCAGCTCAGGGACCAGAAAAGAAGAGAGGGACTTCCCATTCTCAGTGCCTTTTTATATGCAAAATCGTGAGAAGCGATTGGTCTAAAACCCTGTCCATCAACTCAGTCTCTTCAAACCACCACACATGGTTGCTAGGTTTATCTCACTTTTGTATGCTCCTATCAGAGCTGGGTCTTGTATTAAATTTTATTTAAATTTTATGGGTTTTTTCACAAGTAGAGCCAGAAACGAATGAAAATTTTCAAATAATAACTACTGATCAGTTTGCAGGTCCAGGAGCATTTAAAACATTTCATGCTTTCTCTCTTTGAAAATGCGATTTGCGGTCCTGTTAAAATAGAGTATTTTATATAGTAGTTGGAACAAACCATGGGAGCAACTTCATTAAAAAAACAGTTATAGAGAGGTTATTGAAACAAAAGTAGCCCTAGCACTGGTAAGGCTTATGAGCTCCAGCATGGCAATGCATTAACATGTTTTTATGGCTTCCAGGCCAGAGCTGGCTTCCATTCAGACAGCTCAGTGTGCAAGCAGATCAAACACGTGACTGTCTGCACCCGTCTGTGCAGACAAAGCCTCGGCTGCTTTCTCTGGCTCATCCTGCTTAGGCTGGTTTTGATGCTTCCCAAAGAAAACACGCTAAAGTCATTAAAAGTATTTATGTATGCTCTCCTAAGGCCCCAAAAGCTAAGTGCTGGTGGTCAGCAGGGCTGCCATCTCTTTTCTTGTGGAAAAGACTCTGCTAAGTAATCAGCCCATAAGCTGAATGCTCATTTGATTACAGAGCATACACAAGCAAGAAATTACCAGTGACTGACAAAGGCTCAATATTAGCTTTCCTAAAGAATGTGCCATCTTACTGAATTTCACTTACAAATGGAATTAACTAGACTTTTTAACTCACTGCATGTACAGACCATCACAGCTCAGGTTTGATCTGGAAGCAGTAGTCAGAACTGAGTGTGTCATAAATCAGCCCCATGATGAGACATGCTTCCTAATAAAAGCAGTGCATTTTTTCCAGTTCCCAAATTGCAGAAAAATTCAATGATCTTTATTATATCAAGAAGGCTCATCACCACATGCTGCTATCACACCATGTCTGAACAGAAACAAAATGTTCCTTCGTCCTGTTGTGGAATCACCATCCCTTACGGAAATGTTTACTGATGCTGAACATGCTCCTTCATGTAAGAACCAGAGAAAAAAATTAGAAAAGGGTTATCCTTGGCTTTCTTCAGTGGAAAGAGACAAGTTTCAGGTCAGACTAGCCAATATTAGTAAGTTTTCAGTTTTCTATATCTAGCATGTAAAATGTTTACATAAACCCCTTGACAAAAATCATGGTATACAGTTTTGCTTTTCTGGAACAACAGAGCACTTCAAAGCAAGGATAAATCTTGCCCAACCATTACACAGCCTCGTCTCGAATTCTGTTATAGATTTCCATATGAGCTAAGGTCCAAAGCCCTCACTGGCTTCCACTCTGAGTATAAGATGCTATTTTACATCTTTTTGGCCAAATATATCCAGCATAAGCAAAAAATAGGACATCAACATTAATGATATTAAAAAAAACCCCAACTTTTAGAACAATAACTACAAAGCAGATTTTAATTATAAATTTAAATCATTCACATACATTCATACTCTCTTGTCCCCTGGGAAGAAAATAAAAATGAGCTACAGGTCAGTTTTTCAGGTCAGTTTATGAACTTCCAGAACATACTCAGATACTATCATAAACAAAGCAATAAAAAATAATAAAAAACCCCACAGATAACCCAGTAGAATTGCCAATACTTAAAGCTCTATGTAATAAACATAATATTAAATTCCAATGGTCCATGCTCCCATCGAATCAATAATTTTGCACCTCCCAAGCAGCCGCATAAAATAAGGAGATCCCCATTTGTTATGATTCTAAATAATTTTGGATACAGTAAGATGAAAGATACAATGTCAAGATACTCTTTTTCTGGGTGGCCAGTTTCTAGTTCACTGCTTTTGATGGTTTGCTCCTTGATGTCAGTTTCAAAATATGGTTTCATTTATTGGAAGGTCTTTGTTATAGTATTTTACACTTATCTCATGACCTCCCTTGATCTCCAGAAATCCCATTTTGCAGCAGGAAGTGGGTAACTGAGCAAGCAACTACTGCACAGAACCTTGAACATAACACTATAAAGCAGTAAACTTCACAGGGATTCTCTCTTTCCAAGAAGAATTAAGACAGAGTGTCATCTCAGCTGTGGTTTCTAAAAACTTTGTGGATCTTTGGTACAAGAACAGGGGGCTAACCTCATTATCTTTCAAAACTTCTAAACACATAATTGCATGTTGCTGGCCTGCATTCCTCTGGCAGATGCAATTTGGTTTAGTACTGTTTCTCATTGACTACTGCAAACGCCTTTGAGCTTCAGTTGCTCTGAAGTGTTAAATATTGCTTTGTTTTGCTTCAAAGGCATTTCTGCCATGGGAAAACTATCACTTTATGACCCTTATGTATGTTGCAGGAGTGATGGGACATTAAAATATTCTGAATGCCTCAGGAAAAGGTATTAAGGAATACACCAGTATTAATAAAATAGTGAGTGGTGTTCTAAATCTTTCCTTATATCAAAGCTCCTAGTGTGACATTGAAATCTATAGAACACACAGTGCATGAGCAGACTGCTAGTATTGCTCAGCTTATCATACAAGGAATGGAAGTTTTAAACACACCAAATACACAACAATTAAAATAAGTGAAATTTTCCTTCACTGCTGGAAATCGGGTCCAAAATACCTTATGGCATATACCCCAAAACTAAGCACCCAGATTTGAGTCTCAGAAAGAAAACCTGCTAGCACAACTGAACCTCTGTACATTAGAAAAACAGGCCTATGAATTGCAGAACTAATGAGGGCTGGTTTCCTTTGGGTTGTGCCTAATGGACAGGTCCCCCAATGTCCAAAAAGGTGCAACCTCTTGTTTTCCAGCACTGAAGTTCTCACTCTCCAATGCGGATTTGCTTTCAACATTTCTCTCCCAAAAGGACTGAGGGAGGGGGAGGATAGGGGAAAGTACAATAACAGAATCTTTTTTCCTGTATCCAGCTGCCTATTTTCTGGCTACTAACAGTAGAACTACATGTATGTCACTCTTCATAGAATTTGGCCAAGAAAGATCACAAGCTGGTAATAGTGGGATAGACAAACATCATGTAAGCCTCATCTCACTAAAAGAGAAGTCAAACTTCATCCATATCCTTTTATTTCCAGCCAATTCTTTTCAAAGTCATCTACTTGATGCTGGTCTTCCTTAACCACCGGTTCTGTTTAGAAAGCTATTCTTCATCATACTGATCACAGTAGCACATGATTCAAGAGTGTGCAAGGAAACAGCCACGTCAATAGGTAATCAATAGGTAAACATGTTTGCTTATGTCAAACTACTAATGAGACAAGAAAGCTAAACTGCTTTATGAACATGCCAGTTGAGAAAGGTGTTCTTCTACCTGACTTTGGGTAAAACGTTTTGTTTCCTTCGATTTGCGAAGGGTTTTTCTGGTTTCTTTCGGATGCTCGTGCAGCAGGTATTTTTTCCTCCTCTCTCTTTCCCTTGCTTTATACTCCTGTCAGCATTTGATAGTCTTTTTTTAGGTAAGTTCACTTGTTCTGGGGAAATGCAATTCCTTCATCACTTTAAAAACAAGGCAGCAACAATGAAAGATGTCATCAAACTTTTAAATGTGGAAGCTCAAAGAATAACCACAAAGAAAGAATAAAATCTCTTCTGTCAAAATAATGGTTTAGACTCTTCTGTTAAGAGGCTTCTGAAGTAGAAGTACAAGTAAATTGTTTTCTTAAGTGTTTGAATTCAATTAGCTACAATGAAGTGAAACAGCATAATGATTTGTAATCTTAGTATTTTTAAAGTAACAGAACATAAACTTCTTAAAGAAACATATTTATAGAGCAATTTTAAATTGAGAATATTTTCAAAACATAACATCTTAGAAATGGATTGCCTCTCAACCAACTGAATAATTCTGTCAAAGGCAAGAGCACTTGGAAAAAAAATCTATCAAGTGAGCAAGAACAGTTTAAAAATACACTAAACAGAAAGCATGACAAAATTTCTCAGTAATGTTAAAGGCTAAATTAAACATTAAAAAATGAAGCATCCGTATCTCATATGTACCAAAACCCAATTAGATCGTATCGGACAACTGGAACTAGGAAAAACATAGAATATTTATCTCTTTTGAAAGCAAGTCCTATCCATATTCAAAAACAATGAGATGTTGCAAGCTTTGTTATGGGGATGCAGTGCTTCATCTCAGCTCTCTTGATATTGAAAATTAACTGCTTGGTGTCCTCCAAACTGGAGACAGAAGTGAGTCTCTCAAACATCAGTGCTAGAGTTATCACTGAGCTACCACCATGTAAGTATGAAAAAATCCATTCTCAGTTCAGAATTAACATTCATAAATTACTCTTATAATGAATTGATAATTTGGAAAGTCCAAATCACAAAAAAGTTTAAAATATAATTAAATCCAATATTACTCTTCTGAATTATGCGTAGTTGTGTGAAATCAGGTACCTTTAAATCAGACAAGAGCAGACCTGTGGGTGAAATCAGACCTGCTCTCACCATGAAACAAGCACCTTCCCTCAAGGTTCATTTTGTCAGACTCGCCTTTGTTGTAAAGCTCCAGCTCCAGAATGCATTTAGCTAGTACCAAAGATAATTAGTGCACACTCCAGCTCTTTGAATGGCCAGCTTCAGTCAGAACTATCTTGAGTCCAAACGTAAGAACAACAGGAATCCTCTTTTGAAACCTAAGAGTGCTGCAAGATGCAGTGACTAGTAATATTAGTGTCTCTAACCCACTGTATAAAGGTAATTAAAACTAGTAATTTCCTTTTTCATCTCTTTACAGTCATTATGAAACAAGGATTAGCAAGTACAGAATCAAACACAGAGCTGGTAGCTATTAAAGTAGTTTGGCATGTGTTTGTTATCACTGATTCATCTGCAGTGAATAAAAGATGCTGTTAACTTTGTATGGGTTTTTTTTTAAGGGCTTACTTGGAAATAAATCCATGTCCTATTTAATAATACTCATTCTTTAGCATGGTTTCCTTTTTAAGCTTGCAGTAACAAAAAATTAACTATTGCTCTTCATAATTATTACCCGCTATGAGGAATAAATGACATGACAAATAACAAGAAAAACCTGGGGTCTTTGGGTTCATTTCTGTGCCTCAGCCTGTAGTGGGACCCTATGATTTTTCTAGATATGAAAGTGTAATGTGTGGGCATTGCTACAGAATGCAACGAGTGTGGGATTAATTTATCGTGTGATAGACAGCTTTCAAAAAGCTTACACATCTAATCCGTATTACAGCGCTGGACTGGAAAACAGATATGATATAATTTTTGTCGTGTTTTTGTAGTACGTTCTCACATGACATTCTCTGTCCTTGATGTATCCTATTCCTACTAATGATGGATTGCATTAGGACCCACTAGCTTTCCTTTGACCAGCTTCAAATGATCTGTGTATTTCAGTCAGTGTTCTGCTATGCTTGTGGCTTTCCCAGCCCGGCTACTCCTTGTCCTACTTGATCTCAATGAATTTCATTAAGTTCATCTAAAATGGGTGTGATCATATTACAATTTAGTTTTCCTAGTGCTGTTCTTTATGCAAAAAACACTTTTATTGTTTTGCTCCTAAGCATTATGTTTTTTAAAGCATTAGAGGTTACCTATTCTGGAGTACTGTGATCGATTACATTACAGAAGGGCCTGTCAATAGATCCAATCATTCTGGCTTCTCAGATGGAATAATTGTCCTCGTTCATGTGCTGTACGCATCAAAGACATCAACTGGTACAGTTATAGAAGCAGCTTCGACAAAATGAACTTGTCAATTTGCTTTGTTAACACTCTCAAATACAATTCTAGGTCAGCCTAGGATGCAGCTGTATCACTGCCACTCATGTTAACTTGTACTCCAGCAAAAAGTGGATGTTTGCTTTCAGATGGATAATACACAAGTTACTGTCAGTCAGCTGACATACAGTAAACGGCCATGAAAAAAAATGTTTAGACACATGAAATGTGAGGTGACTAGCCTTAAATTAAGCTTCTTGCATTGTTGCTTAACTAAATTAAATTACCCCATGCTTGCAGTGACTGTGGACAGTGACTGAACTCCAGCTGGAAAATATCCTGTAACAGCCACAACAGTTTAAAGGCAAATTTGGACCCTGCAATTAACTGTAAATTTTGTGCGGGTTTGTTGGTTTTGTGTTTGTTTGGTATTTTTTTTAAAGGAAAAGCTAAGAAAAAAAAATACAGTCATTGATTTCTCCGTAAGGTTGTCCTGAATGATGAGACCTTCTACAAGCTTCAAGCACCAAAACATTCTTTCTAAATCTAGCAAGCAAGTTTATAATCAAAAGTTCTGTCATCATTAATGGGTTGGAGATTTGGAGTGGGAAGCTTTCACATTTCAGGTATATATGTTTAATCCATACTTCCACAAGAACGTCGAACCCTGATGCTTTAAGCTCCCCAAAAGCCCACTCCTGCCATTGCACAGACCTGCACTGAAGGGAGGAGAAGCAACAGCACAGTGAGAGTCAGGGTGAAGCTCAGGGTGAAGCTGAGCAAGCCCCTGAGGAGCTGAGAGGTAACCTACATGCACAACAACAATTAACCCTTCCAAGAGTTCTTTGAAAAGGTAGAGTTCATCACTGCATAATCAATATTAAAACTGATGATTAGGTAAAATTAAAATATTGCATTTTATATTAAAAAGAGAAACCCTCTCTGATAAGACACATGATTCATGAATTTTAAAAAAGCAAGTTTACTGCTTCAGTCATTCTTCAGCTGAATCTTTCAACCGAGCTGCAAAATTGTTTTGCCTTACCCTGTAAACCTGGAATCTGCCAGCTGAACGACCAGCACTGTGGCAGAAAGCAAACCAACTTGAACCTATTCAAGAGGTGGGAGGTGAGGCTATTAGAAAATTCAGGGAGGGAGATGATACTTTTAGAAAAATCAAGTGAGCACGCAATAAGTCACAGCTGTGACACTGAAGGTAGAGCTGAACTAAACATGAGAAACCAATCACTGAAAAAAAAATGAAATTAGGACAGAAAAAAACATCCATTACTGAAGTTATTTTTGGATATTCTTTGATAAATAAAGTGAGGTACATATTTTTTCATTAAAAGTTAACAACATGAAAGACATAAAAGCATTAGCATTTCAGAAGAAAAGGTTGTTCATCAGGTCTGTGATAAAAGAAAACTAATTACTAACATACAAGAATTACTATAACTGGACTTCATGAAAGAAACGTGTAACAAGGATTAATGATACATTTTACCCTCATCCTCATGAGATAGCATATTTAGAAGTAGATTCTTAGGTTGACATGAACTAAAACCTGCTCTTCTTTTATATTAACTTGAGGTTACAGAAACCCACATAATTTCAAGAAGCTTGGGATTTATTATGGGTGCTGGTTGTGTTTGTGATTTCTCTCTTTTTGTGTGTTAAAAACACCACTAAAAGAACTCATCTAACTTTCAGAAAATACAGCTTTTTCTTTCAATTACATTTTACTAGAGCAGAAGTAAGTTTCAGTCTGAGAATCCTCCTCTTCCCCTTGATTACTTGGCTTCATCCTATCAATCATGATTATGTTCCTGGTACAATAATTACAGTTTTTAATCAATTTTCAAACATTGCTCAGTGAACTGTGAAGTGCATTTGAAGTCCATCATAAGAGAAGTCATACTGAAAAATAATGGTTTTTGCAGAAGGGGGGGAGAAGTGGTTATACACAGGAATGACAGATAATCTTCTTATCAGGCTTTACCATTAATTCAGTGCAGCACTGAAATAATTACAAATGTGCATTTGACAAACTGAAACATAAATTAGTTCTTAGTTGATTACTCCAGTTACCTTAACAACAGAAGCTCTCCCAGCATTCGGAGGGAATATATCTTTGAATAAATTGTATTTTCCCAAACATACAAGAAAAAAATTACTTCTGCAAAGCATCCTTGTTATAATTTGGTAATGTGACCTTGCACAGTAAAACAACAACTCGGTGATTGTATCCAGCCTTTCTCTGCTCCAGCACTGATGCTTTAAAGCAGCTTCTGTCTTGATGTTCCTAAATAACACTGCTTCACATTGCCTGAGTGAGGCAGTAAGCTCTAGCAGAAAAACACAGTGTGGCTGAGTGGTTTCTTGTGTAAAGACCCCGTCATCTCTACGTTCCTGAACAAAGTATGTGTAAGAGTAATTTTTACTGTGCTAGGAGAACAGAAAAATAATCAGCAGAACCAACACATAGTAAGTCCTTATCGCAAACAGTTTTCTACAGTGAAATTTTAGCCATTTCAGTCAATGACAAAACCATTATCATCTTCAACTGGGACGGAATATTTTCCTTACAAGCCAAGTAAGTGAAAACCAGCAGCACGTTGCCTGAAAAGCAGCAGAAACTGCACAGCAACAATTTATGTTATTTGGGAGCAGGCCCTCAAGCAGAAGGACCCTTGAGAAGTTTCCTGTTTGAAATAGTATGTTTATTTATATTTTTCAGGTTTGTCACATATACTTCTATGTCTTGTTCTCTTAGGATTTTCTTAGTAATCAAAACTTCTCTCTTCAAGAGATTTATTGCCCTCTGCCAGTTTTCAAAGTACCACCAAGACAGAAATGTCTGGCAGGGGAAATTACTGCCAGAAAAGTGCCAACATATTAAAGCATTTAGTTAAAATACATAACTACCTGGACCTTTCCCAGCATTTCAGTATTTCAGACACAGGATATACTGTATCTAATACAGAAGGATTGGAGCAAATCGTTGCCATTGAACTTTGCAGTGAGTGACACTACACTAAAAAAACAACTCTTCAGTTCTGCTATTTGGGTATCCAACCTTGTGAATCAAGTAGGCTCCAAGGGCTTAGATACATGCACAGAGCTATCATCCCCCTTGTACCTGGTCTGCTCCATATGTTCATGGTAATCATCAATGTTTAATTTAACAGATAGTTGGAACTTGTACAATTCCTCTTATGAGGTACAGAGTATGGTTATTTCATTTCCAATGGTGAATTAAAAGTAGAAATCCAGCACCAAGTGATGCTGCTTATTCAGAATAAGTTAATCTATCATTTCTACAGCTTTCTGAGTCTCTCTGATCTGAAATGTTTGAGGTAATTTTATGTTTTAGGTATTACTGTCTTTTCTTGTCATTTAAGACACAAAACCGGAGGTGCATATTAAAAAACTATTAACCCTGCAATGAAGTAATTTATATAAAAGTTAGATTTGTGTACCCTGTTATTCTTACTTATAGTCCCTTGAATGAAGCAGAAAAACTAATTACTTTTATTTATACAGTCCCATTAGAGCACTTTACAGCCAACTGGAAGGAACAAATCACTGCCCTCAAGACAGTACTGTCTGCAATGAATATAGCAGGGCAAGTAGGGACAAGAGCCAACCATAGGAGTGGGGTTATGGGAAGACTAAGGTTAGGGAACTTTGAGAGATGATCTCTTTGTCTTGCCACTTCCTGAGATTCTAAGCAGGGAACAGTCAAGGTGAGTATGACAATTTGGGATTTGCCAAAAAATGTAGTCATGTAGTCCCATTCAACCCAAATTTCTAGGAGCCCAAATATCAGTTGGTATTTTTACAGTAAGAAATAAAAATGGTCAAAGCCATCAGTTGCAAGTGCATCTTCCCAAATTGCTTGTCTGCCTTTTTTCCTCCCTGAAGTAGTAAGAGTTGTCCCCAGGAATCATGTTGAAAGAAAAAGAAAGAAAAAACCCTGTATACTTTATCAAAGGCTGCTTTTCCCCTTGTTTTGCCACTGAATACCTTCTTTTCTGAAGTTTCTGTTTAATTCAGTTTTAATATTACACGTCTCCATCATGACAGTTTTGCTCGTTAGAGAAATTTCTCATCAGAACTTCAATTAAAATGGCTTCTGCTCTCACACCAATCTTCATAAACTTGCTTTTAGAAAGACATTTTCGGTTTTGCCCTTAGGGCTTGGACTAAAATGGAGATTTCCTCTGTGCTTTTTCTTTAGATGTTAGTGAGTTGTTATGGCTACTTTATAATTTTGAAGGTAGAAAACACCCCAAACCAACAGAAAACATGTTTTTGAACCCTCCAGCAAATGAGGACAGTAGGTTCAGTGAGGTGTCTGATCTACTGCATAGCTTTGCAAGGTAATAATAGTTGATTAAAAAAAAGAATCATTTTAAATTTGTACATTTTGATTATAAAGGCTTTCAGGATGCTTTGTTCCAGTATTACCATAATTTTGTATTTTGTGTCCCTCAGGCCTAATTAGGTCACTGGGATTCCACCTCTACAAAGAAAAATTCACATAATCAGTATAGGTGGTCTTTTTCATATTGTACTTTCTAATAAGGTGAATTAAATCCATGCATGATTTCCAGCTTCTCTCTCCTGTCTCACTGGCCATTCAGTGGGGAGCTATCAAGGTCCACCCCTCTTCTCCCAGCTCAGCCTCTTCCTAGGGTCAATGAACACTTGTCAGCTTTCCAAAGGTATTTACAGTAGAAACAATGCTCTTGTGGTCCCTGTGTAATTTTTCGAAGAATACATCCTGCATATGAAAGATCAGCTCTTCGCAAACATGGAAAAAGCTATCAGCCAAGGCAATCAGAGAACAAAAACATCCATTAGAAGGTTCTCTTCCTGCTTTGTATGCCAGAAATCTGTAACAGTTCAAAAGATGCAGAAAAAAGAAAATTTTTGGATGTAATTCCTGCCAGTAGACATTTTTGAGACTTAGTGTATTTATATTCTAGGTTTTCCAGGGATGACCATCCTTTAATTTATGTGTTCCTTTCAGAAACAGACTTGCTCTTGGGACTCAGATGGGCTCACCTGATTTCAGGATTAGCAAAATTATGGTAAATGTCCTGACAAGATGTAGCTGGCAGAATTGTAGAGTGAAGAGCCTGCTTCATAATTCTGTGCCTCTTCCAGGGAGACGTGAGACATGTCTCCTTATCTTCACTTGGAGTTACCTGGGCCCAGGTGCATGCATCAGACAGAGCCACTCTGCTTTATCCACAAATTTTAAGGCATAAGTGCCATTCATAGAGCTCTATTGCTATTAATAGTATGCTTGTTTTTTTTAAAAAAACCCAGTTGTTAAAGTCTTTCTTTCATTAACAAGAAGAAAAGGACAAAAAAGGCTATGAAATTATGGTAGTTGGAAAAAAAAAAGATCCTATTCTACTATCTTACATCATCATGTTGTCATATAAAAACCTTCTCTATCACGACAGGAAAAGCAATGCTGTATTCCAGAAACTGTGGGTGTGCAGAAATGAGTCACTTTGCCAATCATTTGCTTTGCATACTGTGTATAAACCAGAAGAGGGAATTAATTTAATATAAGGAACAATACACTGTATTATACACTCATGTACTGTAGAGAAAATTATGGTTGTGGTTGCAACAAACATGACAAAATAATAAAGAAATCAATTCTATGAAAAACTAATTTCTCATTGTAATAAAAAAAATACTGGGCATGCAGGAACATCTGTTTTCAAGAAAATTGGAGACAAAATAAAATATTTCTCCAGAAAAGGATACAAAATGCTTTGCTGGCCAGAGAAAAAAACCTAGAGAAGAATCAATAAAGACTCTCAAATTATCTCTGCTTTCCAGGATTACTCGTAGCAGCAAACCACTGTATTATTGGGTTGAAAAATCAGTTCACCTGGGTTAAATAATTCTGGAAATCAAAACTGAGCTCAAGTTTAGCCATCAAAGCTCCATTTCTCCTTAGCTCTAAACAGAACCTGTAACTTAAACTACTGAAATCCTGCAAAAGAGAAAAACCAAAAATATCCATGTAGAAATAGAATGTCATCAGCTGAAGGACCAGCGATGCAAGGAAAGACAGGCTCATACACAGTTCTATCTAATGAAAAAAATCTACAGCTGTTGTCACAGTGTGGCTTCCACACCCATTTCTTCAAAAGGAAATCTCAAATTTTTTTAAAACATAAATCTGTGCTTAAATGCACACAAACGGATAGAAATTTGTATGTATAAACAACAATTTAATCTCCAGCTTTACACATAAGTATCTGTAAGCTCAATACTTTTACTAAGTAAAATTACACTTTGTTACTGAAACTATATTCAAAATAATTTGAGTGTACAGCAAGAGTGAATGATTTAATCTATTTCATCTTAAGCCTTTCTAGAAGGTGCACTAGAAGGTGATGTTTCTTCCCTTCTGAAATGCCTCCTCATACATAACCTTTAAAGCTGTCCAGCTCTAGAACTGTGGTACCACTAAAAGTCAGTGCACAATGACAGGGTAAATAAGATCAAGAATTTATCTTTAAGGGAAGGGAGAAACATTGACTTGAAATGTGAATAAAAATGCAACTTTAAAGGCTGTCCAATCAAGTGGCATAACTTGAGTCACGCATTCAGTCTTTTGTGGGTGTCATGGTTTAACCCCTGCCAGCAACTAAGCACCTCAGAGCTGCTCACTCACTCTTTCCTGGTGGGATGGAGGAGAGAATTGGAAAGGTAAAAGTAAGAAAGATCATAGGTTGATTTAGGAAGAATTTAATAACTAAAATTTAAATAAATTTAATACAGTAAAGAAAATAGTAATAATAACAGTAAAAATGGAAAATGGAAAAATGTGAGAAAAATAAAGCCCAAGAAACACAAGTAATACAAGTGAAAAACAATTGCTCACCACCAACCAACCGATGCCCACGTGGTTCCCAAGCAACAGCTGCCCCCTGCCAAACTCCACCCCGGTTTTATCGCTGAGCATGATGCCGTATGTCTGAAATATCCCTATGGTCAGCTGTCCTGCCTGTGTCCCCTCCCAGCTCCTTGTGCAGCCCCAGCCCCTCACTGGTGGGGCGGTGTGAGGGGCAGAAAAGGCCTTGATGCTCTGTGAGCACTGCTCAGCAATAGCTAAAACATCCCTGTGACATCGCTGTTTCTAGCTCAAATCTGAAACACAGCACAATTCTAGCTACTGTGAAGAAAATTAACTCTATCCCAGCCAAAACCAGCACAATGGGGAATATATTTTTATGTCCTGAACTTTATAATACTATGTTCCAAGGCCAGCTTTTCCTGTTGGCAATGTTTGGTTTCAATTTATTATTATAACAGAAGAACTTACAACTTTTTATAAGTCTGTATAGCTTTGGGGTTTTGTTTTGCGGCATTTTTTTTTTTAAATTTACTGATGTGCATGCTTTTCCACAGTTTTTCCTAGAATAACTTGATCTCGGGGTTTCTTCTTTGTTCTTGGAATAAAGTCTGTTCCTCTAAAGGTTTAATTATGTTCCCCAAAATGTCTGCCTCTTCTCCCAACCTCCCTCATAATATCCACTCACAACATCAGATGTATTTTATTTCTCTAACCACATTCTTCCAATGTCACACTACTGAACCTGAGGCAGATTAAATGCTCAGTATCTGTGTGAAACAAGGCGGGGACTTCTCAAATTGCAGGGTCAGTCTAACTAAGGGAGCCTATGTAACATCTGATCATAATTCAGGTGCTGGTGACTGTTATCAGATGTGAACTGGAAGCAGCGTCTCTCCCATGCTACCTGCAGTCACCTCTGCCAGGCAAAGCTATGGCAATGCCTACAACAGAGTTACCCAAGCCAGACCCAAATGAGCTGGTATACTTACACAGAATAATTTGGTGCCTTACCTTTCTATCAGTTGAAATCCCAGAAGTGATACAGCCATCCATACCAGCTACCGAGGGCAAGTTCAGATGGGTCTGTGAAAGCAGGACTAAAAAAAATCACCAGAGAGCTGTCATGCGACTCCATCAGAAATGGAGATGTAGCAAGTATCTGCTGTCTGATTCTTGGAAGGCAGAAACATTGGAAGCATAGCATAAGGCAGACAGAGCAAGATCTCACAGAGAAGGGTTCCGGACTAAAGTGCCAGAGTAGGAGCTCAGGCCCATGCTTAGAATCTATTTCCACAAGAAACAAGTGACACAGTTCAGATGATTCTTTGCATACTCTGCATTCATCATCTGCCATTTATCAACACCTACTCAGGCAAGGAATGTCTGAAGGTGAGGTGTGACCTTCAATAAAAATAAGGCATGATAGGTGAATTTGCAAGTCAGTGACCCAAAGCCTCTTTACAGCTCTGCTCATGCCCATGCATGTTTTTCAACCGCAGAGCACACCTATCGATGCACGGGACCTGAATGAACAGAACTAGGAAGGTATAAGAACATTAGTGCTGCACTGAGCTAAGAAGGCTCTGTCCATAGAAGATTAAGAGGAAGCCAAAAGGCAAAAGAACCGTGTCATTTCAAATATCTCTGCGCAGGAAGGCAGAAGATTTGAAACTCATCACGTGACACCACAGCATGAGGAAAAGGTGACCTCATACATGAAAAAGACTTTGTATGGAAGCAAAATCTTCTCTCTACTTTTGTAACCAATTACGTTCTAGCAACATTTCTACTGACATCATGTTTGTATGTCAATATAAAAATATTTTATAAATATATTAATTAGCTTTTATTCCTATAAAGTTTAGATACCATAATCACATATGATCATTATCATCCCTTTGGCCAGATTTAGTGAGTATAAATATTAAAAAAGGCTTTCAGGGAACCTTTTTGAAAATATCCACTGAAGTCTAATTGCAATAGAATTGCAATTGTATAAGAAATCCAAATGTGACAGGTTGTGTTTTACTTATGCTATACATTTATCCCATACAAAAAACAATCAAGACTACTCAGTACATTAGAACAATTAAAAAAACCGAGGTGTTATTACAGTAATACAAAGGAATACACAGTGAATTAGTTATCAATGCTTTATTATTGAAAACAAAATTGAAATTCTTTTATCTGGCACATAAACAATTATTTCTACAAAAAGGAAAGCCTACAAATCTGATAATTTATACAAATAACAGTTTTTCAAAAAATAAAATTTTAATTTAGTAAACTTGTCTTGTGCTCTTTTATTTGTTTTTAGCACTGTCTGCAATAATCCACCATAAATCCCTGAGCAGAGAGACATATTTTAAACATGTTTTAAATTTATCCCAAAAGAAGAAAGTTATCAAGCCCAGACCTACATTAAAAAAATGTATTCAGGGACATTCTTGGTAAATTTACGGTAGTCCTTTTTTCTTTTTCTTTGCTTTTCTTTTGTTGTTTTTTGGTTTTTTTTTTAAGAAATAAACAAAACCAGTAATCAATGCAAGCATGACACCGTATCACTAGGAGTGCTCCCCTCTTCCCCCTTTTGTGCAATGAATAAAAATTACCAAACAAGAATAAGCACAAGTTGAAGGAGACAAATAACCTGGTGAATGATTAAGACCAAGAAGCCATCGAACTTTGATGGCTGTTGAGCAAATAAAGCTGCAGGATACCACAGTTCTATACCAAGCTCAGTTACAGTTACTATCTATTTCTATATCTTTTCCCAGAAAGTCAGTAAAGCAGGAGAGAATAAGTTCAAGCTACCATTGTATTCTAACACTGGTTTCAACGATAAAGTAGAAATTCAACTTTTGATCCTTCAATTTTGCTTTTCCAGCAAGAACATTATTTGAGAAAGACTTGACACACTCCACAAAACCAAACAATCTCGCCCCTTTGGCCCTTCTGGTGGGCCAGTTGTAAACTTAGCAACTTATGGTATTTTAGTGAGCAAGAGAAAAGAAACGGAAACACACATTACTACAGTTTTTCTACTATACTGATTTTGACACAGCTATTCCCCAATCTATTTCAATACAGATTTAAAATCCAAGTGTAAGGGGAGAATGACCAAGAAGGTAGAGTATAACTCAAGTGTTCCCTTTCCCATTCCATACACACACTAACCACAAAACAAATGCAAGTAAAACCAAATAAAAGAAATAGCAACACTTAGAGACTGTTGTGTTAATGGCAGGTAACATTGCTGCAGTCAAATAATAAATAAATAAATACAGCAAAGTGTTCTTCTCTACATTTTTGTTGGAATGGTGCTCAACAGTTAAAAAGGAATACATAAACTAAAAACCCCAAACCCTTTCTCAGTAATAAAGTTTTTAAGAGAAGATCCTGAAGAAGCTTCAGTTCAAGGTGCTCTACCACTTTAACATTTTATCTATCATTATGAAAGGAATACTGAAGCAGATACTAAAGGGCCATTAAATGAAATAGGAAATTTTCTTACAAGCAATAATACTTATTCCAAAGAAAGAAAGCAGTTAACAAATGGCCTGGAAAAAAATTACTAAAGCTTCATGCACTTCGATTTAAAATAAATTATTTTTACGTTTAAAATCTGAAGACTAAAATAGTAATGAGGCTAAATCATTCTGAAACAGAAATAAATTGAACCTCACGAAAAACGTATTTAGATATTTGACAGCTTTGCTGTTAGCATGTGTCAGAATACAAACAGAATGCTAATATTTGGTTAGAATCTGAATAGATTTGTTTAAAACACCAACAACATGAAAAGTAACTGGCAACCACCATTACGGATTCCTCTTAATCTACACTATTTTAAGCATGAATGAATGGAGTCCCTTCAGTTATTTGCTAGCCTCATCAATGCATAACATTCCCTTTTCTCTGAGTTGCTCATGAAGTCTCATTTTAGCATATCAAGCACTAATATCTTCAAATCTCATTTTAATTAGTTATTGCAAGAATATCATACGCAGAGTCCAATTTAAAGTTAGACTTATCTGACAGCAAAGTAAAGAGAGTCGAACACATTATTCTATAATACCAATTATTTTTTTCTAAGATGACAGTCTGACCGCATTGATTTGGTATCAGGGCAAATACATTGCTTGTATTAATAAATCACACTTCTGGTCTTTTTTCTACCAGCCTACATACTACATCTGATGTAGAATACAGACAGTTCCTTGGCCATTCTGTCTACCTCACAGAAATTTGACTGTACATCTCAAGAAAACCACACTATAAGTCAACAAGCTGAAGTAACAGGCATATTCTCAGTAAACAACTTTGAATGCTGTCATCTAATCATGTGACAAGTTTGAAAAAAAAATTGACCATATAAGCTGTGAAATTGGTTAGCAAGTGGTTCAAAAGTGAGATACAGCAGCATTAAGACAAACTGCAAACACATTGGATTTAGTACACATTTTAATGAGTTACAGTATCAGCAAAATACTTTAACCTACTATTACCACTTTAACTCCCATATGGCTTAGTGTATACTGTGCAATTTTACCTTTGTATTTCTATGACAGTATACATTTCAAGTACCCACCCAAAAGCAAGCAATATGGGATTTGCAATTATTTATCAAATATACCGAAAAAACTTCTCTCATGTGCCATTGATCCAAATATTTTTGTTGCGTAACAAGTTCTTCATGAATACCTCAAAGTCTCCCTTTTTCTATTTATCTAGCACAATAGCTTCTCCTAGCAGCAATTAGGACCTCTGATCCTTGCAGTCAAGTCCAACAAGTTCTCTGACCTGACAACTGCGTGGAAGTTCTAGTTTGTGGGTTTAATCACTTTAAGAAAAAGAAGTTCAGAGTTTTCATCATCACGTCTTGGATGTTTTCAAACCTTGTTTCTCCATGATATTCCACAATTTGCGAAGGTTGGACTGGGTGATGACATCATCAGGTTTAAGTTGAAGAGCAAGGAGGTAGTTTTCTTCAGCCTCTTTCAGTTTACCATTCAGATGGAGAATGGCTCCAAGATTCATTAGGGCAGCTGGATACTGGTACAAATGAAAAAAAAAAAGGGAAAAGGAATATTATAAATATTTTCAATTTTTCTTTTCAGACAATCTTCCACTTAAATTATTCCCTTATGTTCGCTGACTTTTCATGGAAGCAATTTAGTAACTTAAGCAAATACAGATAACAAGAAAAAGTTTCTGAACAGCTGCTGTGTACTTTGTGCTTTAAACAGGTCAAGCTCTGGTGTCTACAGACATAAGACTTCTCTCTTTAATGAGAAAACACAGAACTCAATGAGCTTTAAATGTGGTAATGTTGGCATAACACAGGTTCCAAGAGAAAATTAAAGTAACCCAAGAGTGAATTAGCAACAGGAATTTAATTTTAATCAAACTCATTGCCAATAAAGAGTTTATAATCACTGGGAATAGTTAACACATTGGAACTTATCCCTTTCTTCTCTTTGTCTTAATTATAACTGGTAGAAAATACAATCTGTTCTCAGATTCTAAGGATGTTCAGGGGTTCTAGGATATCCATTTAGATTCAGGCTGTGGCAATTATTTCTTAATGAATGATTGAATAAAATTAACAACGGTGGAAACATATGCTATTTAATAACAAAGATGTTAAAATTTCATAACAAATCAATTTAAAAGCTTACATTACTAACAATTTTTTCATGTTTAGCTAAGACAAAATGATTAGCTTGTTTTTATTTTTATATCTCTAGGTCATTCCATTATGAAATAATAGGTTCTTCATGATAACAACATGCCTGGTCGCTTGAGTTAACAAATATTACAAGGGCAGAAAAGCACATTTATGAAGATGAAGAGAACAGTCTAACCTACCTTTTGGCAAGTACCAAAGGTATTCACATCCTAGTGAGAGCACAGTAAAGGCATTTGTCAAACTAGTACCTTGCATTTTAAAGAAAAACGGAAAAAAAAAATACCACACAAAGTTCACTATGGTTCTGCCCCTCAGGTCAGTCAAAGTTTCAATGAGCTTCAGGAAAACTCACTTTTGAAATCACATAGTTTTGCCTCAGAGGATAAGTGTTTCAAGCCACCACTCATCAGTGTTCTGCTCAAACTACAATACTCAAAATGTGAAGCCACATGGCATATCAGCTTCAGAGTGCTGTGAGGGGCTTCGGGTATGCTTTAGAAGCCTTTCAGTGACAAGAACTTCAGGAAAAGGGTTAGACACTGCAACAGGTTGCCCAGAGAAGCTGTGGATATCCCATCCTTGGAAGTGTTCACAGCCAGGTTGAAGGGGGCTCTGAGCAATCTGGTCTAGGTGTCCCTGCTGATGGCAGAACGTTGGAATTGGATGATCTTCAAGGTCCCTTCCAATCCAAACCATTCAATGATTCTATGAAAATATGTGAGGTAGAAGGCAATAAAATATGCACTACAGTTGGTCTCCCAGACTGTTGTGGCAAGAGGAAATCATTATGATGAGGAAGACTTACCTTTGTTCCAAACCTCTCCACTACAAAGTTAAACCCATTATTCTTATCCTTTTTAATCAAGCTTCAACAAAATCCCCATAATTCCTACATCCAAAACCTAAATTTTGTGGTGGAAATGTTGTTCAGATAATTATAATGTTTTATATCTTATAAATATTTCATACTTTTTCAACTTTCTTCTTGCTTCTTTTAACCTATGAATATATGCATCACAAAAACTCATAAAAAACTGCGATGCATCAAATTTTCAGAGCAAATGGTTTGCAGTTTCAAAATTAAGCAAAACAAAATTAGTTCAGTTCTCCTTATTGTAAACATCACAATGCTAATGCAGAGGAATCTAAAGATGTAATTTTTAGATTTACTTTTTCTTGCTTTACCCTGACAGATTTTTTCCATCTTCTGTAAGTCAGTTACTTCATTCTACTGAGAATCAAACAAAAAACCCCACCTGGGTTTTATATAGTTTTATCAGTTAAATACTCTCCAAAAGAAGGGAAAGTAGGCCCCTGAAAAGTAATCTATGCTACAGGTAAATCATATTGGCAGCCATATTTTCATAGCTCCACCTTTGAAGTGCCAGTCTTGCATACTATTTTATAATGAAATAATATACTCCTTACTTACAGATGTTCTGGGTGCTAATCGATGTTATTAAAGTGCAGAATGCTTGGAAATCAGCTCCCATGTATATGGATGACTGCCTAAATATCCCCATACCTAATTTATTTTTAGACTTCAGATTGTTTGAGAGAATCTTCTCAAATCATGAGTAGGAATGTCCATTCCCTCTAGTCATGCTATTTCTTTGTTTAATGAGAGTTCATGAATGAAAGAGCTTTCTTCAAGTTATTGACACAGAGCTGTCTTCTCACTTGAATTCTAACTATGTGCGTATGTTTGCACTGAGACAAAGCTTATAATGGATAAGGACTAAAAAAATCTTAAACCTGGAAAAACTCATATAAATAAGACACATGTTTAAATGTGCTCTGAGCTAATTCTACAGCATTCACAAAACTTACTGTGCAGGAAATAACTCAGTTGTCTCATATGGCTTCCAGAATTCCTCTCCATTTCCTCCATACCCTCCTGAAAATATGGTGTGTGTATGGGACTAATCAAGAACTTCATATATGTAAGACTACATGCCTAGCTAAGAAACTCTTCTACCATCATGTCTTTGATATACCACTTCACAAGAGCAAGCAACAAAAACAAATAAAAAGAACAAACTGCATGCCTTTTAACTGAAATTTTCCAACTTCTACACATCATTCCTGATTTCCTGGAGGCCTAAAAAACTCTATTAATGCTCTACACAAATGTATCCATGGAAAATGTGAACTGATAAATCATTTCAGGTAGTACTGAAAGTTCATTCCAACTCCTTTACATTTTAAATAAGGAAGTGCACAGGATTTTGGAATGACTGCTCCCTAACTTTCTAGGATATCAGTCACCCCAATATCTATGGTTTATTGTAACAGTCACAAGAATTTTGCACGCCTACAAGATTCTACATCTGTGCCATTGCTCTCTGACAGCTATAAAGGATGGTCAGAGGATAAGAGCAAGAGACATTTGCTATAGTTTTTCTTCACATAGATTGTCTTTTATTAAAGACAGCTGATAAAACTTTTCAGTACGTTAACAAAGGCAGTCAGCAGCTACCACTGCAATAACATGGGACTTGTAGCACTGTATAACAAATGACACCACCTACTACTTCAGAGACTTGAAAGGAGAAACAGGCCTGCCTTCATTTCCTTCTGGAGACAGATGCTTTACATCAAAAATAGCTGACTGGCATTTCTATTGAGGTTATAAATGCTGTCTTTTATGGTCTATTTGGAATTACTCCCTTTATTAGCATTTTATCGTGGTGTGCTTGTTTCCCTAGTGGTTTTTTGGGGGCGGTGGGGGAAGGTGCTTCTGGGGAGGAGGGGAGAGGAATAACGGAGTAGTTAATGAATAATGAAATAACACAAGGCAAGCATTTAGTTGCCTGAGATGTTTTTGGTGTACATTGATGACAATTTTTTCAAATTTTCCCTAGAGTACCGAAACAAAGGAGAGTGCTGGGCCATATTATCATAAATTCCTCTCTAAAATTAGAGAACTATAGAGTCTTCGATTTATACAAAATCATTCTGAGTAGTATTTCAGGATTACACTAATGCAACCACGTACAGTATTGGACCCACAAACAGAATCAATCTTAATGACACAGAAGATGAACTGCCTTCTTGTTTGTCATCTCTGGCTCCACACACAGCAAATGCCATAGCAGAAGTACACTCCCAAACACAAGATGATTTTACTCCTACATAGCCAAAGAAGTTAGAGAGACAACAAATACAAAAACACTTAGCCTAGCACACCTTTTGCATGGCAGACAAGTATAAACAAACAACAGTACAAACACAAGCAAGGAAATCTGAAATTGTTTTCCTCAAAGCTCTGCTTACAGATGACCTCTGCTAAACACCACAGAGATCAGGGCAGTAGATTCTGAGATGAAAGTGCATTTTGTTGATGCTGGGGTACTGGTAAGGAAATTTTTACTCCAGTAGAATCACAAGTGCAAGATACTTCTCAACTACCCATTTTAAAAAGTCGCTGAAAAGATGTTGCCAAAATCCATCTTGCTCTTAAGCAATTACTGCTGTGTGTGATATTGTAGATGTTTCAAAACAACCCCAGGACTGTAAAATGAATACTGTAATAAGCGTGGCCAACCTACCAGAAACACAGAGGCTGTGTAACTGTTTTAAAAAAGTGCAATTAAGGACACTTATTCTTTTAGGGGTTCCTTTTGAGTTAAATCCATACTTACAGAAGGATACAAAATATCAATCACAAATTAATATTTCATGCCAGCACTTCTAGTTCAAAAGGGGTGAAGAATTCAGATATTACTCTTTGATAACTGAAGACACATAGGTGGTACATTGACTGAGTAGTCAAACAGCAGAGTATTAGCTGCAGAATGGCTCACTAGGAGTGAGAGAAAAGCATGGTGGACTGCTGCATCTGATCAACTGGGTAATATGCTGTCATGGCCTTTATTATCCTCCTACAGTGATGGCAAGAATTTTCTCTTGAACTTTTATTACTGATATTATTGCTGCAGCACAGCACAGTATTTTCCAAAACAATCAAAATGTCTACAGCTCTTTTTTTTATCACTGAAGATAACTGTGGACAACAGAATAATTTCAGGTGTGGCACTTGCTTTTGACAGCTGTCACAACTTTGGAGAAAAACCACGACCTTGGGAGTTGCTCAAGGTGGAAACATGCTACTTTAAAGCATGGTGTGGGCAGAGCAGGCAGAAGGAGAAGCAGGGGAGGGAAATGCAGCGAGATGATTGCTGCCAACTGGATCTTACTCTCCAACGTAATACATTGACAACACTGTAAATTCATCAGTGGCATGTGGAAGCAGACCTTTTTATAGGAGTGATCTGGCGTTCCCAGATAAACCAAGTGGTAGTTATGGAGAGAGACTCATGTTTCTACCTGGTTCTCTACACTATAAGGCTTCTAAAGAACTGCAATTTGCATATGCTGTGTCTGGTATTTTGTCCCAAACAGCACATGAACCACAACCAAGACACTGATCTCCAGTAAGCTGGCTAAGAAGTCAGTTGTCTAGGTACTGATAATTTGGTGCAAAAAACATTCTGGATCAAGATGACAGGATGTATGGCAAAGTACTATGGATCAGACAGAATAAAAAACCTAAAATTCAAAGTTGAAAGGGATTTCCTGTGTCATCATCCCAGACAGCAAAACATTCAGTTCTGCTGGAAAACAAATAAACAAAAGAATCAGCATCTTTGCAAGCTCTGAAAGTGGAAAAATGCTCTGCAACTGTTCCTCTATGATAGTTACGTACATCACTTAAATTGCAAATCTGCTTATGAACGATTTTAGTAAGCATGCTTTTGTGTCAACAACTGCTTTCGGTTTAAACAGTTAAGAGGGGAAATGGAGAGGAAAACATTTACCCTGCCAGTACTAATTTGAACACAGAGCACAGTTTCCACTGTTGTATTAGTCAGAAATGGACTTAAACATCTCTGCTGCAAAGGGAATCTGTGTCCCTATCTAATTACCTTAAGAATGACTAACATAAATAGCTATATAAAGCTAAATAACAACAAGCCAAGGCCCTAGAGAGGAGTGGATCCTTGGATTCAGTCATCATCTTTAAGAGTAGTATGTTGTTAACACCAAACAGAGAATAACCTTACCTATTATTTACTAGTATGTCATTAAACAGAAAGAGACTTCATTTATTGTTCACCAAACTAACAAATTTCTGACTTCGAGGGAAGATAAACACCCTGCAGAAAAAAAGTACCTCCAAAGACATAATAAATAATTAAATAAAAAAAATAGATTTTGAAAAGTAAATAGGAATAAAATAGTTTCTGTTGAATACTCTTTATATATAGTCTCAGGTTAGGATAATGTATCAAGCTAGTAAGGCAGAAGAACAGAATGAGTTAATACCTGGCCACCTTAACACCTGATGATACTACAAAAACATTAGGTCATGCATCTCTTTTAAAATTTTTTTTATTCTTTTACATTTTAATACTCTCATCTGGACACCTACAGGAGGTGCCACTTTAACCTGCCTGGTGAAAGGAGGATATACATGGAAATTGTATGCATCTAACCTTGTGTATTTTGAAACACTGGAGACTCTCCCATCTCAAATTGCAAACTACATGATACGTACATTTAAAGCCAGAAATTAAAAAGTGAAGGCAAGGTTTCTCACCATTTTTTTCCTATTTATGGATGATAGATGTGGGAGTCTTCATCCACAAGTATAACGTGAAATTATTCAGTTTGCTTGTAGATGAGACATCAGCATCATTAAGAACACCCACAGCTGTGACTCAGGGAAAAGTTCTAGACTCAGCATAGGAAGGAAGCATCAAGCAGTCTACTTTGTTTCTCAAATTATCATATCTATAGGGGACATTTTACTATCAATGTTCTGCAGCCAGTGGAGATTTTTTCCTTAACATCTTGTTCATCTCAACCCTCAGAGACTACTCAGCATATCATAAACATAGTTATCCAAACCCAAACAAGCAAATATGGATATTTGTTACATCTTAATGCTGAAAAACTACCTACCACTGGTCTTTGTGCAAGTTCAGGGTACGCCAGTTTACATATCAGCAAGTTACCAAAAGCATGTTAAAGGCTGAGGATCATAACAACAGCTGAAAACATCCTACAAAAGTGTACTTACACTAATAATTTCTGTGTATCTAGACATTTTTTCCAAATGGTCATGCATCAATTGCTTTGGTTTATGCTTAAGAAGTCTCCCAGTAGTCACTCAGTTTATATGGAAACTATGATGGACATTTTTAGATAACATACTTGTATTACCATAATAAAAGCTGAAGAGGAACATACGTTATGAGCATTTCATATTACGTTTGTATTAAAAAAAAAAAAAAAGGCAACACTTTCCAGACCTCGAAGTGTTTCTAATTAAACTTCTTTGCTTTCCAGCTCAAATATTGTCATCATCAGTATAGGATAGAATAATTTTATTCAGTTGTCCTCGTACTTTAGGATTCCCTTTAAAACAAAAAACCATCAAATTACTTAATTTTTGTTTATAGAAATCCAGCTGTGCTCTAATGCCTGCAATTCGATGATTTTAATATATAGCTACAATTATGTTATAAAACATTTAACAACTTATTTACCTTACCCAACACAAATATGCTGCATACTAACTAGGAAGTCTTTACTTCAAGCAAATGAGAAACTTAGTGAACAGAAATGTCATCTGTACTATCATAATGACAAATAAAAATTGTTTAAAATTTTTCAGTAACAAGTTTTGTCCTATTTAGACAAAGTATGTTTATTAAAATGAAAATCAATTTGTGAGTAAATGTATTTTTGCATGCATTTTCTTTGTAAACCTTGGAAATCAGAAAATCAAATGGCTTTGTGTTGCTGCCTAAAGATAAAGCACACTTTTAATTTAAAATAAGTGTAAAATGTTTAAAAAAAAACCAAACTACCCAGCAGCTCACATGCAGGGCTGATTAAATAGCTCTCCACATTAACACAATCAAAACTGCCTTATCTTCAGAGAAAACTCTAATGTACAGATCACTGGAATTTTTAATCACAATTATACTCACAATACCAGCATTAAAACATGTTCATTTTTCTCAATCAAATAAAATATCATTAGAAAATAAAAATGTCTGCTGAGAATGAATGCATTATCCACTTATTTTTGCCCAGATACTCATCAAATACATCAGTACACAGAGAAGGTTGTACAGCTTTTCCAAGATGCTGGCAACAAGTAAATTGCATTAGACTTTCTATTTTTGAGTAGAATAGACAACAACTGCAGTTTCAGAAAGAAGCAGTGTTGATTTCTAGTCTTGAAAATTTCACTAAATTCTAATTAGGGGAATATCAATATCATGAGATTTCCAGTATTTCGACTCAAATGTTCAGTTGAACATTAAATTTCCAACAAGCCTTTGCACCTTTGGCTGACAATTGTATTCAGCTGAATTAAATACTTGAGAACTAGATTAATATTGATACAACTGTATGCTTTCCCAAACTATTTAGATATTTGTAGTTATCAGGCATTGTTTTCAGGCATATTGTGTAAACCATTATGCAACTTGACACACTTGCTCTGAGCACAAAGAACGATAATTTTTTTAATTTTTTTAAGGCTTCCATCATGCACAATCATTACTAAGACAGCCCTCAGACAAAGTGTGGTCTTAGAGCATTACAGAAAATAAAAACCTAGAAGATTTTGAGGCATTGCATATTGTTTTGGGATGAATTTCAGCCATTATCCCACTCCTCTAATGAAACGCTTCATGTTGGCTAACTTTCCCTAGACAACAGAACCAATCATTATTCCTCTATTGATAATCATTTCCCTGGCAGGAAAGGACAGTGGATGTCTATCACATGAAGTGATACAATTTCCATATTAACATGGCTTATCAATGGTATCTGAAGGTATTTTCAAATTGGTTGAAAGCATAACATTAGCACGTGGAAATGTTACTAAGACGATTTTGAAAATAAAAAATAACTACATAAGTTTGTAAATAAATTTTAAAAATCTTGAGATGACACATCAATTAAAGAACTACAGTTTCATTACAGAATAGGTACAACTGAAAACACTTGAAAAAGTCTTGCTCATCAATATTTTCTTTTCTCAAATTTCAACATGGAAAACCTTAAAGTATTTGCACGTCAATCTTTTTTTCTTCCCTTTTGTCCTTTTCATCTGGCTCCTGTCACTACCATGCTTCTTACATAATGCAATAAAGTTATGCTCACACTTGTCTTGAATTTGATTTTTACCCACAGAATTATGAGGGCAGCTGAGAAGAGAGGCAAATACTAGAGGTGCTTTGCAAAATGCTGAATTACAGTGTTCTGTGTAATTCATAAAAATTCATGCCTTACTTTTTGGCAGCCAGTAACTTGCAGGTGTTCCCTATATAGTATTTAGCAATTAAATGCACAGTACATATTAAAATTATTACCTTCCACAGTAAGTGCACAGATTTAATTTTTATTCTTATCGCTTAAAGATTTCAGGGCTGCAGTTTCTAAAATTTAGTCTTTTGATCGCTAATAGTAAGACGACTGGGCACTAATTGCTCACTAGGTTTTTACAAGGTTGTGAGTTCTAAAAAAATAAAATTACTTGCAGCTAGGGTAGCCTTATTTACTACATCTGAATAGTGACACATGTTTACAGTAATTAATATCAATAATAGCAAGACATGTTCAGTGGTAGATTTACACATTCTACTCTGAAAGACTGCACATGATGCAGCATATGCTAGCAAATGCTGTTTATCAAACAGAAGGTTTCTGTATTTGTCAAACTGAGGTTTTAAGAAACGGACACATGAAGCAACAATTTGAATAATATTTTCCTTTTTTAAAAGGGTTTAATTAATTATTTCTGAAGGCACAAGAGGACAATTAATATTTGTAGGACTAGCACCAAGAAATCAAAGTTCAATTCCTGCCTCTGGAATTCAATGTCAGAAATTATTCAGTGAAACCAGATGCTTGCTCCAAACTGGATAGAAAAAGCCCTCCATGGCTGGAGCAAAGTATAACCCAGAGCCAGTAGAATTGCTATGTAATTCTGTAGCTGATGGGTCAGGTTATTTTGCCTCGATTTTCACTACAGGTATCACTCATTCTATATGAACACCACAGGATCCCACAGAAACTAGCTTTGGGTTCTACCAGTCAACTTTCTGTTCAAGATCATTTTTCCACCAAAACCAAAAAGTTTGTCTCCTGTGCAATTTCCATGATCGCTGTTCAGAGAGAATTTTCTTCCTCTATTATGGGTAAAACATTAAATTTGTGAACTAATTGGCAGAAAACTCTTTCAGTGCAGCTATCTGAACAGAATTAATGAAGGATTGTGTATTGATCTTTAAAAAATTACAGAAAATAAGTCTGATAATTTTAAGTGTATTTAAATGCAGTCAGAGTGTGAAAAAATGAAGTAGAACTACTGAGTTGCAATAAAACTCCACCAAATAACTCCACCATAAATACATGAATCATTCACCCCCATAGAATCTGAGACATACAGCAAATCTTCCTATGGAATTTAATCTGGGGGTTTTATTGTGGATTTTATTTACTGTTGCTGTTTTATTGGAAAAAGTTTATACTTTCTTTCATGCTGTAATTGTTTGCAATGAGCTTGAGGCAGCCAGATGTTGAGGCAACTGGCACTGTTACAAACCATAATGTCAGATTAAAAGTTATTTACTGTTAAGGAAGACAATCCCTACTTGGAACACCTGAAGAATTAGTAAAACTCCCTCATCTTAGTAATAAAGCTGTTCATTGTATGGAATACATTTCAATAGGGTAAGTACACTGGAATGCACATTTGCTCTCCAGTAAAAGCAACTGTGGTAAACAGAATCCTGTGAATGCAAAATGAAGATGTAACCAATAAACAGTGAGGTTCAGACAGTCTCAAAAAGGGACTGTTCTTTGGGGGAAACAAGCAGCTATCCATCCCCTCCCCACTGCATCTTCTTATTTGCAGGCATCTGATCTCCAGACTAACTTTCAAAGGCAAAAATGTGTTCAAACTGATACTGAAGTTACTCTTAAAAACAAATGTCAAGCAAATTACTTTCATACAGACACCTGCCACCCATTCCCTTCCTAGCGGTCTGCAAATGTACAGTTCTTTTCAGGCAGATCTCACACCAAAACCAGCCTCACGACAGGGCATTTCTCCTCTATACACGAAATTGCATTAAACCCAAAGGTGTGGGAGGGTGGGGGAGAAGACCAGTTGCAGAAAAAAAAAATCTAATAGGATATGTCAATACACAACTAAAAATCATTCCTAGAATGAGAAATACATCAGAACTACAGATCAGCAAGAAAATTAGGAAGTTATTTATTGCAAAACATCCTAATGAGAATGTACAGTTGCTGGGTTTATTTAATGGGCATTAAACCCTCTTTCCTATGAGTTCTAATTGCACGATAAATCCATTGCATTGTTTCTAGAATCAGCACTAGAACATTCTATTAGGAAAAACCTTGCTGGATTCTTTTTTAATTGAGTTCAAACAGATGGTTTAATTTCTGAAATGCTAATCTACTGGTGTGAGTTCTCTATTTCATGGCACTTTATTTCTGATTGACAGCAAGGGCTACATTTACCAGACAAAGGCAATCTTGCTCTCTCCAGGAAGTGATGGAGGCAGCACAGTATCCCCTGCCGTATTACTATCAGACTGTAAATCACAATCAAGTGCATAAATCTATCCATGATACATCATCTTTAATTCCACAAGTTCAGCAGAGACTGCATCTTTACAAACTTCTACCTCTCATCATCTCAAAGCATAATGATTTGTTTTACCTCAGTAGTACAAATCTATTTAGTTTCCTATTAATTAGTTCCAAAAACCTTTTTGAATTATTCAGTAAATAAACATCACAGATGAGTACAAACACAATCATGCAGGTTTTTTTTTTTCATTCTTGAAGAGTAAGCACAGGCAAAAAAATCTGTCTACTAAGATGTGGATGAAAACCACTAAAATGCTAGATGAAACAAATCTGCACTCAGAGATTGGCCCAGCTGACTTCACATCTTTTTTTTTTTCTTCAAGCAATTTTGATGCTGGACTGAATGTATCTATACATGAGATAAAGACTTCAGATTTGCATAATGAAAAAATATATATTAAAAAAAGTGAGATTTCCATTCAAGTTAACTGAGGTGCAGTCCTATAAAATTTCTGAATCAAGATCTTGACAATGAAATAGCTCAAGTATTATTTGGTATGAAAATGCCTTCACTTTGGAGAATTTATGAGCTACCCATGGAGAATTACATTATCCAATGGCAATGGAAGAACAAGGGTAGGTGCCTGGAGAGAAAACAGAATCTATAAATTAATACTTCCCTGATTAACTTCTTGAGAAACATACTAAACCAATAATAAACATGTATGATTTTTGTGAAAACATTGTCTTTTACTTTTTGGAGATTTAGTCACATAACATTTTGAACCTGTGGGCAACAGAAGCTACAATGGAAAATGGGTGCATAAACCAAAATACCCGGGGGTACTTTTGTTTCTTTTGTGAAGAAAAGACTTTATTAGCATCTCAAATTAGCACAAGGGATTGCCATCAGACATACTGAAAACCTGGTATGACCTATCCGCTAAGTGAATAGCGCATGAATTACCAGAGAGTTTCTTTCTCCCAAATTATATGTTTAGCACAAAATTACTGTTTCAACAGTTCTTGGTGAGTGTAACTGGTTATTTAATGAAGTTCTAAGGGTTAAATAAATTAGAAAAGGGGAGTTAGTATATAGATGCCTATTTCCAACATTTGTTTCCCCGTTAAGTAAAAGCATGTCTATACATTTCACTGTTCATGAAACTGAATGACTTGGAAAATACATTATGTCAATAATTAGACTGTAGAAGGACTGATATTTATTGGAAATTTGTAAACATTTTCATAGCTAAAAATGAAATGAAAAACACTCTGAATTACCACGACAATGAGTTTCTGGCTTACGTTGCCGAGTGTTTTTACGCAGCTTACTGCTTGGAAAACTTCAAGCTAAGGAGAACTCATAAGCTGCTTGCATAATTTCACTTGAAATCAGAACCTACAGAGTCCAGTTTATCTCTCATATGCAGGAGAAAGAGAAGCAACTCTAAACAAGTCAGTGGTGGAACTGCAATGCAGTATCTGTATAAGCAGAAGAAATTAAAACGTATCTTCATTTCAGTCATTTAGAACTTACACTGACAAAATAGTTCCATATTGATTAGAATATCAATGTACAACAAATTATTCTAGATGGGAAATAAACAGCAACTTAAAGGCATTTTAATTCAATTTCAAAGCTCACAAATTACACTGAGCAAGCCAATTGATCTCAGACACTTACATGTTTAACTGCTTGTGTAATCAGGAGAGTACAAATCAACTCCCCATAACCTAACTCTCACAGAACTGAAGATGAGAACTGTAATGACATGATTTCCAGCTTGCTCCTCTGCATCTTACACAAAGATGGATCACAATATTGAGAACTAGATTTAAGTATTCCATAATTGCCCAAAAGCACATTCAATCTTTACTTTTACAGAGCTGCAACAATGCAGGAGAAAACACATGTAGGATTTTCTGGGGTAAGGCAATAAATATTTTCATGTATTTCCCAAAGGAAATTCAGTGTTTTCCACAGCTGAGTAAATCGGTTTTCAAATTATGTAACTCATCCTGATATTGTACTCCAATATTACAGGTAAATATCCCCATTCCAATAGCCTGTATTCTTTCTTTGTCCCCTGATGGAGATCACAGGGATGAAAAACACTGTATGAGGTTTTTTGGTTTTTCTGCTGTATTTTTTTTAAGGTGGGAGACACTAATATCTGCTGAAGTAGGAATACTTTAGGATTCAGAGCAACAGCCTGTACAGAAGCCTGTCTTGAAGCTGACAATTGTGCACAAAAAAACCCCCAAATGTGTCTTAAAAATATTTAAAAGGGCCATGAACAAATATAATTGCAAATACAGAAAGAAATTGTTTTGTTCAAAAGAATAAACACTGTTTTCCCCAAACGGCTAGATGTAAATAATATATATGCCTTGGACTTAGCTCCAGACAAGAAGGACCTGAAAGGGGTGAAGCAAAACAACAACAAAAGAAAATTGAGTTGAGGACTAATTACATTTTAAAAAGCTCAGGAGGAGCAGAGAGACTTCGTGCATGGATAAACTCTTTACATGGGGAACTATCGCTATTTCTGTGCAAACACTGAAAAGTCCTTCTATCTGAAATTAAGGGAAGCTTGCATTCAGTTAATATTAATTTTCGTGAGTTTTTCCATTCTGCACAACCTTTAGGCTAGGTCACCCTTGCGCTACGCAGACTGAAAAATGTCACAGCTATTCTGGTATCAAATCTCAGAGTAATTTTTTTATGTTTCAACAGGGACAGTCCAACCAATTTCCAGTAATCAAGAAAGGGCTCTCTTAACCTTTTGAGATCAGAGAGTGATGTCCTCTTTTCAGTAAGGGTGTTCCACTATGTCCTCTCCCAGTGGAGCTGATCCATGCCTAAGCATCCCACCCCTGTATCTCTCTGAAGTCAAACTATTAAAAACATGCCATCTGGAAATACAGTTCACATCAGTCATGCCTGTTTTTTTTATTAGGAAGCCACAGTACCCGTTTTAGTCCCTAAAAGTCCTGCATGCCCTAAAACAATTGGTTCAGTCTTTAGCAGGAAGAGAGGAAGAACTGGATCCTGGGAAGTTTTCTTTTTCCTCACACCTTCAACAGGAGCAAAGAAAAGAGGCATTTTCAGGAAGCCAAGAGCATTGCTGGGCTGGAAGGAATCCGTAGCCATTCATGTTATCGAGGCAGAAAGTTTGGCACACACTGAGGAAGGCTTAAACAATGTGAGGCTTAGCAGCAGCTGGTGCTGGTAGCAGGAAGATGTGCAGCCCTGACACAGGGCAGGAGAAGCTGGGAGCATCTCGGACGGCACACAGGCAGTCAGCAGAAGCTCCTTCTGTTCCACAAGGCCCACTTTTCAACTTTCAGTACAGGCAGACAACTGAACAGATGAATCTGCTGGATGCTAACCACTTAAAAATACAGCTCTGTGGTCATGCCATAGCACCAGTAGATAATGATAAAATACTACCATGTGTTCATTATTTTGAATAAAGAAGTAACCAGGCAAAACAACATTTTAAAACAAGTATTTGCAGCTGGAAATTGTCATGCTTGACTGGCAATAACAGATAGCGTTAAAACCATATATGTACTGTTTCTCTAGGGAATTACATCAGCTTTATCTGTACTATGCTCCAGAAACCAGGAGTATGGATGGCCAAGGCACTTCAATTGCATTTGGATAAAAGGGACTAGGTAGACCTGCTCAAAAGAGCTGCAGGAGCAACAGATACATTGCTGGTGAGGAATCTGCTCTATCTCTGGAGCAGTGTGGCGATGACATTGGATCCAGTGTAGCCAGTTCTTTGGTCAGCTGAGGGTCAGCTGCAGACAATGCAAGAATCACTGTTAACCCATCCATTACTGCCATCAGCAGCAGATTTAACATAGTAGAAGCCCTTAAAAAAGTATATGAAAATTCTCCCTGGCAGTAACAGGACATGTCCTAACAAAGCTAGCAAAATGCATTAAAGTTTTTTCCCTCACAATTACTCCAAACCCAGTAAAGCTACACGAGGCAATTACTGAACGTTCATGAGAAAATCACATGGGAAAATTTGGCACAGAAACACTGAAGGAAAAAATATATAATAAAGCAGATCTTGATTGCAGATGTTTCAAGACAAAAATTCTACATTTATTTTTTAAAGATGTATGTACTATTGGAAGTATTTATTTTTAGAAGTCCTGCCATGAGTAAACCCCATGCATTATGAACACTTTCCCTAAGAAGGCAGTGAAAGCTTGTTATCTCTAAGGTGCCTATGAAATTACAGTCAATTTTATAGAAATCACTAGCATTCTTCTTTCACCAGTTAGACAGCTTGAGGTAGAGCTTATTGCAAGCCTGGAGCCCTTGGCATGAATTCTGCACTCCAGCATTGGGAAAAAAAAATAAAAGAAGCACTTGTAGAAACTGCTTTTTAATATGATATTGTGTTAACTGATTACATAAGCCCTTCAAGTCAAAAAATGGTTTAGTCCCCCACATCATGATTAAACCATCTAGTGGAAATTGTATTTATTTTGCTTATAGGTACATTTCTCCTTTCCCCCTCACTCTCTGTGTGTGTCTTTATGTATGTTGTTACAGTAAGACATTTAATCAAGCCCTTTTGAAGTGGTAGAGTGGAAACAGCTGTATCTGACAATGTGCTGATGACATGGGGCTTAAAGCTGTCATGAGCTCCAGATTGCAAGCAGCACTAATATGTGGTTGGGATAGTAGTGACTTGCAGGTCATGGCACCTCCTTGAGGAATGCTCCTAAGCCAATCAGCTCAAGGTGGTGGCTCAAAGTCTTAAGGCTCTGGTGAGCTCTCTTTCATTTAATACTCTTGAGGTCACACTTCAAAGTGCTCTTTCTTCTCAAAAGCCATTTGACCATATGCGGGGGTTCTAGAGCAGTTTTTAAAGCTTCAGGCTCAGACTTAAAAAATTAGAAACGCAGCTCTATTACACAAATGATACCTTAAAAGTTGAACAAAGGCTAAAGCTTAAGTCGGTATCTCACATTCTTGTAAAGAATGCCAATTTAAAGAGAGTTTCCGGATGACTGATTTTTCCACAACAAAGCAAGCTTAAAGTTCACATTTTAGAGTGCCTAACGACTTGTTAAAACAATTTCCTGGTTTGTGAAGATTACAATATGTAGGGCACCCAGAAATCATCTCTGAATACAGCTTTTCTTTAGCAATACTCACACTCAGAATAATTATTGTATAAATGTCCAAGAAACTTATGGTTTCATTTCTTCATGCAAATGAATTTGTTAAAATTAGACTAATGTGATTAATGCACACTCAAGCCAACACTGCTAGAGCAAACACATATGTGTTTCTCACTGAGAAGGCTCTAAAATGATTTTGTTTTGATCATGGTACAACACACAATGCAGTATCATATTTTTTGGAAAGCATTCATAAAAATCAAGGGGCTGGGGAGGCTAACCTCTGTAAGTTACCTAAAGAGTTCAAGGAAGAAAAGACAGTCCTGTAAGAAATAATTAATTGCAAATAAAAGTAGGTTTGTTTTCCAAACTGTTTCCTGGATTCCTCTGTACCCCTTGGCTGTCCAGGGGAAGTCGACTCTCTGAAACCTAAAATACACATAACCTTGAGAATGCTTGCTTCTTCAATAAAGTTAAAGACAAATTGTTCCCATCTTCAAAGCAGCAGTGTTTTCTACGGAAAACACTGCTCTTCTGAAATTTGTCTGGAAATTACTTTCATGGAGGATAAATACCCACCTACTGCAAACAAGGCCAATTGTGAACATTATTAAGAGAACAGCTATGTCTGTATCTCCAACAATAATACAGCCAGACTTGTTTTTAATTTGCACCCAAGCTCCTTTTCAGCTGGTGCAGCTATTGTACCAAAGTGTCTTAATTCTTTTACCATCTGTAGACAGAATGTGTATCCTAAAGCAAAGATGGCATTCCAGATGTGGATATACATTTTAACATACCTTTGCTACATTCAGTCTTTCCTTTACTGAGTATACTTTTCTTGCAAATACTTTATTCATTGTAATAAGGCTTGTCATAAAAAAAAAAAAAATTGTATTCTCAGACCTCTCAGAATTAGTTCAGTGATGAATGAATCACCCCCAATATTGCAAAAATAAAATCTTTTTACGCTTGCTTTCTTAAAAACAATAGCCTGCAAGTTTCAGAGAAGTTACATTTTCTGTAACAGAATACTGTGTTTCTGGCAATGTTTTTAGCTGTCTTAGTCACAACTTTTCTAAAAATGGATTAGTTGAATGAGAATGTGGCTCAGACATGCAGGCATATTGGTTGCTCTCTGTTCTCCCATTCTGAGACACTGAAATAAAAGGGCTTGTCTAGGAGACAAATGCTAGAGTGGAGACTGCTGTCTGGAAAAAGCACTAAAATAGCCAATTAAGTACCTCTGAAAGTAGTAACTCAGATGGCCATTTAAACTGGACATGGGTGTAGAAAAGCTCAGCAGAGCAGTTTCTGGATCCAAAGGGCTTATACATTAGGGAGCAGATGAGGAATTGTGCATACAGTATTGCTTCATTACAAAAGCAACAGGAATTGTTGAGAAACCAAAGAAAGAGATGCAAAAGGAAAACAAAGAGAGAATGCTGAGAACAAAACTGTGTCCTGATAGCTAAATGAGCATAAAAAATTCACTAACAATCAGTAAAAGATTGAGTTTACAGTATTATTAAAATCTCTTATTGCTCTTAAGGACTGTATCTTATAGTAGCGATATTAGAGCTATACAATATGTTATATTTGTAAAGAAATGGATGCAAGAGAGTGGAAATCTGAGTTTTGTTTCAGGCTGTGCTAGCTGAAAATCTCTCAGGAGCCAGGCATTGGTCTAATTCTAAAGAATAACTGATAATTTAATTGTCTCGGCACAGTGAAAGAAGGAAGTTGATAACGAAGAAATGGATCTTCAACTTGGGATCAGGCCAAGTGACTGGGGAACCAAAGAAAAAAAGTCATATTGAAAAAAGGCAGAGAGCCAGGTTACTCGGGATGCTGCTCCCTAATTCACTCATATTGAACAGTACTGTTTAAAGCACCAGAAGCTCAAAGATTCTTGTTAAACAGACACTTCGAGCACATAATTATACTAGCAACAAGGCTGATCCACTGCACAGAACGAGACTGCAATGCTGCCACAACATTCTCACTGAGAGGCAGTTTGGGGACAGACCCCTTAGCAGCTAAACAGGTGCACACAAATACACATATATGTATGTGTACATATCCATACATGTACATATTCCATCTATGTGTGTACATACATGGAATGGTAGGAATCCATATACTACATCACATGAATACATCTAATATTTTGAATTTTCTGTCAACAAATGTTTCCAGACCATTAGTGATGGATACAAAAAAAAATGAAACAAAAATCCTTCAAGCACTTGTTCTGCTTAAGGATAATTCTTTATCAGCTTGACTCACATAATTTTGCTGATCCTTCATACTCGTAAGACAGTGAGAGGATACACAGGCCATATACAAAATAACAAAATCAACTCTGGGCATTTTCAGGCTGCGAGGATGGTTCCTACACAGCTCTGGACTGGACCACTGCAGTCTCTAGGACAATACCTGGCCACACTCTAAGATGCTGGTTCAATCAGCACTAGAGAATAGTTCTGGGCACATTTCATTTATCGGTACAGATGGAGCCATGAAGTACACAGTTCTCCACTAATTTGCATTCCATGTTCCTTTGGAAAGATTGGGAGCTTCTGTCTTACCATGTATGCATTAAACTGCTTACTACCAAGTAAGCCATCCTCAAGTTGCTTCTTTTCCTCCCAGTCTGAAACTATTACGGTAAATTTGAGAGTTAACAGCAGTAAGAAAGATACGTTTCACTGCTTCTGATTTTGTTTACATTTTTGAGAAATACCCCTGAAAAGTCATCAGACAGTTGATAATGGCTGTGAAAATGGATACAAGTTTCCCACTCCGCACCAATAAAATTTTCTTAGAAACCATAGGCACACAATGCCTAGCTAGAAAATTAAACTATCATCTTGAATATAAAAGCAAAATTATCTTTTGAAGAAAGCTGAACACCAGTACCTATTGGATTTTTACTTACACTAATCAAAGTTAGAAGGAAGTTTCTACAACAAATTGTTTTGATAATCCTATCCTTCAAAAAGAATACTTTGTAAAGCTTGTCATCAATAAATAGAAATACCTAACCTTTACAGTACCATTGCTATGAGCTTGCTGTCAGTCACTCCAAAGCTCTCTGAGAAACCTCACACATATAACCATATTTATATAGCGTTATACACAATAAACTTATTTCTGAGTTTCTGAGAAGCATTTTGACCATACAATGAACTACAGAAAAGAGGAATTGTACCAATTTGCAGAGGGACTCCCCTTTCAACATTAAGGCATCCTCTCAAAAAGAGGCAAAAAAGTCTTGCATCTAAAAGCATTATGAATCACAAAGTCTTTACTGTTATTTCACAAACTATGAAGTAATGAAATAAGTAGTTTTTTGAGAGCTTTTTAAGAGACAGTGTGAAAGTCTGAAATTTCATATGAAGAAGTTATTATGGGGTTTTTTGATTATATTTTGTTAGCTTCTTTTGAGTCTTAGCTGGTGTTGCTTTTGATTCTTAGCTCTGAAAACTCTTTAAGCCCTTTTTTTTTTTAACTTGGATTTTTCCTTCTTTTTACTGCATTTGCTGACTTGTATCCTCAAATTTGGTACTACAGACTTCTGTGACAGAAATTTTCCTAGATTTGATTTATTGCATAGCCAAAGTGTTATGTATTTAAAATAAATTCTGCCCCATTTATATTCACGATTTTTCCCCAAAATGTGGCAGTAATTGAAAAGAAATATAATATTAAGGAAAAAATGGCAAGTAAAAAATATTTTATTTCTTTAATTCCTGATGCAATGCAAATTGGAAATGAGCTTCCCTTTTTAAAAGCATCTGTCACTTTCTCCTACATATACCTGCTCAAATAGTAAGTATTTCTTTGCCAATATAAAACTGCATCAGAGATAAGTATCTTTAAGTTTGCTGAACAATGTTTGCCAGAAGTTCATGACAGATGAAAATGCATAAATGCATTATTAAAAATGCCTTTAGCAGTGGCTCACAGGATAGCCTTTCATTCTCTTTTACTACTGAAAAGAGATGGAATTGGAAAAGCTTTCCAAATTTAACATATTTAAACACAGATAAATAAATCTAAATCTAGAAGCCTTTTCCAAGTATGTTACCAAAGTAAGACTTATGGCTACACCACTTCACTGAGGCAATTTGAAAGTGCAGTGATTGGTTTGACAAATGAACAGCTTCATTTGACTACCCAATAATTAACCATTAAATGAACATATATAACATAGGCTGAGAGATCAAATGCTCCAGCAAGAAGTTCTCCTCGACACAAAGGGTTCAGTACTGCAGCATGTTCATCAACTTAAGTAATGGATATCATTAAGAAGGTACTTACATTAGGTCTTAATCCTGCTGCCATTTCATAATACTTCTCGGCCTCTTCATTAAGACTGGCTTGTCTATCAGGATGGAGAAGAACAACACAGTTACACCTCATTTTCCTCGGGTTAAAATGAAACCATACCTATAGAAGCACAGCTAAAAACTAAACGCTGTATGGGTATGAAAAAAGGCCTCAAGCTGGGAATTTCTTTATCCCTTGCAGTACTTTGGGAAGACTGTCTTTCTCATGTAAAGAATTTAAAACAATGTTATAGTTTTGTAAATCTCTGCACCTGCACCTACTTCTCAAGGACTGTTGTGGCTTCAACCAGAAAAACATCTAGAAACGGATGTCTCAGAACTGGACCAATCATCCCAAGGGGTGGTTGTCCGAGTGACCAATCATTTTATGCCATTCAGCACACTTGCATGTATTAACATATAAAAGTTGTTCAATCTTCCATTAAAATTCTCTTACTTCAGACAAAATTCATGGTAGCGTGGACTCTGTCAACTTTACCTCCTTGGCAGCAACAGCGACAACACTGCAACTACTCCCTGCTGTTTAAAGATATTACCCTAATAAATGCACAAAATATGTAAACCTAGAAGTTTTCTTATAGTTTAGAATCTCCATTAGCACAACTCCTCCTTGCTTACTTCATTTTCTTTTTAGTTCTGAAACGATATTAGTACATAAGGAAAAGAAATACAGAAGGCTGAACACAGAAGAAAATGTGGCTCATTTTTTGTAATCAGACATACTTTAAATTCTGAAACTGTACAATATGTACAATACAATTATGTAGCTTCTCACCTTGTGCCTTCCCAAAACCACTATAATTCCATTAAAAAAAGAAACAAAGTCAGGAAACATAAAGATTTCCGAAAACTAGGTTTCCATGACTGAGGGAATTCTTTCAGAAAAGAGTTCTGATTTCAACATTTGCTCACATCATTCTGAGAAGGGATTTAAACATACATCTCATATCCCAAGAGAGTAAGATGAGTTTCTGGGTACCTGAAGCAACATCAGCTCAACACTTTTTCTTCTCCTTACTACTATTGTCAGCATCTATACGGTCCTAGTAGTTTAGTTTTTATTTCTTCTCCCGAATTTCTAGTTCAATGTCTTCAAACAAAAATGCAGTATGTTGCCAAAGAAATCCAAACATGTTTTTGTCTCAACAGGCCCTTTTTATCTCTTCTCTCAAATTCCTCTCTTCTCCTTTTATCTCCACCTTCTTAATTTCCCCTTAACTGTTCATTTTGGCTACTGGTCCAATGAATATCAGTTGATCACATACATGTCAAGAGAAAGCTGGTAAATCTGTAAGAATAACCAAGTAGGACTCTCAGGTGGGCTATTTATCTTCTGCTAAAGTTATTTGGTATTTTCCTCTGAAGAGTTAAATCCTTTCATAGGAGAGTTAGGACAAGAGATCTTCAGCATATTTGTGTTTGTTATGTGACTACAGCTGCATTTCTGTGATACAAAATGGAAACATTAGAAAACAAGGATAAGACTGTGTAGGGTTGGCTGTTTGATTTATTTTTTTCCTTTTTTTCCTGCTTTTGTGAACAGTTACTAGTTCAAAAAGTATCAATCAACTGAGCACTTGCATCTGGAAATTTTAACTTGTTCATTACATGAGCCTTTACATGCTTTGTTATCAAATTGTGTTCTAATTTTGTTTCTATCCACCCAGATTTTAAACTTTAGCCACATAATATTTAATAGGCAATTAATCCCAATCACCACGTTTTGACGGCTATTGGTCTTGGGAGGAGAAAGGGAGAAAGGATAATCCCTTTGAAGTTTCTCACGTAATTCCTGTGCAAGCTGAAACCACTTCACGACTAACAATTTGCTAAATAGAACCTGGTTTATACCTGTTAACTGTTTTAAATTACTTTGCACATGTATCATTGACTCAGCGGTTGCAGTGGTTAGAAATGATTGAATGTCTAAAAATACTCATTCAACCTGCTTCTGAATCACTCCTGCTGGGCATCAGTAGCACTTGAAATGATTGCAAAAAAATATAATCTCATACTTAGGATTTCAGGATTTACAGCAAGGCACTACAAAATGAGACATGTTACAGAGTTGTCTGGTTTTTTTTTTTCCTGTTTGCACAAAACTGTCAGGACACAAATCACTTCTGAAAGTGGTGAAATAACATACAATAAACAAGGGTGCCTTACCAAGGAGGCAAATACAAATGGTACACTTGACCTCCAAGAAGAGGAGTGTGGAACACATTAAAATCCTGTCCCCCTTTTAGGCCAGTGGAAATATATGGATTACTTTCCTGCAACGTGTTCATCTTGAAACACGGATCATTAATTGCCAAGTTGAAACCAGTTTGAATATATAGTTCTCCATTTAAAACAGTTTATAGAAATGAACACCAACACAGTAACCTGATCAGGAAAATGCCACTTCCATTTTTGGGGCATTCACCAGCAGTTCCTTTAGTTAAGATGCTGCAGAATTCTGGTTCCCATTTTCACTGCAAATCTAAGCTAGAAATTAATTATGTTAAGCCCTGAAACAGCTTTCCCCTGAGAAAAATTAAAGGCACAGAGGTAGGAAATTGCAGTAACTCTATGCCATTGAGCAGTAAAGAGCTCTGGATCAACGTCAAATAATTGAAGGACACTATTAAAAGTAACATAACTCACATTAGAGTAAAATATTAGATAAAATGTTGATAATAAAACAGCGAGGAAGGAAACGGAGCAAAGAGAGGTTCAGAAGAGAGTCTTTTTCATAGTTATGAGCTATATTTTAACTTCTATCCTAAATCTTTTCATGAGGACTGACCTTGAAAACACATCTGATTTGCCCCACTAAGAACCAGCATCCAATTCCATTTTAAGGGAAAAAATGTTTCCACTTTTTATTCTCTCATATCTCTTAACCTGAGTTTCCAGACCAACCAATTCCCCGTATTTAGTTCCAGCTGACTGACAGTAACACCTAATAAACGTGCTTGACAACACATCACTCTTAGATTCTCCTGACACGCAGCTATAACCAGTTTACATTCATGTTGAATTTTACATTGTTCACTGGAAAAAATACTGTTGTAAGAGAAAAACACCACCAATGCTGACTGATTTAGATACATGTGAGTGGGAAAGGGTTAGTTTTAACCTGCCTGCTGCTTGGTACAAGGCTTCAGACTGTTGATTTTTACAGTAAAATCAGGGATGTCAGCACACCTACAAAGAAGTTTTCTTCAGCAATTCCTATTTTAAAATGCTGAATGTTGATAACTTGGCATTATTAATGGACCTTTTTGTGTAACAACAGAATTATAATCAGGTTTTCTAATCAGCTGCTCTGTTGCAATGAACCCTTCATCCACATTTTTTTGTTTTAGAAATTTACATAGACTATATGCTTTGCCATATATATATATTTAAGCACATATATAAGAATTAAAGAATGAATATCATCTGTTCAGACAATAACACAGGGTTAAGTTGTGCCTATGATACTGTATCAGCAATGACCTTGTTTGGTCAGTGTATTCTGGAGAGCCAAAATACTCTTACAGAAAATCACTGAAAAATGAAGACCGTGTCATGGAGCACTGCTCTAATTTAGACTTCTGTTTTCAAACAGCCAATAAACATGCTGTAACTTCATGTCGTATGATATTTTCCCAGAACAACCCTCTTACAAAAGCAAGGAAAAACTAATTATTCCTACAAAACATGCTTTCAAGGAAATAGGTCTTTTTCCTAGATTTGTTTTCATGTGGAGACAAGGTGAAGTTCTTTTCCTGTTTCAAATTATTATGGCGGTGCCACCACACTGCCATCCCTCATTCTAAAAATAATCATTCCCTAGCCCACAGGAAACCTTGCTCATGGCAGCTCACCTGGTCTACAAGAGGAAAGTGAACCTTAGCCCTTGTTAACACATGGTTTAGTCACTGCAGCCACCGTACAGTGCTGCACACACGCTTCACTGCTTTGCTGAGAGACTTCAAACTCCTCTAAGCAAGACCATTGCAAATACTACAAACGTAAAACACATGACCAGACACTGTTTTAAGAACCACCCAAACAGCTGCATGACCCTTGAAGAAAGCTGTCTGGAAAACAAATTTGTTGAGAAAACGAATTTTACAGGCAAGTGCTATGCAAGTTAAAAGTTACCAGACTGTTGCAAAGAAATTAATTGCATTCATCTCACGTCTCACCCCTCTTACAGCTGACTTGAATCATCGCTCATTGCATTAACGGGATGCTACAGAAGTCATTTAGGAAAAAAATTAATAACTGTAATGTAATTAGGAAAGGGGAGGTCTCTCAATAATGCAAACAGAACTAAGTCATTAATTTTTTGACTTCAGATTCAGTCAGAGAGAGGAAATAAGCAATGTCAGAATATCTGATTGGAGAAGCAGAAGTTCTTGTGACTGCTGAACTGAGAACAGGCTATCTACAAATACAGCTACTGCATTTGGACCCAGTTAACAATTCTGTTAAAATTTGAGAAAAAGAAAATTAACTTGCAGCACTCCAGTTCAAAATTTTCAGAAGTTGCTAATTTTTATTTAGGTTGCATTTTAATTTTTTTCTCAGCGAGTAAGGGGATTAAAAAAACCAGGAAAATATTTTAGCACTAAGCTAGAAAAATACACTGCATTTCAAGAGAATGGTGTGTTTATTTTCCATCCACAACAGCTATAAACCAGGAAATGTCTTCATATTTCTGAGTCTTGTGACACTCCTTAGGCTAATGGTGGAAACAGTAGTAAGAGAGGAGGGAAAGATGATTCCTTCCTAATTCAAAAATACATCACTGTGTAAAATATTTGGTCTGAAAAAGAAAATATCAGAATCCATACAAATATCTAAGCTGCTGTTATTATCTTGCAGTCATTTTGGAAACCTTGCATCATCCACATTAATATCAATTTCTGCCTCTTATTCCACAACACATCTTTAAAATTTATTCCGTGTCTCTCACAAGAGTAATTTCATTTTCATGCTCTGTGAACTTCTATGATGTATTTTCTATCTCACAGCTGTGCAGTTCATTCAAAATTCTTACTCACTTACCAGTCAGTTTTTATAGCTCCCTAGGGTACCTAAAGAGCAGTTGGTCACCTACTTGAAACTATGTCAGCCTTTCATTTATGACTGCCTTTAGCATTCAGTTTCTAGCTGTGTCACTCTGTGCCAGTTGGAGTACTCCCTTCTTTCCATCCTCCTTTGTGCCTTGGTATCTGTTTTCCTCTTGGAATCACCTCAGCTCTCCATTGTCCTAAAGCTCCTAAAAATCATCTGCTTCTGAAGAGCCAGACTCATGGTGGATTTGTAGCTGCTGTGTTACAATGAATGAATATACATTGCCTTGTCCAACAAGTATTATGGAAGCAATATATTTGAACCAATTGCTAAGTAAAGCAGTGAACAAGGACAGACAACAAAATCATAACCTTTTAGCAAAAATCACTCAGATGCTAACACATGGGGTTTTAAGCAAATACTTGTCAGCACTGAACTCAGCTTTGCCACCCTGACTCTTGCTAAATCCTTCAAACCACTTTAGACTCTCAGAGAGTATTAGTAAGACATTATGATCTTCCACAAAGAGAGCTGAGTATTAAGTGAAAAATTAGATCAACTGGGTATCCCAAAGGAGCACAAGGGATTCTAGCTAAACTAAAGCAGGCCTATTTTTTTTCAAGGGTTTCAGTTTGGTGCATTTTCTTTGTTTTTGAAGGTTTTGGCTTTTCACTTACAGTAAAAACTGAGAATGCAGCTTAGAATCACTGAGCTCATTTCTTGTCAAGGTCTCCCAAAAACAGTACATTCCCAACCAGATCAAGTAGGGCAACCATGGCTAATGTACAGCACAGCAGCATAGCTGTTACTTTAAAAGAGAAAAAATGCTCATATCCAGATGTAAATACATGTTCCTCAAACACCTAGAATGCTTCACTCAGTGTTCACAGAGAAAGCAGGAGATTTATTAAACCTATTTCCAAAATAGTATTGATATACATGACCACATTTTAAAATACAGACAATCATACCACTAAAATATCTTCTACAACACGCTCACTATAATCAGGAATCTGACCCCTCTATACCTTTCTAAATTCAGCTGTCATGCCTAACTTGCTATGCCTCTGTCTGTGAATTTGTAACATTAATCTAAATGTTTCAAATTACTAAATTCTATCTTGAGAAGTATCATTCACAAAATAATCATGGGGAAGGGAAAGATCCTTAAAATAGCTCATACATCTCTGGCAGGTCAAACTATTGTTTATCAATGAGCCATTTGTCTTGGTTTCCCTTCTAATCTACAAGCAGTAAGAGTTATTTTTAAAAAGGTGTTTTGGCGCTTTTTTCAAAATTATGGTATAGAAACCATAATTCTGAAGCACAGGTCACTTGTCTGAAGCTGATTCTACCTTCTCTTTCATACTATTTTCTTTTTCTTTCATTTCTTATTTAAAATGCTAAAACTATAAAGCAACCTAGTAAGATATCTTCATTAGAGAACTTATCTCAAGAACTGTTTCAGGCTAACGAAGTTTATTTTTTTTAATTTCCTTTTTCATGCATTTTCTATGCTTAGATACCATCTAAATGAAATCAAGCATCCTCATAGCTGTTAAGCGGACAATAGACAATAATTAGACAGCTATCCTAGAAATAAGCATGGAGGATACCTATTACAGTAATGTGAGTTTAATGGTAATGTTAAACTCACAGACAGAAGCTTAATGTTACTGAATAACCAGGTCTGACATCTTTAAAAGCTAAAATGGAAGTGTAAAGTTTTATTCTATTCAGATAGAAAGAATTAAATATAAGACTACATTTTAAATCACATGTTCTGAGAATATCACTAATTGCTCCTATGAGTCTCAAAGTCATTATCAGCCTGGGAATATTTAGATTTCTAATTATCATAGTGTTCTCTACTGATATATATATAATATTCTCTATTTACATCCAGATGAAAATTATGGTCTCCTCTTTTCAGTTGCTATACACACTAAAATTTTTAAAATCAGGTGAAAGGAAATCCTGCAGAAGGTTCTTCACAAAAGAAAGACTTGTTCTCATATGCAAGCAAAATTGATTACCTGCTTGTGAACAACAGAAGTTCTGAAGGTAGGAAATTATGATATAATAAGTAGAATCTAAGAAATGCAAAGTGCTAAATGCCGCAACGATTTCATTCCACTTCTTTGTATTAGCAATAATATTGAATTATTCAAAAGAGTTGCTGGGCTTTAAAAAGAATCCTGCATAAGCAAAGGCTATAAAGACTTTTTTCCTCCAAAAGAAGAGGAAAATCAAGTGAGGCAGATGTAAAAGCACTAACCTGAGCATGTGGGCTGCATTGAAAACAACATCAAATTCCGTATTATCGAGTTCAGCTGCTTTCTTTGCCATTTCAGCTGCTTCTATCAGGCGGGATTCTTCCAGGAGGAACTGACCTGCAACAGAGTGCATGAACATGAGCCCACAGAAAATAACTGATGTAATGTACTTCAGACAGTATACTCAGGAAAAGGAAGTAC
>VWZT01008897.1:211152-236607 GCA_013397055.1 Pachycephala philippinensis
CAAACTAATAAACCAAGCAACAAACCAATGTCTCAGATGTAATGTTTAGTTATTTGTTGATCTGCTCTGTATTTCGGTATCTTTAAAACACAGTCAATGTAGAAAAATTGCAATAAATATGACGAGTAATAACAATATTTGTGGAATATATTTAAGAAAAGTGAGAAAGAGTAAAACTCAGCCATCAAGAAACAATACTCCCAAACCCCAAGAAGCCTGCCATTTGAGAATTTGCCTTTCTGCCTATACAATTACAATGATATTTGCTTCCTCAAAAAAAATTGAAATAAAATAGTATCTACAAATTAAACACATTCCCATTTTAAAACCATATCCCAAAATCATATAAAATGATAAATTTTTGTATACATACGTGATAACATATTTTTTCAGCTTTAGAATTCTAAGTTGTATTTTCTTTAAAACCATTATATGTACATGTATACCTTAATGGACTGGTATTTTATCATGTATTTCAGTAACACTAAAAGAATCACAACAGGTAGCTTTTTACAAGTTTCCTATATGATAATTACCTCTCACATTAAAGAAAAATAGAAGATGGCTAAAATCAAGTGACTCAGTTTTTACAAATGAAATCATCATAATCATTAAACCAAGTATAAACTGAAGTATAAACCAAGTATAAACTGAAAACAATGAATAATTTAGCATTATCCAAGCTTTAACTGAAGTACGGTAGTTTCAAAACAAAGATGTAACATACAGTACAACTCCATAAAAATGAGTTTTCCTTTGAAGAAGGTGAAAAAAAGAATTTGGAAGATACTCAAACAACCTTATTTTTGCTCCTTTCAATGCTTTTTCACACCTAATTTGTAAAATGTGTCATTTTTTGCAACAACTTTTTAAAGGAGTTCAACCATCTAGTCTCTGTGCCTACATAACTTTACATTTGGAAAAGCTATCCTAAAGCATAGTGATTATACATCCCAGAATCCCATCCTTCCCTTTTTATCTTACTTAGCAAAGTAAGATCTCTCAACCAAAACTCCGCCATGCCACCACTAACCACAAGCCTCATGAGGAACAATATACCATGAGCAAATGATTTCCTCTCATGGTGAGGGATTTTCTCTTTTTCTTTCCTCCTTTCCTCATGCATTCCCATTGCTCACATACTTGCTATGTGCTTATGCAAAAAAATTCCCTTAACCAGAGCTAGCAAGGTCTCTACAAGCATCGTGAACCCAGTGATGCTTTGGTACAACAAAGACATTTGCAGAAGGAATCATTTCAATACAAAAAGTGATGAAAGGCAGCTTTCTTAGCTTTTTGTTTTCTCTGTTGGCAGATTATTTACTCAGTCTCCTATATCTTAATTATTCAGATCGGCAAAACTTGTAAAAACATTCTGGTGCCTTCCTGCATTTACAGCACAAGGTTTGCTTGCTTTAGTTACATCCGCACTCTAATATGAGCCACACTTTGATGGCAGTACAATGCTTTGTGCTTATTGTGCCCAGAAACAGATGATTTGTAAAAAAAGCCTTCTCACACAGGAAAATAAGTTAATAAATAAATAAAAAGAGAAAAAACATAAGAAGAAAACATAGTTCGAGGACAGTTTGGACCACAAAAAATTAATTTGTCTTCAGAATTATAAATCAGTCGTTGAACTGTTAATGCAAGTCTCTTAATGGAAGTTTCTTCTGAAGAGGAAAAAAATTTCACAGAAACTAAAAGTTTACTTTTTTTTTTAAATACCATGTTTTTCTTTTGGTTACCACATCAGGGTATGCCTCAAATGCAGCAGGAAAAACTCAGATGTGAATCTGAAAATTCTCCAAGTAAATCTACCAAAAAAATAGTTCACATCTCTTCATTTGGGCTGAATTCGTGTTTTCTTTAAAGAGCAATCTTTGAAATAAGCTTGACCAACCAGTATTGCAATTCTCTTCCAATGAGTGAAGTAAAACAGTATCCCTAATCTTTAGGTCCATGTTAAAACAAAGCAGCCATAAACTGTTAACATTAAGGTACTTTAGCTAATGAAAGTCCTGGATTAGCAGAGTGAAACACTAGTAAGTAGATGTGCTAGTAATACATTCAGCCAGGGGGAAGAAGGAAGATACAAGTAAAATTTCAGTTCTTCAGAAAAGAAAATTCTAGGACTGTGCATTACCATACATAAGTCTCTCCCCTACTTAAGGTGGTATTAACAGTCACAATAATTCATGCTGAGTGGATAAGTAGCAGATGAAACATATATGAAACCAATTGTATTATCCTCTGTACACAAGCCCTTCCAGAGCTCCATTTTAGGGCCAGTTCTCTTCATAAATCACTTGGATGCAGGACTTAAAGGCATACTAAGTAAGTTTGCCAATGATACTGGGAGGAGCTGTCAACTCCCCTGAGGGCTAATGCCGGATTCTGCACCTGCGATGGGGAAACCCTGGATGTACGGATAGACTGGGGAGTGAGATGGTGCAAAACAGCACCATGGAAAGGGACCTGGGGGTCCTGGTAGCTGGCAAGTTGAACACGAGTCAGCAGTGCCCTGGCACTGTGAGCCGGTTGAGGGAGGTGATTTTCCCACTCTACTCTGCAGTGGTTTGGTCCCACCTTGAATACTGCACGCAGTTTTGGGCACCACAACATAAGAAGGTTATAAAGCTATTAGAGAGCATCCAGAGGAGGGCTGCTGATCAAAGATTTCCTTAATTGCATAGCCTACAAATACAATTCACTGCAACTTTCTCAATCTAGTGAAAAAGGCAATATCGGAGTGTACAGGTGTGTGGTGGCTTGTCCCCTGCCAGTATCCAAGCACTCACACATGGTGAGGGGAGAAAACAAAAGAGCAAAACCAAGAAAATCTCTGCATCAAGATAAAGACAGTTTTATATGGGGAAGAAGAAAAGGCCCCAAAACTAAACCAGCAAGCAGCAATGTGAAGGAAATTTCTCACCACTTCTCACAGGGAGACTGATGCCCAGCCAGTCTCCAAAGAAAGAGCTACATCAGAAGCCAAAACCCTTCTTCTTTCTCTACCCCAGATTTTATTGCCGAACATGATGTTATATGGACTGTTATATCTATCCCTTTGGCCAGCTCAGGTCAGCTGTCCAAGCTGTGCCCCCTCCCAAAAAGAGAAAGCCTTGACACTACTCAAACACTATTCAGCAACAGCCAAAACATTGGTGTGTTATCAAGGCTGGTTTAGTCACAAATCCAAAACAAGGCATCATCCAGGCTGCTACAAAGTTAACACTATCCCAGCCAGACCCAGTACAAGGTGGAAACTTTCAGTTGAAAATTGATTTGCCAAGTTCTCCTGAAAGGCAGACTAATTTTATTCACACATCTCAATTTAATTTAAAGCACCTAAGTAGAAAAATACCATTTTGAAAACATTAGCTGCCATTCCTTTTAATCTGATATACTAAACTCACACAAGAATGAATTGGATTGGCAGTTTACTGCTGCACTTTCTTCATTAAAAACAGACTTCTGAACCTTTCCTGTCAAAGCCATAAAGAGGTTTTCCCAAGAGAAGAGCACTAGCAGGGTGTAATATTGGCAAGGTGTTGAAGGTGGATCAGAAGTTATGATCCACAAGGCCCAGGATCCAGGAAACACTTGTGTGGGTCTAAATTTATACGTAGGATTTTCTTCTCCGACAAGCAGCTGGCAAACCTCATGATTTATGAGATACTGCCCAACATCACATAGAGAGCTCACTTATTGCAGGTGTCACGATTCCAGCTCTCGCCAACAATATAAATTATGGTAGCCTGACTGTTTTTTGGAATTGCAACAGCTTTTGAGAAAACAGCCTTCCTGAAGCCCCAAATACCACGTTTTCCTACCTAAAGGAAAGAATATTTTTCATTACTCTTCTTCTAAACTGAAAGTGGGAAATCCATAGTCCAGGTTCAGATGCGACTTTCAGAAACACTGTTCTTTGCCTGGAATGTTACTTTTTTTAATATAATTTTACAGCTTTCTTGATAGACAGTACAAGGGTGAGTGTAAATGTGTAGTCAAGAGTTTTTAAAGGCCTTTGATAGCAGAGAACTGATTCAATACTTCACAATCCTCCTAGTCACTTTTCCCTAAACTATCTAAGAATCAGAAATAGCATTAAAGCTGCTGAATTCTGTACCTTCATCCTTGTTCAAACTTACTTTTCATTGCAAACCATCAACAGTGGTTCTGAGTCTATATTTGACCAAAAGGTTTTGGGGCGATATATGCAATCTACTGAAAATTAAGATATAAGTATGTCTGTAATTTAAACAAGAATAAAAAAAATTCCAGTTCCTAGCAATTGAAAAGAACAGTTTATTTTAATCTTTTGTCCATTTAAAAAAAATATTTATCCACAGAAATGAAAGCATACAGGTCTCTATCCTGTATAATTGTCTCTCTAAAATGATCATGAACATTTGTAAAGCATTTGTTAAGAAATGCACCACAAACAATTTAAAAGCCATACATCTGAACTGGTAATTTTGCTGCTTTATTGTAACAAGAAAGGTATTAATTGGTTTGGATATGTCTGTGTGTAAAAATCTTTTATGTTCAGAGCACAAAGGCATTAGTGTGTTCCTCTAGAATGTGCTTAACTATTCCTTGCAGGCAGTGTGAGCTCTAATTTTACTAGATAAAAGTGCAATTTGCTTAATTTACTAGATAAAAGTGCAATTTGCAGCAATCTTTTAGTTGAAATGTTCCCTCTTTTACTCACTGGCAAACATACAAAGGTACTTTGTCCCAGAACAGAGTAGATTTCTGAAACAGCTCATCTTGCTGGTGTTGCTTTTGAAAAGAACCAACTTAAATGTTCTCAGAATACTGCTGGTTCTGCATTTACTGAGGTTGCAATGACAGACTTGTGTGGTGATATCTTTAGTAATCCAAGCAAAACTGAGTAAACTACCTTCTGAATAATAATGAAAAAAACTTCCAGTGCCATCCTAGCAGGAATTTGCTTCTTTTAATATACATTTCTTACCAAGTCTTCTGCTTATCTTCTTCAAAAGAGTTTTTTACTTCCACAACATGAAAAGTGGCTCTATCAAGACTCAACTGTAAAATCTGTTTGTAATAAACTTCACTAGAAGTTCTTTCAGCACAGTCAGCATTGAGGATTTGAAGCTGAATACATGCTGGTGCTTTCAAAGCATTTCAAGTTTCAACAGAAATCAGAAGAGGGAGTGGATTCTGGCTGACTCAATGCATTGTATCTTGTCTTTGATGCAGATGATGTCTTGAGAGCAGAATTACACTCTCAGTGGCATGAGCAGAACCATCACTGAAGTTACTATGAACTTCAGCTCTGCTGCGGCAATGCAGAGCTAAAGAGCTGGTGCAACCAGAGATTTCTAAATGGAAAAATATAAACTGCATTCAATGGAAGAAATGAGAGACCTTGTCTGCAAGTAGATTTCCACAGTATCTCAGGTGATGATGTTGCAAGATGCAAAGTCAACAGACATTACCTAATGTAACTGTTTCCTTTAGGAGTTTCCAAACAGATTCACTGGCTGTGAAGGAGCAGTTCCCAGAGCAAGGGAATGTTTGCTGAAACAGCCTGCTTTTCTAGGCCCGTTTAGACAATTTCTTGCTGATTGTGGAGGATGCAATGTGGAGGAGAAACAAAGGCAACTTATATCACAATCACCTAAATGGTAGCGGTATTTCAGTTTTTGCTGCTCCATTTATCCCATTCCATCCTAATCTAGAGGTGTACTGTTGGTTTCTTGCTGGAAGGACTGCTGGACACTTTCTCCCTTCAATTAGTTCCCATGGAGAAAATTATTCCAAGCAAGTAACATATACAGAAATACTAAGTAAGCCAGTGGGTGCTGAAATGTCAATATATGGACTGGCTTGAAAGAGACTTTTTTTTATTAGCCTTTTTCTTTGTCTGAAACACTTATCTGTTGCAGTTGTGCTAAATACACCACTGGATGTCATCCAGAGCACAATCACAGATAAGTGAGAAAAAATTAACTAGCAAACCTTTGGGACTTGATGACTAAATTTGTGACCACATCTGGATCACTGGAAGCTCTCATCAAACCAAAAGATTAATGATGAAAATACATACTACAGGACCTTATGATTTACAAATACTGAGGAATACTCTGGACTCTATATCATCTCCCAGACACCAGGTGATGTATAAGGTTTGGGAATGTGAAATTTGGATGAAAAAGAACTATCCAGTTGCCCTTTTGAAGCAGCTTCATGCTATCTCTACAAAAATCCTCATGAGATAGTACTCATAGTTCAATACATACGAGCATTAGCAAAGAAGCCTCCAGCATTGTTCATGGTCATTTTTCAGTCCCTACAGAAACGCTGTATTTTGACAATAAAGAAGAAGCATAAAGACACATTTCTAACCCTGTCTCTGATCTGCAATATGTGTATCACATCTCTTGAGCAGTCCAGTATATTGTGCTGAGGAAGCAGAGTCCACCACGTATTTGAGATGTCAGAATGATTAGATTTTAGGCTAAACCCAAGGGAAGAGCCAGAAGCATGGAAACTCCACAGCATTTCAGGTCCGTGACCTAGCTTGTTTGGAAATACTCCACTGCATTCCACTTCAGTGATTGGTTCTAAAGGAAGCCTGGAAAAAATAGTTATTATAGTGGTCTGTAATAATCTTCTTTTAATGTTGTGTGATAAAAGTAACCTAGGGAGTGACAAAAGGACTTAAAATTGGTAGATTGTTCTGAATACCAGCATCTGGTGCAATTTTTGTCTTCAGTTTGGAACTAAGAAATACTGTTGGTTAGTAGTAGCTGAAGATTTTCTTAAAGTTATTAGAGAGAGTTCTGGGAGCAGAAAGGTCAGAAGCTTAATGAAGTCTTTCTGCAAGGCAGTTACATCTTCCTGTTTCAAGTCTAGGAATCCTGTCTTCTTGGAATTATGTTCATCGTATGAGTAGGTATAAGCCATAGACCAAAGTCAGGAGCCTGATTTAATTGCACTGTATGTTCAAGACAGAGAGACCTTTTCTCCAAAGAGCACATATGTTCTATGAACATGTATTATTTGAGTCTCATAAACTTGTTTCATTGGCAGAAAGGTTCATGAGTACATACTGGGAAGTGACTTAGTGATGGACATACTACATCTGCTTCACTTTGACCCCAAATCATCAAGGGATTTAATTTCTCAATACAAAATCACCACGTAGTATCTAGGGTTCCCAATGCAGCACATCCATGCACTTTTATTTATCATTTGGTATATACTGCATTTAGCTAGTCTGTCAGTCAGAAATGGGACAATTCATTCACTGGAATTATGGCTTGTGATGTTTTACAAATTTCATTGACAAATGTGAACACTGGCCTACCTATAAACTAGGGTGATATTTCTGCCATCAATGTAAGACTCTGCTAGAGAAATTAGTAAGATTTCATCAGCAGGTCATGGTTGATGTTCCTCTTTCTTATAAATACAACATTGATACTCTATTTTTCATTAGTATACTGTTTTCTTCATAGGAGCTTTTCCTTAAATATGTGGGAAAAATACATAAATCTTTCCTAGGCTGCTCTTCAGTCAATGAAGAGAAAAACCACAAAGCTCAAACACTGAGAACAATGTGACTACATGGAAATACTATAAATAAGCACAAAGAATCATTTAGGTTGGAAAAGACCTTCATGATCATTAAGTGCAACCTCTGACTGACCACCACCATGTTCATTAAACCATAGTACTGAGTGCCATGACTAGTCTGTTCTTGAACATCTCCAGTGATGGTGACTCCACCACCTCCCTGGGCAGCCTGTTCCAATGCTTAACTACCCTTTTCAGTGAGAAAATTCTTCCTGATGTCCAACCTGAACCTCCCTGGCTCAGCTTTAGGCTATTTCCTTTTATGCTGTCGCTGGTTGCCTGGGAGAAGAGGCTGACCCCCAGCTGGCTGCAGCCTCCTTTCAGGTAGTTGGAGAGAGTGATAAGATCTCTCCCAAGCCTCCTGTTCTCCAGGCTGAACAACCCCAGCTCCCTCAGCCACTCCTCATAGGACTTGTGCCCCAGACCCTTCCCCAGCCTTGTTGCCCTTCTCTGGGCATTCTCCAGCACCTCAATGTCTTTCTTGCAGTGGTGGTCCCAGAACCGCACACGGGATTCGAGGTGTGGCCTCACCAGTGCCCAGTACAGGGGAACAATCACTGGTCCTGCTGGCCACACTATTGCTGATACAGGCCAGGATGCCATTGGCCTTGTTGTACTCTGGCTCAAGTTCAGCTGCTGACAACCAACACCCCCAGGTGCTTTTCCTCTGCGCAGTTTTGCAGCCACTCTGCCCCCAGCCTGTAGTGTTTCATGAGGTTGTTCTGACTGAGTCCAGGACCTGTCACTTCACCTTACTGAACCTCAACCTGAGCAGAAACATCTAAGAAAAAAATGAATCCACACTTGTAAATATATAAAAATTCTCACACTCACTAACACATGTAAGTCTAAGACTTAAAGACTGAAAAAAATGGTGCTTGAAAATTCACTGCTATCATATTTCAATGAAATATACTTTGATCCTTAAACTGTAGCAATTCCAACCCATTTTCAGGCTGTGACACAGGAGTGGTAAAGCAGCCATCTTTGGAAATAAGACAGATACAAAGTGCTCATAAACTTAGGTGAAAACTTACGCATCAGAAAGGGCTAAGAGCCCTTTGCAGAAACGGTGATTAGAAAGACTAGGATGAAATTGAAAAGCAATAAAAACAGCAGTTAAGAAATTAAATTTGCTTAAAAAGAAACAGATAATGTAAGAAAATCTATTAGAGTAACTCCTAAATTACCACAAGTTCAAAAGTGAAAGACAATGTAAAAACAAAAGTATGTTTGGGAACATGTTAATCTGTTCTTTGCTCAATGAGGATATAGCTAATACATTTCAGTTTTATGTAATCTGAAAGTTTCTTTTTGTTTTACATCTCTAACTGGGAATGCACTTAAAAAGGCAGATGATCAATGTGAACTGCCAAATTAAGTGAATGCATAATTAATATAATGAGAATAATCCATTTTTATAATGGAAAAGGACTCTTTAAACAATTTAGAGTTATTAGAAGTAATGCATTATTCAAAGGAAACTATTTTAAAAGGAGGTCTCAACAGCTATTAATAAAACAGAGGTAATTTGAACATCCTGTTGGGTTCTAGACTTTTCTATTCCAATTAAGCCATTACAAATATAAGGGAGAAGGGACCTCTACACACATTTATCTTGAAACCTCACTCCTTTTTCTCTCTCTTTTATCCCCCACTCCATTTTCATCATGTTGGAGAGAGGCTACTACATGCACTTTGAGAGGCATAGTGGCAAAATCTGTTTTTAGCAAACAGGTAAAATGAAGTCTGCTTTAGTGGTTTTTGGGGGGTTTGTTTGGGTTGGGGTTATTTTGGGTTTTTGGGTTTGTTTTTTTGTGCGTGGTTTTTAGGGTTTTTGCTTTGTTGGGGTTTTTTTGTTGTTGTTGTTTGCTTGGTTGGGTTTGGGGTTTTTTATTATTATTATTAGCTTTGTTTTGTTTTTAAACAGCAAATTATTAATAAAATAAGACATTTCTGGAGGTAAAATCTTTACACAACAAATATCATTATAGATTTACGGTGGTTTTTTTTTAAAGGAAAGCTAGTACAGAAAGCTTTCAACAATTTCAAACTCCTCAGTTATACTTCATCCTACTTACTGAAGAATTTATTTGTGTTTTTTTTTTTTTTTTAAAAGATGAGCACGTGAGTATGTCACTGTTTGAAATTAACCTAATCTCTGTGCACTGACAAATTTTTGTTCATAATCTTTCTTCAACTTGTCCTGAGATAGGCTCAGTGAAGACAGAAATAGAGAGCTTTACCTCTTTTGAGAATGGTCAATACTTTATCCAAACCTACATAGCCTCTGAGCCATAAGGGCACTTGTCTGACCTGACTGAACGTTCCTATGTTGGGCACATTTGGTAACAAATTTGATGTACTGACTCTTTAGATGCCATTATGTTCTTAAAATATTTAGAAGACAGTTCCTTCTAACTTGTTTAGTTCATAGATACCTCTTTGTGGTTTCTCAGACTGACACTTAGATTCATCCCACTCATTTCATCAAGGCAAGTAGCTCAGAAAGAATCAATGGACAATGGAGACCACTTCAATTATGTAATTATGTCATCAATCTGTTGATGACAGACATTACCAAGATCTTGCAGGATTCAAAATGGCCTACTTGAGTTAAATGTTCTAAGTAGAGTGGGATGCATGACTGCCAATATCTTGAGTAGATGTGGGTAAGACAGTTTGAAGAAAACTTTCCCAGAGAAAAAAAATGGAAATTCAAAAATAAATAAATGTTAAGTTTGACCTCTTTTAGTCAAAAGTGCACATTTTAGGCAGTCTTTTTAAAAAGTGTATTAAAAATATCCAATTAAAAGTGTCAAACCTTGCAGAAGCATTCAAACTCACTATCGAAAATAATTTCCTCCAGTGTTTTAGTTCAAAAACATATATATTATGCAAAAAAAGTATTGGTGCTTCTGCCCCCTTTCTTCTCTCACTTTTTCTTCTTCCTGATTCATCAGAATTTTCTCTCTTTCATCTGTGAGGTGTTTTTGGTAGGGTACTGTGTACCTGAGCAGTTTGTACCAGATCACTCATCAACACTCACGTATTTGTAAGACAATGGTTTTGCACCAAGTTCAGATGTTCAGATAACTGGCATATGAGAGGCAGAAAGGACAGAAGGGCAAAAGAAATGTGGTCAGGTGAGCAGCTGCCTGAATTTCCATCTGAGAGGGGACTATCATCCTCTCTGGTCAGTAGAGTAAAAGCCACTTCCCCTTAGGTCCAATGAAGTGGCATCATGTCAGCAGTGTACAGGGATTTGTATCTCTTCAGCTTTTCCACTATCTCTCCCTTCAGACATCTTCAAGCATAGTGAGTCTGGGAAACACTGCTTCAAACTTAAATCCCCTTAAATCCAAAGGCAGCCAAGTACCTATAGAAAACTAATTATAATGCCAGCTTGAGCAGAGAAACATGCTGTGGTGGTATTTTTCAAGGAGCAACTGTGGAACTGTTCCCCTCCCTCCAAATTTTCATGTGATTAAATAAGCTGCCTCCTGCAGCAAGTCATACCTAAATATAGCTTTGGCTTATGGCTTGAATTAAAGCACATTATAATACAAATGTAAGCCTCTTAAGAGATACAGTATATTGACAGTTTTTCTCTTAGCTCCAAAAAAAAGTCCAGAAGGTTAGAAGTCAAAAAGAACATCTGCACAACCTGGAAGCACAAATTATAAGTGTATGCAATCCATGTGCACTTGGAAGAAAATCTTCAGTCCATTTATTCCTACTATTCCATCAACACCCTGTCATGTCCCAACTGACCACTCTTTTCATTTGGCTGTTTTGTGAGGGATGTGGTTTTTTAGGACTGATGCCAACTACTTTATTCTCTCTTCCAACATCTTCATGCTGAGAAAAAGAAGTAATCTCTAAGATTTACATGAAAAATATGGATGTATTTCCCTACAATTAAACTCTTGGCATATAGGATGTAGAATATACCTGTGACAAGGTGCTGGAACAAATTAATGAGATGGAGAGGTAAAGATTAAAGTGTTCACTAGAGATTCCAATGGATTATTTGGAATGCCCCTGGTAACATACAGTACACAGTCCTCATTAATTCAAGAAATAGGTGGAAAGGAGAAGAGAAATAAAGATAGGAAGAAAAGAGAGGAAAAAGAGAAAGAAAGAAAAAGCAAGGATAATTTATTGCAGATTTTATAAAGTCCTGTGTCCAAAGTGACAAGGATTTGAGATCAGCTGTACTACACAGGCACAAGAGCCAAGCAGAAGTAGACCGTATCTTTCTCATAGATACTTTGATATAAACACAGAATAACATCACTGAATTGGTGAGATGATCAGAAGTTATATTAAAAAAAGGTTTCACATGCATTCAGAAGAGCTCTCTGGGTGTAACGCTCCGAGACCTAGTGACTGTTAAAGAGAACCTTCTTGTGTCTCTTGCCCTTCAGCATTCCTTTTTGCTGTGCTGTTATTCCAAACACTGACTAAATTTTGTCCTTCACTCCCAACCTGCTGAGTAGAACCTCACTTATGTTGCAATTATGACCTCTGCACAATGACAGAACCCCACTTTTACAACCTGGGACACAATAAAGGAAAAGTTTGCCAATATTTTTAGGGAGTAATCTTAATTAGGAAATAACACAGCACCTTAATATTGTAATCTGGTAATGAAGACGTCAATATATCAGACATGGATGATGATTTGAATAAGTATGCATTTAGTTTACAGGGTACTTGAAAATGAGATAGAGGGGATATTGCAGGAAAGGACAAGCAAGTTGATGAATAATGAGAGAAAAAGAAAACAATTCTAGACCTGTAATAAAATACACTAAATACTAACATCATTTGCTGCGACGGACTGTTGAGACCAATCATTGAATCTGCATGCAAAGGTTTCTTAATAACTAAGGACAGATTTCTTAATAACAAAGGCTGAAAGGCGCTTGAGTAGGATTTCAAGAAACAATCAGCTGTAGCTTTTCCTCACTGTCTTGAGATATATACAATACTTACATCCAATTGAAATAATGGGGCTTATATGCACAAATATCCCTATCATCTTTACCTGTACAGGCATAACTAGAAGAGAAGGCCATGAACTGCAATGTTTCATAATGTAAAATAATGCAACACTGGGCTACATTAATTTACATACGATAACACATTCTAAGTTCAAAGGTTGATTCTGGGAATCTAACATACAGAATTTCATACTGCATAGGATCAAACAGAAATACAACATGTGAGCAATTCAGACAAATATATCACAGAGTAAAAACAAGGTTATTAGGTGAGATTAATTTTCCCTTTTGCCTACTCACTTAGAATCAGAGGAGAAAATTAAAATAATATACGAAGATATATACAGTGTGCTTTGTGGTTCCCTACCTTCTTCCTAAACCAAGATGAAACTTACTACTTTCTATACGTTCCAACTGGCACAACGCAGCTTGCATTTTAAGATTTTTCCATTATCAGCTTTAAAATATAGTAAGAATTAATACATAAAGATAAATAATTTTGGTTCCTTGAGACTAAACACATCTGGAAATGTTTTTTGCACATCTAGCAAAAATAATCCAAAGTTACAAAGATACCTTCAAATTAACTATGTGCTTTATGCACATACATGGCTTAGTAGGAAAGATACAGCCAACTTGTCAAAACCTTTTCTAATACTTAGCCATTCCAAGCCAAGAAGGTGCTGGGAAGGAGGCAGATGTAAGGCCTGTAAGACACTTCAATATATAGAACTCACGCACACTAAAGTAAAGCTTCTGGTTGCCCACCCACCAGCAATCAGTGAAGTCAGGCCAAAACTGTTAACAATAATATTCCAGGCCATGAAACTTTGACATATGGCAATAGTCACCTTGGTTCTTTCCCAGAGAGACAGCAATACTGAAATTCCTGTCATAGGAGGAAAGCTATGCAAAATATGAAATTCTTCACCTCTCCCTCTAAAATGATTGAAAAATTGAAATGAAGTAATATATGGTAGATTAGTTTCTTTCCTTTTAAAGAAGATATTTTGCCAGTAGAACTTTTCAAATCTTTAACCACTTGGAGAGATCAACAGCAAGCCTGGAATACGTGTGGAAATCCTATCTATCTGAAACATACCATAATGCATGTAGCAGTTTCCTTTGGTAGGATCCAGCTGAATAGCCTTCATGAAGTACTTCTCTGCCTCACTCTTGCGTCCCTAAAAAAAAAAGGAGGGGAAATCATTTTAACAGCGTGTCACCCTGGAGCAATCATGCACAGTTAAAATTTCCCAATTCCAGGCACTGGAGAAAAACAACTATTATCACTAGACTTTAACCTAAATAAATACAAATGTTTAAGCGCTGCAGCAAGTTTTGTGGTCAGCTACTTTATGGTGCAGGTCTCCAGACTGAGGAAGAAATGTATCCAACATCATCAATGTTCAAGAAGTAAGGAAGTGGTAGAAACATATTGCATAAAGTATTGTAAAGGGCTTTTGGGTGAACATCAGCTCCATGCTACTTTTCCGGACAAGCATGACACTTATCCAAGCTAAAATCAGAAGGGAAACTAGGACAGAGCTTTAGTCATGCTCTTAAAAAAAAAGTAGGTGGGGGGTGTCATGTCATGGCTGCATGAAATCATAGAATCCTAGAAGTTCTCATGTTGGAAAGGACCCATAAAGATCACTGACTCCCACTCCCTGCTCCTCACATGACCATGTGACTAAGGATTTTCCAGATACTTCTTGAGCTCTGACAGGCTGGGTGCTGTAACCACTTCCCTGCAGAGCCTGGTCCAGTGACCAGTCACCTTCCCAATGAAGAACCTTTTCCTAATGTTCATTCTGAACTTCCTCCCTGACGCAGCTCCATTTCTTTTCCTTGTATCCTAAATAACAGTATATACACAGCCAAAAGTAAAGTTACCACAAATGGAAGTACATAAATAGAAAATATTTCAGGGTTTAATGGGGAAAGTAAAAAAATATATATTTCTGATTTTAATGTGGGAAGTAAGATTTTATCAGAAATCAATTCTGACAACCATAAAACAACTGTAATAGAAATGGTAATTTTTAAAGACAGTGGTCAAAGGTATGACAAAATGGTCAGGAAAAAAAAACCCAAAAGCAACAAAACCAAAACGTAACAGAAATGATGGTAAAAAAAATAGATTTTCTAAGACAGAGACTACCCTATCACTGGAATCACCAAACCACTATAGTTGCTTTATGGCATAGAAGTGCCAGAGAAGATCCATTAGTGGTCATTATTCTTGAAAAAACAGTGATATTGGATTAGTCTAGTCTGATACTCAAACACAAATCACCATCAGGTATTCAGTAAGACACCTGTGACCTGTTTATCCCTATCCCCACAAAATTAGCTATTGTGGCTTGTGCTATAAAATAGGCAGCCTGCAGAATAAAGAACAGTTAAGCTTAACCCCTGTGGAAGAAAGGCATTGTGGTCTGCACCTCTCGAGTTGCCTTGAGTGTTATTTCACAGATACAGCCACATAGGCTTTCTCAAGTTTTGTGGTCTGGAAACAGACATGGCACACATCCTGCACTATCCCACAAGTTAACATAGGAATAATAACGAGGTCTGTTCATGATTACAGCTGGTTTAGATTCTCAGTATTTCCCTCAGGGGTCTCAGAGACAATAAAATAGAGTGAAGGAAGTTGTGCAGCACACCAAGAACTATATGAAGACCAGGTTCCACCAAAACCAACACAGAGGCCATATTTCAAGAGATCATCCTGGCAGAGATACAAGCAGGCTTAACATTTACAATATTCCAGTTTCATAAAATGAATGTTCATTGGAGGTAAGAATTTAGCCTTATTATTTAGTAAACTTGCTTTGATAAGCTTATATTCCTTAAAGCCAAATCCACATGGCAAAAGGTTCCTATCAACCAAATGGTGCAACTACATGACAGAGTAGACTATCTTATACTGCAGTGGCTCATCCCTGCTTTATAAAAAAAACCCAAACAACAAAACAACAAACCCACAAACAAAAAGCCCAAACCAAAAAACCATATGACACATAGCCTGGACTGATTTTTCTTCTTCTACTAGTGCAGTAAAGACACACATATATATATAAAACCACAATTTTTAAAAAATAACATACAACTATAGTTAAGAATAAAAAAGTGAAGAAGAAAATCATCATCAATTAAAACAATTGGCAGGGGGAGGTGATAATCAAACACTCAATTTTGCACATTTAAATCCAAAGCTGGCAATTTTGGTCTGGCAAAAGTTACCATGGCTTATCTAAATCTTGCACTGAGGCTTCAAAAAGACAGGCACTAACCATATGTATCATTAATACTGACAGCATGAACATCTACAGATTTTGAATAATTGCCTTTTTTAACAGACTAACATAATTAGTTTTAGCTGGTTGCACTCTGTGTCTATTTCTAGAACATAAAAGGACAGTTCATTGAATACAGTCACAAAATTGTAGCTTCTACCTACAGAACTATAAGGCCACAAACATTTGTCAAACATGATTAATTTTTATTTACTGGAATCACAAAAAATATATGACTGCTCTACTGTTTTTGGCACTTTCCAAATGGCATACTGCACTCAAGTTCAGGCTACTCAGGAGACCTACAATACACAATGATGACAGGTGCCAGCATACATAACATCAAAGGAACTGTGCTATTTACAGGCTCAAATGGTCATTTCACAGATAAAGGGGAGAAAATTCTTTAATTATATCAACAAGACATAAAGTTATCTGATTAAAAATTATCAGCAAAGCTCTATTTGCTCATGCTGGCCATCATTTTCTTTTATCCACATTTGTCAAAAATTAATAAAAAAAAAGAACAAGTGTTTTTTTACAGACTGGCATTGTGAGGAACCTTGCATCACACCAGCTAAAACGTCCTCTTTAATGCAGTCTACTGCTAAAATGTCAATACCTCAGCACAGATTTAATACACATTATTTTTTGTGTCAAATAATGTAAAATCCAACCATTTGACAGAATCAGGCTATTTCACAATTAAAATTTACTATTTATCAACTTTTTTTCAACTATCCAATGTACACCTTAACTACCCAACAGAATGTACACACTGTGTACATGCTGTGTAGTTAACTTGACAGTAATCCTGTCATTGTCCCTTTCCCACTGCATGTTCTCAGTGTTAAATAAAACAGATGGTATAAGGGAATAAAATTATAACTTTTAAAGAAAATCCAAATAATTGTTTAAACAGCTGAAAAATACGGATTTGGGGCAGGAAGGCATTTGGTGTGCATGCTCACTGTTACGTGTATTGACCCATACAAATGCAGGCATTGAGAGCCACTGGAAACCTCCCAGTTTCTAGCAGCAGTTTGCAGTCATATATGCACAACAACATGCTCTGGCAATTTTACAAAGCAAAAAAGTGTAAGTTTACAACTGCATGATAGCAGACTTACTTGAAGAATAAAGAAGTTATTCATAAATGAAAATACTTGACAGCTCTGAGGATTAATAATAAAATACCTTTCCCCTGCTGGTCACCAGTTTACATTCAGTCCAGGTCAGTAGCTAATGAAAAGGTGCTATATGACAGCTCCTGGTCTGCTCAGGAGAAAAGAGTGAGTGGTCCCAGCCCAAGCCCTAATGGAGATCCTCTGCACAGACACACTGGCATATTTATGGCTTTTCAGTGCAGAGACTAACAAGACAGAATCATAAAACAATCAATGTCAATCTCCTTGCTGAGGAAAAGAACATGATGAAGACACTTTAATAATTGATTTGGAAGACTGGCTGATATTTGCCTTACTGGATCAGGACCTAAAGCATATAATGAGGACAAACTTTCCCGAGTTTTCCATTAATAAAGGAAACATCAGTCCCCCTCTCCCCTGTCTCATGCCCAAATAAAGACGAATTGCCGCTGATTACCATCTTCCAGTAACACCAACAAATTTAAAAGGAAAAAAAGTTTAAAAAGTGCAGGTAAGTAACAAAGGGTTCTTATAACCTAACACGCAAGTTGTCCTGGCTTTCAGAAATACCTCACTCCACAAATCATCCAGACTTCAAATCAGAATGGCTGGGTGCTTGCAGTTTTGGAAGACAGACAGTTAATTGTTTAAATATTATTTCAGGAGCTTGATTTTTAAGACCAGTTCTTTGCAGTTGACTGCAAAAGGTTTTTTGTTTCGTTGGTTGCTTCTTCCCAAGAACCAGAACAATGTATCTGTGCTTGCTAATACGGTCAGACATACAGCTTATCTGGGCTTTCATAAAAATGACTGTTATGATCACCAGAACAAATGAAAGAGAGCCAGCAAAGGGAAGTTGATACATTAGTAGAAGACTGTATTTATCCTTAAAATATTAAAAAGCTGAGGACAAAACCAGCATTTCGATATCCACCCCAATTTTTTTCCTCACTTTTCTGGTAAACTGTGCTAAATTCATGTTGAGGCAGCTGTTGTACTTCAGGCTGCTGGAGGCCCAGGGACCCTGCAATGGTAGTAAAACTGGAAAAGACTAATACAGCTGAGCAGGTCTGAATAACCCTTCTGTGGAAACTATGATGACACAGTGGCAACCAGTATGGTGGTTCAGCAAATTAGGTGGTCTCTGCAATTTGAACCAACTTTATATGACATAAATATTCATCATTCTTCAAAACTTATGAGGGTTTCACCAGTAGGACACAGACTTCATTCTTCAATACAGTTTTACCAACTTTAACTGGTAATAATGTGATTGCATAAAGAACTTAATTTATGCCACAAATGCAGTTGACTGTCACTCTCCACATCTTTTTTTTTTTTTTTTTTGGCAAGCATTCACATTTTTAATAAAACGAATTATGAAAAGATTTATTAATGTAAGTTTGATTAAAATGTGCACACTGAATATAGAAAAACAAGCATTATGTTACATGTTTTCCTCTTCCTCTCTAGAACATTCTAAAGTCACAGACTATTCAGTGATAGTAAAAAAGTTTGAAGTGACCCTGTGTTTCATGTTCAGTTTCCATGTTTCTTTAAGTTATTGCAGACCTGCATATCTGTTTCATAACCAGTTCCTTTTCCCTTTCAAAAGTTGTTAGGCCAAACACAATTTAAATGGTGTGACACTGAGTAAATGAGTAATAAATTCTTCAAAAGCTTTTACTTAGCTGGACTAAGGAAACAGGAACTATAGAGTTGCATCTTACAATGACGTCATTGACATAGGCAAGCTCCTCACCACTGCTCTAAATATTAGTGGTTCAAAAACAACTTTAGTATCTAGTATTTAGTAGCTAAAGGGATTCTTCTTTTTCCTTCATTTTGCTGTTATTTCTACAACTCTTCCCTTGTCACTCTGAATTATATATAATTAATAATATAAATATTTTGTACCATAATTTGTATGTGAAATGCTAGCCCAACTGAAATATACAGGACTTGGATTATTAACATCAAACGTCTAAAATTTATGTCAGTTTCTATACTTCCTGTGCATTAAGGAGATAAATCCTGCCTTCTCATCTCATCTTTATTAAAATAAAAGAAAAACAACCAAACATGGCAGAGAGGCCATCTCAGTGTATGGGAGCATGAACTGGATTACTCTGGAGGAAATTACACTACAAGTCTTTATCTACCAATTTGCAATAATTCACCATATAGTAGACTTTACTTTATAATAAATGTGAGACAACTTTCTCATTATTGTCCAGTGTGACACATCCACATAATCTCGTCGCTAAGGTCATGACTGACATTGTCCTTTCCAGTCATTTCACTGGACCAGGGTCCTCACATGCACAGTGCAGCACATTGCATACTGCTTGCATAACCCAGTACATAACCCAGCTGCTTTCTGAAAAAAAGCCTTGGTAGAATCAATAAAATGCAACCTCTTGTTTTGGTTTAATCCTCTATTTGTACCTTAAGTGATTCACTTCCATCTTAATATATCACATTAGTCCTCCTTGAAATGCATGAGGATTTTTGTTGAGTAAAAATCCATCTCCAAGCTTCACTGAGATTCTACTGCAGCGTGATTCTGCTATGAGCCAAGGTTAATTGAGAGTGTAGTAACATAAACTGTGTTCTTGAGTCTACATCTACAGTGATAATTAAAGGCATGATAACCACAGGGTTGAGATTTGAAGCAATGTCCATTGACTTTGGCAGGAATCTACTGGAGATTAAGCATTTTTGAATGTGACACCAATGCATATAAACTGACACATAGATTTGGAAATTTAAAGCACAGCTCACAACTTAACTGGCTTGGGACATGATTGAGAGACTATTGTTCAAGTAACAAGTATTCAAACATTATCTTCAAGTATTATGTACCAAATTAATCAATAATATATCAAAGCTAGTCGACATCCATGTTCTTGGTTTATGTGTCTCCTGTCACCAAAACCATTCTTGTTCTACTGAAGCATTCGAAACATTATAGAAAAGAAATTTAGCCGTAGGATTTTTTTCCCCTTGGAAGATTTTTTTTTTTGGTTGTTCTGTTGTGGTGGGGCTTTTTTGTTTGGAGGGGTTCTTTTATGATGTATCTATTTTGTAGTCTTTCTTTTGGGGTAACTTGAAATCTATAAGGAATTTACTTCATTACATCACTGTTGGAACCAAGAAATATTGTGTTAAGTCTTAAGTAAACTTTTAAAGAACAGATTTCATTCTATACCTTGTGATTTATTTACTGTCTAGACCCCTATTGAAATGTTCACTTTGGTCATTAAGCTTTGACCATTTTAGGTCAAAAGTATGTAATGAAATGTGAAGTAAATTTCCAGGTAAGTCCCTTTCTTTTCTGTTCAGTCTTAAACCACATTTTATATTTTCTGATAAGAAGTATATTAATATCTACTCATATTTCACTTGCCAGTCAGTAGAATATAAATTCAGTATTTTCACATGCTGTTTTCACAGAATCCTATGAATTTCTTCTAAGCTAAATTTGGCCTATTTTTCCACAATCACTGGCAAAATTACTACACACAGAGTAATTATGACAACTACATTCAACTATGTAATAACACAAAAAAGATTTCTCTTTTGGTGCGTTAGAACTAGATGATCTTTAAGGTCACTTCCAAACCCAAAGCAGTCTGTGATTCTTTCATGAAAGCAATTCATCCTGTGTCAGTGATGTTTTCTGTAACAAGCTTTAAATTTATGTTGAGTAAAGTGAGAAGTTTAGGGCTCCCCCTTTCCTGTCTACAGGAAGTTAGAAACACGATACCGAAGATGAGATCCCTAAAGGAGGTTAGTGAAGGGTTATGTGCCTAAATACCTGTTCCAGAGTCATTCATGAACTAGACAGATATGTCATGTTTAAATGAAAAAACTCTGTTTTACAATTAATTCTATTACAACTGGCATGCAGCAAAGCACACATCCTAAGGGGACTGAAAAGTATATCTATGGATGCAATAATTCTGGCACGCAGCCAGCCTCTGAAGAAATACAAGCTCAATAGATGTCAACTATTGAAATTTCTGTAGTTCGGAAATCCTGTCATTCAGATCAGAGGTGTTAAAGCTGCAGATACACCAGATAACCAAACCTTAAAAAAATAGGGCTCACACTTCTGAAGTCAATAAACCTGGTTTTCCACATTGAAGAGGGAAACGCCTTTCTTCTACCCCCTATAAGTAAATTTCTTGTAAGCTGGAAACAAAAATGGAAACAACTCACATTTTGCAAACTCAGAACTAAATAAAAAACTTTGCACTTGGATCAGTTTTAACCCTCAAGAGATTGCAAGTGGCAAGAAAGCTCATAACGTCTGTGCCAGGCTCCAAAGACAAACTGAATACAAGACAGAAAAGCAGCAGTGGCTATTGCTTGGCTTAACTCGATTTCTTAGGGCATTCTCATGGATTCAATGTCATTTTTATATTGTCATGATGTGACTTTAACTGCAATATCCAATTTTCATTTTAAAAAAAAGTCTTTCTAGAAGCTGTACTAACAGCCAAGGGATATAGTTTCCGAAAGCAAAGTACCTAACAGCTTTGCTGATCTAATTAAATTGACCTGTTCAGAAAATGCCTTTTCACAAATTAGAGATTTCTCTATGTGTAGGCATTTATCATTCCCCTAAGTATAACTAAAAATATTTTTGTTTGCTTTAAAGGAGTTGATTACTAAAAGAAGCAGCTGTTCTAGAAAATCAAGCCTAGATTTAACATAGAGCATTTCAATTGCTATGTCTTAAAGACAGTCACGATTCTTTTGACATCATGACTGTTCTCCCTCATTCCTGCTTTCTTCCAATTTGTGTAAATCTAGAGAGACAGCAAAAAAGTAGCAATCAACCAGTGACATTAAAGATGACAATGTGACAGATTTTTCCAACAGAAATGCAAATTTCCTTTCTGTGCTGAAACACCAGAAGCAAGTAATTACAGAAATAGTAAATGTTGAATTCGTCTGTTCATTGTACACCATTCTCCTTTTCCCCTGCTGTCCCATTCTTTTCTGTTCTTCCTATCTTCCATCTATTTCTACACTGTCATTTATTTCTATTTATTTTGAGATGACAGTCAAGGACTACACCAATTACTGAATACAGTAGGGTATTTGATAGCAGCACTCTGAGTAATTTCAGAACTAACCAAAAATGGCAAGACAGCTCTCTGGCCTTCTGTTTGTCAGAAACATAAGCAACAAACAACTGCAGGCAAAAATATGGTCACTCACTGAAGAGCAATAATTTCAAAACTTAAGAAAAGTGTTAGATTTCAATATTGATACTTGAATGTCACAATCCTGTTACTTTATATTAATCCAAAACACTGCCTATCTCTATCATGTCTATGACTGCTTTTTCCCAATCCCCTTTTGAAGAAAACATTTTAAAATACAGTATTTTATATCATAGGGAATCTTCTAGGATGATTATTGCTGAATTTAGGAGTTTGGAGCTCTAGCACAGAAATTTTACAAGGCAAAGTAAATTTTTCTTACAGCACTTTGGGTGATTTTCCAAGCCAGTAAAAAACAGGAGATTAACAGCACTGTGTGGTGCCATGTAAAATGCAAGAAAACACTGTGCAATTTTTTCCAGAGAAATACAGCAAAGCCTGTAATTCCTAGATGCAACACACTAAACGTTACAATATGAGGCTGTCCCTAAGTACTTCAGCAATTACAGCCACTACTGCAAACTATGCAGGGTGGTTTGTGGGCTCACAAGTTCACTCAAAACAGATAAAACAAAACTTCAAAACATTTTTTTATAATTGAAATAAAGCTTCTCAGACTAGAATGCTACTGTAACAACCAACCACTGAGTGATGGCAGAGACACCAGACATGAGGAAGGAGGGTTTCTTAGTCTTCTCTTTATGACTACTAAAGTGAGAGGAGGCAAAAAAAAAATTAAAAGCCTTACTTGCAAATGATTTTTTTAGCATGACAGCCAATGCCTTCTCTTCTAGAAAGTCTTCTCATATAATGGAAAATGAATTACAGTACATGCTCAAGGCATCACCTGGCACTGTCATTTTTGACAGACTCATTTTTATCCTAAAGCTGGGAGCCTTGCAATTTTAAAGCCTTTTTAAAAATTATGCTTTTCTTTGTGATATAGAAATAAATTACCTAAGCAAGGGATGAGGCTCAGATGCTGCGGTACAAAGCTACCAGAAGATTGGCTATGTCAACTAACATGTCACATTGACAAATAAATTCCTCAAGTAATTTAAGCAGCTTAACAAGTTAAAGGTACAAAAAGCACATAATGCTAAAGCACTACAGTTCTAAACAGCTACATGTTGTTTCAAAAAAATAAAAAAAGCACAAACCTAAGCTCCAGACAACTGGCTATTTTCCAATTCTTCTACTAACTGAGCTACTAATCATGGTTTTCAACCACTAAATTATGCTGTCCTAACATATTGTCAAGAAAATTGTAGCTTAGTGAGCTGTAATTCTTAGACATAAACATATAACATGAACTAATATAGGAGTTAGGAAATTTTTGTGACTTATGATATTAGGTAACAAGACTGTAAATTCATTAGCTATTCCTCTGGAGCTCTTAAGCTGGTCTGTTTTTTTCCTGCATACACAGCAGCATGCCCAAGTCCATCTGGCATTACTTGTATCTTTTCCAGCCTAAATGATTCTCTGATTCTATGTGATGCTGCTTTCAGTAAGCATTAATACTGGCAACAGACTTGAGAAAGCAGAAAAACTGGGATTAAATTAAGCCACTTCATTGGAATCAAAGTAAGAAAGTAAAACCTAGCCGAATTTGTGAACTTTACAGGTCTGACTTTACTGCTAGGGGCTTTTATATTAGAATTGCCTTTGGCTGGAATTTAGGAACTTGTCAGGAAATTACCTCCTCTCCTCCCTTACACCCCCAATTTCACTGATGGGAAAATTTTCTATCAATATTAGCACCCTTCATTTCATCAGCCATCTCACATTTCTCTCCTAGAAAAGAGACATAGAGAAGTGTTATCAACAGTTTTGTTCCTATATTCAGAAACAGGTTTGTAAAAAGTTCAAACGTTTGGTTCCAATAGAAAAGGGTAAAGAAGACTCTAACACGTCTCTTCTCTAACATCCAAAAACTAACTGAAGTAGGCTTTCCTCTCTCCTAAATTTACAGGCTGTGAGAAAAGTATCATTAACCCAGGTAGCAAAGTGTAACGGAAGAATAAATCACAGTGGTAACTCGAGTTGGGATTGGGCTGAAATAACTGCCGAAGGGAGCAGCTCTACTCCAAATCCCAAGGAAGTTTATGAAGGCTTCCAGGAAGCATGTCAGTTACAGCAATCATATATTTGTGATGGGAACTAATACTAGGACAGTTCAGTATGTGAGAAACTAGACAAAATTAGTTTTGTGAATCACTGAGCAGACAGTAGCCTGCAAAACTGATTAAGTGACCAAGATGGACACAAAATCCCCATATTTTACTGCCAAATCTCTTCATCCATTTTCCTGTTGAATATTTTTTCAGACCTGTAGCTCAAAGATTTAGCTGGAATAAATGCCAATTTTCAATAGATGAAAGATAAAGGAACTTTATTTTTCATTAATGAAACAACCATCAGAAAAATATTGTGCCATCTCTAAATACTTTGCCATCATAATGTTCTTGCAATATGTTTATGAAATCCTACAAGTCAACAGGACATCAGCACCATCCTTTCAGCTTACACTGCTGTCAATATAATGGACATCAACCCTATCTGTACATATTGCCACGAATTTGAGAAGGAACAGTAATAAAGAAAAAAGTGTCAAGAGACAGTAACAAACAAATGTGATGAGAATAGACTACAGTTATGGCACAGACCAAGTATAGGAAAGTGAGTGTTGAGAAAAGAAAGGTATTTTATTGTCTATCATAGTGCAGTATTCAATGTTCAAAGCTATATACAGCTCTTCTCCTTGCTGAGACACATTCTTCCACAAACACAGCTCAGATGCTCAAGGTACAATCCACCTCACACATATATTCCATTTATATCCCCAGAGAAAAGTAAACGGTTCAATTCTACCATAAGGGCTCATGCACATTTTTCACTGCTTCCTTCTAAAAGTTGGGATAATAACACTAAAATTTAATCCTACTATACCTGCCCTTTCATAATGAGGGGAAAATATAATAATAAAAAAAATAGTGGCTCACAGTGTTTGTACACTTCTGAGACTTGGGGATTTTGTTATTTTGAAGGAAACTGTGAGACCTTGTTTCCCAGAACCACTGCAAGACTTTCCCTAGCAGACCTCATATTTCACACACTCAACAGTTGAAAAAATTAACCAGAGGAGTACTGGGGTAGGAGTGTGTGTGCATGTGTAATTAAAAAAAAAAAAAAAAAAAAAAAA
>VWZT01008897.1:236620-320445 GCA_013397055.1 Pachycephala philippinensis
AAAAAAAGAGAGAGAAGAAAAAAAAAGGTATTTGGATTTTGTTAAGAAAACTCTTTACACTTCCTGTCCTGGCTCTGGCTAGCACAGGGTTAACTTTTGCAGTGGCCAGGAGGGGGCATGGCCAGGACCCAGAGGTTATTCTATACCACCTCCCCATCCCGGAAAGGGGGAAAGGGGTCACTTCTGGATTGTGGAGCATGGTGGTACGGTCAGGTATTGCCGGGGGTTTCTGTGTTGTGAGCATTCCCATGTGAATTGTTCGCCTCTCTCGTACACTTTGTTATTAATATTGTTGCTCTTACTGTTTGTTTTCTTGTTCTATTACTGTTTGCAGTAAATTGATCTTATTTCAGCCCATGATCTTTACCTTTTCTGCCTCCAATTCTCCTCTCCAACCTGCTGCAGAGGGAGCGAGAGGGAGTAGTGAAAGAGCGGGGCATGGTTTGGAATGTTACAGTGGGAACACTAAATTGGGAAATACCATTCCTAAACCACAACACTTCCCCACAGCAATTCCAATAAATTAGCACTTTTGTGTCAAAGATCTGCTAAGAAGAAACCAGTAACACCGACTTTCTCCTATTATTCTTAGGTGCAAGATATAAAGATATCTGCTAGAAAAGCAAGCTAAATAAGGAAATTCTCCTGTACAACCTACTTGCAGTTCTATTCCAGAAGAAGGTAACCAGTGGATGCATATATTTGTAGCAATTTTAACAGTAACTGGAAACTGTTCAAAAACAAAAAGCCCCTTTCCAGGACGTGGAACTGACAGGTAGTGGGGATATAACACTACCATCCTGACTTCCATTCCAAGCTAAAGCCTTCCCTTCCAGGTAGCTTTTAATCAAATTCTGCATCTAATGTTACATGGTAACACTCACCAATTTTTAAGTCTTTCAAACTATGTTGTCACCTGTTACTCATACAGAAAATTTTTGTTGTAATTCCTTCCCCTTTTCCAAATTCAGATACTTTTAGCAATAATAGATCTCCTGAAATTAATTATGAGCTTTGTTTCCCATATGTACCCTGTGTAAAAAGATGTTTTTTGCTTGAAGACTGGACAGCACAATCAAGGCCATAGAAAAGGCTTATCACTAGGTGAAAAGTTGAAGAAATATCAGTTGAGGAATATTCAGACTGAGGCACAAGGACTGAAGAGCCATATAGAGGTAAATCAGCAGAGCACAGAAAGCAAATATGAACCCACTAAGGCGAACAATGAAAGCAAATGTAGAATACATAAAAATGAAAGAGGATATTAGTCAGAAAAATGGGAATGTGAAACAGAAAACAAATGAAAGGCTGTTTTAAAACAGAATTATTTTAATTAATAAAATAGAAATCCATTTTCATCTTCAAAATGTGTCAAAATCAAGGAGGGACTGGCACTTTGCTAAAATATCATATGAGGCTAGTTTAGCTGGAGCTACAAGCACATCTACAGTCAAAAGTTAAGTAAATTTTACAGAAATAAAGAAGTCCAACTCTTCTGATTTTTTAGAACTAGCTCTTAGTAATTGAGTAGTTCCTTTCACATGCTCAAAGAAATACTCCTAAAGAAGTGTAAATTCAAAGCATGAGATGTTACTTACAAAGTACAGGTGACACCCAGCCATAGGCAGCTCCAACAGCCCTGAGTCAAACACTGAATATCTTACTGAATTAACTCCTTTACCTCCAAAGTACTTATAATAAAGGCTTTATCAACCAGAGAACTCCTTACTGTGCATTACAAAGTTCATGTGCCATTGTAACTGTTTTCTTCCAGCACAGAGTCGGCACTACTTGAAGAACAGAATGCAATGTCTCACAAAAACAACCCCAATGCTGTCAAATTCCTTAATTAAAAGGAATGACTGAAATAGTGTGACAAATAAGGCAATAAGCAATTTTCAGGCCAAAGCCTTCCCATCCATGTACCTAGCCTACTCAAAGGCCCTGAGACCACTTCCCAGGAGGCGCTGATAAACTCACCGTCAGAGCCAGCAGTTTTCCATAGGTGAGATGGGCTGGGATGTGGTCGCTCTTGGATTGCAGTGACTCCACATACCAGTGCTCTGCTTCTGGCAGCCGGTTCATTCTCATGTACGCTTCTCCTGCAGGGTAAAACAAACACTAGTGAGAATGCCCAAAATTTCTCAAGGCTTTCATAATTTGTTATCTCACAATTTTCTGTTTTAAATGTGCAGAGATCCTGAAATAGGTGAAGTTATTTGAACACTTGCAATCACACACATATACACAAAAAAGCCTTGGAGACACTTGAGTGAGGAGATTAAGTTAAGGCCTTATTAGGGCTGAAATTGTGTAGTTGAGATGAAAACTATTGTCGGAACAGAATTGCCAGAGAGAGCTCCAGCTGCTAGGTTTTAGTCAAAAGTCTCAAAGTAACAGAAATTTTACCTCATCTGCTTTAGAGAAGCTACTTCTTTTCCATCACTCTACATTGTAAAGCATGGAATAGCAGCGAGAACATGGAAATTTTACATTTAATCATAGTAACTCAAGAACCTAAATTTTGTTCTAAAAACTAGGAAAGTTTAAGAAAAGAGTCCTGAAAGTATATTGGAGGGAGGGACAAGACAATAAAAAACCTATTATCTGAATGTAGTTGTATTAGGTCATCTGCCACAATTTGTTTAAATTAAAACATAGCATCCATTATTTTAAAACACCTATTCTTAAGAAGTCGCGTACAAAATGACCGAAACAGGACATTTTTCAAAGTGAAATCCTTTACTATGAGAGGCTGAGGCAGGCAATGTTGAAGAACAATAGATGAATGGGATGTCAGAAAGCCTGCTATATTATATGTTTTTATATATATTATATATTAGAGTTATACAGATAATTGTTGTCATGAAGTTTCAGAGGAAGAGTTTAGCATACACAGCAAGACAGTCTTTCTTCAAGAAGCAAACAATTGAACTTCTCAAAGGTTGGAAACAAAGAATACAAAACAAGTATATAATGGTGAAGAATAAGAGCTTTCAGATTAATACTCTCCACTTACACAGCTCTTTCACAAGGGCTCTGGATAGAAACATGCCCTTGCCTAAGTCAATGACAGTCTGAAAATGCCTATTGAAGATTCAGGATTTCATCATCCCAGCAGCTGATCCAGTTCTAATAAATGACTAAGTATCTTCCAAAAATTATGAAATCAGTTTATCAAATGCTGCTACTGGTGGATCAAGAGACTACAGCTGACCCAAATAAAGATCAGCTAAAGCTGTCTCCAGGTGACTCACAGCCTCCAGTTCTGCATTACATGGAAATTATTAACTGTGACGGCATGAGGGAGACAGAGGGACCAAAGTTCTTTATTCAAGATTGAAGCCAACTACCACACCCCCAAAACTTGAAGAAAAAGATTCTCAAAGAGGAAAAATAAGGAACTCATACCACGGGAGCTACTTTATCTCTTTATCTTGGATATTTACAGAGGCTATGGAAGATTTTCTTTATGAAAGAAAATTGGACAAGGCCAAGTCAGATTTTTTCTTTTTCTGTCTGTCAGCAGAGGAGAAGGATTCCAGGCAAAATGTGGCACATAAGTTTTGAGTTTCAGGAGTTAGGGTGTGGAGCATGCAATACGACCAAACTTCAGCCCACAGATAAAATGAGCATGATGTGGAGTCAGAAGTTATGCTGAGCCAAGGCTAAGGGAAACCAACATGATTGTTATGAACAAACAGACTTTTTTCCAAAAAGGCTTGCACCCTTGTTTGGAAAAAAGTCTATTTGTTCTAAATCAAAGATCTACACATCTTTCTAAATCAAAAATCTACACAGCATTCTGTACCCATGCACTGATCTTGGATATCCAATTACATACACTGAAGCACTCAAGTAATTCTGCTGATGTTTAGTGGCAAACTAGAAGAACGATTCCCTCAAAAAAAGCACAGGCTAAATTAAAAAAAAAAAAAAACCAAACAGGTAAGAAACCCCAAAAGAGCATGAACATCAAATTCAGTGATCCTAACATCACATGCAATTTTTTCACTATGTGAAAACTCACAAATAAGTGATATTAACATTACACCTTATCTGCAGAAAACAAAGTCATGAAACGTTGAAAGGATGGAAGAAGCCAGAAGTCAAGCTATATGCTCCCCTCAACTCCTCTCCCTAGCTGCATGTTTTATGGCAGAATGTTTACTTATTGTATTGCATACTACTTTTCCCACAGGCCCCTGCTTCATTAGCATACAGGAAATGAGGAATCCATATTGTCCTTTTCTTTTCTTCAAGTGGAAAATTCCACCCCAACCTGTTACAGCTTGGCAGAGTTTCAAGCAATTAACAACAAGATGCTTTAAGAAGTAATGTAAGCAGCCATAAGAGATGGAGCTATTATCTGCGGGTAGTAAAGGCTGAATGCACTGCCAAATTTCAAACAGATCCAAGGTTCTCATCTATTTTTCATGATGGATTCTGATATAGGAAGAGATTAAAAACTTTGGAGTAGTTGTAAATTCAATTTTTAACAGGTTTTAAGAGCTCAACTACTTCACAAACTAAACTCATAAAACTTTGAGGATATTTCTGAGTGGGGCACCTAGAAACGAAGCTACAATGCATCAATCTAAATATCAAACTGTAAAGAAAGAATCTTTATTCCCCTGAAGTTCACAGATGAAAACTGGGAGGAGCTGTTGACTTCCTTGAAGGCAGGAAGGCTCTGCAGAGAGACCTCAACAAATCAGAGATGGGCAATCACCAACCATATGAAGTTGAACAAGGGGAAGTGCTGGATTCTGCACCTGGGATGGGGCAACCCTGGATGTACAGACAGACTGGGGAGTGAGAGGCTGGAAGGCAGAGCTGTGGAAGGGGTCCTGGTTGACAGAAAGTTGAGCATGAGTCAGCAGTGCCCTGGCAGCCAGGAGGGCCAACCCTGTCCTGGGAGGTATCAGGCTCAGCATCGCCAGCCGGGCAAGGGAGGGGATCGTCCCACTCTGCTCTGCACTGGGGTGGCCTCACCTTGAATATTGTGTGAAGTTTTGGTCAGCACAACATAAGAAAGATGTTAAACTATTAGAGAATGCTCAAATGAGGACAACGAGGATGGTGAAGGGCCTTGAGGGGAAGCTGTATGAGGAGCAGCTCAGGTCACAGGGGCTGTTCAGCCTGAAGGAGACTGAGGGAGACCTCACTGCAGTTATGACTTCATTCAGAGGGGAAGAGGAGGGGCAGGCACTTATCTCTTCTCTGTAGTGACCAGTGACAGGGCCCGAGAGAACGGCCTGAAGTCGTGTCAGGGGAGGTTTAGGTTGGATATCAGGAAAAGGTTTTTCACCCAGAGGGTGTTTGGGCACTGGAACAGGCTCCCCAGGGAAGTGGTCACAGCACCAAGCCTGACAGAGTTCAAGAAGAGTTTGAACAATACTCTCAGGCACATGCTGTGACTTTTGGGGATAGTGCTGTGCAGGGCCAGGAGTTGGACTCGATGATCCTTGTGGGTGCCTTCCAACTCAGCTGATTCTGTGACTCTTTGCAGGTAATTCTCTATAGCTGAACATTTTTTTCTGAGGAGCCTGTATCAAGAATTCCTATATTATAAGTAATTAGAACATAGATTACTACAGAAGGAAGCACTCTCAGGGGGTCTGTTATTAATTCCATCTTCTAAAAGAAAAAAAGTTGAAAATTGACAACAGCTCCTACCACTGCCATACTCAAAAACCAGAATAAAATCAAGCAATTGGTAACTGAAACATTAATTCAATCAAGTGCATTTATGCATAAGACTGATGCAATTTAATAATAATTATGCCAGCTTGAGATAATTTTCCAACAAAATGTCAGAGAAAACATGTATGAATTGATTGCTGTAATTCAGGATGCATTTGTGTGTCTGAGATTAAAATAAGAAAAATAATATTTGTCATTTACAATCATGCATTCTTATAAACTTGCAACACGAATTATTTAGTCATTAGAAAGATAACAAGAGTGTCCATTGGCAGAAAATATGCAAACCAACATATAAGTAGATTTCTATATTTACTCTAACAATTGCTTTTTCTGCAACATCTTTCAAATCTCATGCTAAAAATACGAAAGATCACACACGGACACTTCATTAATAAAACTTGTCAAATCTGTAAAATTCAACAGAGGTAACAAGGACAGACAAAGAAATTCATGGCAGTAAAACCCTTAAGACATAAATGGACAGTTATTTCCAGTCCCTAATCTGTATCAACACACAGACATGTGCAGCATTGACTGCACAATGAGTGGTGGTAATAAATTCAGTAGGCGACTGTTGTAAAAGGGGACAAATCAGTAATTTGGAACTGTCTCCCATTTTACAGGGGTTAGTTCAGTTAATATTTTCTGAGTTTTATGAACCCATTTCTTGGCTTATTCTACAAGAAAGAGCATATATTATTAAACTGGAATTCTCATTTACTAATGTAGTGCAAGAAAAACATTAATATGCAACTGAAACACCATTTAAAGAAGTGCATACAAAGTTCATTAACACTTCTATTAGTACTTTCAAAGAAATGAGAAACAGGATACCTTTTAGCTAGATTTACACCACCATAATTAAAATCCCTATACTCAAGTGGATTTTATTTGCCACAGAGATAGACGACTTGCAAAACTACTGTTCACCAACAGTATTTTCCCATATTTCCTCAGAATCCTTGGAATTTAAAAATAATCCTTCAAAATAAACAAAATGAAACAAAACACCACAAAAATAATAAACTAGCCAAAACCTCCCCACTAAAATCATGCCTAGATATTAATTATAATTATATTTGATTAACATAGCATTGACAATAATTAACATATAATTAAAAATAATTAAAACACAATAAAAATAATAATAAATATTAAATATTTATATTAAATAATGATGCTAATAAAATAGTATCTTGCTAGCAGCCATTTNAATACATACCACATATTGTTAAAAAGCAAAATTAGGTAGCATTTACATGAATGTATGTTACATGGTTCTAGACTAACCTCTCATATGTTGATTTCATGTTTGCTCTGTTTCAGATGCATGTAGTCATACCAAGCAAATGCCATATCCTGGTAGGGAGAATGCCAGACTTTCTGATCAGAAAGTACAATAGAACTATGAATGTAAAAGCACTGTATCTCCACAGGTTAAGGTACCCATACTTTCAGATAAGGAAGCTATGTCCCTCCAGGGTTCCTCCCTTTAGGATCCCAAAAGATATTGCTGAAAAGACAACTGAAAAATTATCTCCATAAAGGAGATAATGTAAATCTGCCTTGCATCATCCTTATATTTGTTGATTATCTGCCCCTCAAATTTCTGGGTGGTAAAATTGTAATATAGAAAATACAAAATTTGACATGGACAGGACACCAGATGTCAAAACACGAAGATGGAGATGCCCTTTGAAAAGAAAAATCTCTAATATATACATTCTATCATGATTTAAATTTAATTTTTCCATAATTTCTTTGAATTGGGAGTAAAAACAAGTTGCCTTAGAAAATGATGGAGAGGTCTGCATCCCTGTCACAATACCACAAGGAGTTTGTGTCTTTGACAATGTGACCGTGCAGCTTTCCTGTGCAAATCAAGACTGCAGATGTGCTTTACCATAAATGCACCTGTCTAGATATACGACTTCCCTCTTTTTTCCCTTTGGTACCAGTGCATAAAATAACATAATAAATCTGGAAGCACAGCTGGATGTTATACTATACTGATGTCTAAGATATACTGCAAGAGATTAGCAGTTTTGGTTATAAATATGCAGTGCATGCACATCTTCCCTGAAACAGCTGAAGCATGTGAACATAATGAGTATCAAGTTCTGCATAGACCAAGCATATTCTGAGTGGATTTTTTTCCTTTTACAGAATAATCTCCTTGAAGATTTCAAGGAAGGTATTGTATTTTATCAGAGGTTCTGATGGACAGGAGTCAATTCACATTTACTTTGGCTGAACCAATTCTTAGAGGCCTCAATTAGCCAAAGCTGGCATTGTCTGATTTAATTAGACCACTAAGCTACTTTTGAGGGAAAATACCTAAAGTAGAAAACAGATATAAATGAAGGGCAAAATAACATCAGTTGCAGCATGGAACAGCATGGATATTGCACAGCTGTTTCCTGCTGTACAAAGACTTCCAGTGAAAGAAATATTCTGACAAAAATAGAGGCATTGATTGAGCCCACGCAAGATAGGCAATTTCATTTTCATGCCAGTATAGGTTTCTTTAAAACACTATTGAGAGAAGCAGTTTCCATTAGAATCATGCCTAACTGGGATCCCTGTAGTCCAATTTCAGTATTGGACCATATTTTTGGTCTTTAAATGTTATGATTATACTTATTTTCATATTTTAAAAAGTGTTTAAAATAAACATGCATGTTTAAAACAAAAATGCATTTCATCTTTAGAATCAGCTTTTTGACACTATTAGCTAAAAAAACTCAAGCATTTCACATTAAAATATAGTTCAAAAAGATAAAACTAAAAAAATTTGGGAACCTGGATAAAAAAACCCCAAACATGGTCTCAAACATTGAATCAATTACCATCTCCAGCAATCCACTGCTGGAACCTTCATACCCAGCTTGAATCCCTCAAAACAAAGTGAAAAAACAGGAGACACTGCAATTAGATTGAAGATTCATACTTCGTATCACAGAACCATTTAGGTTGAGAAAGACATCACAGATCATCAAAGTCCAACCTTTGACTAAACATCTTGTCAACTAGATCATAACATCAAGTGTCACATCCAGGCACTTCCTGAACACTTCCAAGGATGGTGACTCCACTACTCCTCTGGGTAGCCCATTTCAATTCTTGACAACCTTTTCAGGTTGAAAATTCTTCCTGATGTCCAGCCTTCCCTGGCACAGCTTGAGGCCTTTTCCTCTTGTCATATTGCTGGTTGCCTGGCAGAAGAGACCAACCCCCAGCTGGCTACAACCTACTTTCAGGGAGTTGAAAAGAGCAATAAGGTCTCTCCTGACTCTTCTCCAGGCTAAACATGCCCAGCTCCCTCAGCTGCTCCTTGTAGGACTTGTGCTCCAGATCCTTCATCAGCTCCGTTGCCCTTCTCTGGACATGCTCCAGCACCTCAATGTCTTCCTGGTAGTAATGGGCTCACAGACACAGTACACAAGGTGTGGTGTCACCAGCGCAGAGAACAGAGAATCAATGACTTCCCTGGTCCTGCTGGCCACACTATTTCTGATACAAGCCAGTATGCCTGGGCATGTGCTGGCTCATGTTCAGCTGTTGGTGACCAACACCCCCAGGTCCTTTTTCTCTGGGCTGCTTTCCAGCCACTCTTCCCCCCTGCCTGTAGCTGTCGTGACCCAAGTGCAGGACCCAGCAATTCACCTTACTGAACCTCATACAATTGGCCTTGACCCATCATCAATCCAGTCTGTCCGGGTCCCTCTGCAGAGCCTTACTGCTCTCCAGCAGATAAATACTCCCAACCCAACTTAGTGTCATCTCTGAACTTACTGAGGGTGCAGTCAGTCCCCTCATCCAGATCATCCATAAAGATATTAAACAGGACTGGCCCTACTACTGAGCCCTGCAGAACAGGAGCTGGCTGCAGCTGGATGCAGCACTTAGCTGCTTAGCTTTGGACACCAGATATAAACTACCACAGTCTGCAAAGTCTCAGAGGGGGAAGGGTTAAAGTATCAGAATGAGGGTGGGAAGGAGGAACGAAGGAAGCCCAGCATTTTATTCCCATTACCATTGGAGAGGACTCCATTCTTATTTCCATGGAACATGTAATAAAATGTACATTTGAAAGAAAAAAAATACCCTTTTTCCATCCAAGATAGTTTTAAAAGAAAAAAAAAAAAGACTTGCAAGGTACTTGCTTAGTAAGAAATTACCAGTAAAACTTCATGAGATGCATAGGAAGCACACTGATACTAAAGCTTAGATAAGTGCAGGTACCACACTCTGCCTAAGTTATGATGTGGGGTATGTATTTCACAGCTTAACCATCTTTGGATCTTATAAATTAAGTGTTGCTCAGCATGCACAGTAAAACTATACCAAAGGGTTTCCTGGAATTCTAAACAATATTTCAAAATAATTCAATAAGAAAGCATCTAATGGGAGCAAGGGGTAAATGGGATAGGAGCCTTAACAATATTAACAGGTTTGTAGAAACAGCCACGTCCACCCAAAAGCATAATCAAGTAAAGTGATAGTTATGTTATAATCATCAACACAGAAAGTCTCTCTGCATGCTAAGCCTTTGTACTTAAGATACAAACCTCTGCACCAGATGTAAAATCTGGCTCCCCTTTTCTGGTCTGTACACTTGTGTATGATTTGTTTTCTGTCCATGTGCAATCCAGCAGATTCACAAGGAGAAATTTAAACTTTATTTGTGCATCATGAACTGTATTCACTCCTGCAATGTTAGCTTTTTTGTGACTTGCATTTCTCATTAAAAATGTTCGTAAGGCTTTGCCTGAAGTGCATTTGAAAATAGACATTCAGAAGTTAGTTAGCAAGGGCAGATGAAGTGCAATGAAGACATTTGTCTTTATGACAGTATCTTGCCAATCTAAACCTGAACAATGCCACCCCAACATCTTTCTTGTTACTGTTTGGTATTAAAATAAAGCCTCCATGGTCCACTTCACACCACTTAACTGTCAGGAGTATGAATTACTGTAGCAGGTGGGCTAGTGTGGTTTTAAAAGCAATGTAATACAATCAACTGTACAATATCAGATTTCAAGGAACGCAAAAGACATCTAGAGCAGAGGCTGATCCTTAAGCAATCCTAATATTGGCATTAAAGTGTTCAAGATCCCATAGGGACCATTTTATCTTTTGACCTCAGGCTTTAATTGAAACTTTAAACAAAATGTATTACCTATTTAATACAGCTGAGCTGGACTCTGGCCTTTGTAGTGCAAGTTGCCATGCCAGGCAAATTAATCTGTGTAACCTTAGCATGTACTTTTTAATTTACATCAAAGCAATACGGTATACAGAAAATAAATACCAAGCCAACCTTACACAGCTTGTTAAATAATTATTTTGATTCTAGTTTTAGAGTTTTAATTTTTAGCTGTTTTGGGTTCTCCTAAGGAAAAAAAAAAATGAAAAGGTTTTATTTCTTGGTACAAAGCCAGAGAAACATATGGTTTCCTTAGCTGAGTTGTTGCACACCTGGCAAAATAAATCACAGCAACACGAGACCAAAATCTTCCCTGAAACTTTTTCATATGCACAAACTTAGAACATCTGATGCCGGTATTACAGCCCTGTCTTTTGCACCATGAAAAAAATGCAAAGTCAAATGGATGCCTGCTTCTTGAGCCCCAATACTTCTTTTTCCCATTAAGAGGCAAGTTACAGAGTGTTTTAAATGATGAGAGTCTGTCAGGCAGACTGACACACCAGAGGAATGAGTCACTGGGCCTGTCAGAGCAAAAGGCCAATAGAAGCAAGCACAGGAAAAGAAGTGTAACACAAACAGGGAATGCAGGTGGTGCAAAGGCTTAGCACTGCTGGAGTGTTAATGCTACTGCACTCAGAGTGCTGGAGTTCAAACCTGATTCAGTTTAAACAGTTCATCTCTCCTGTTTATTCTCTTTCAAGTAGGTCATGTACATCATACAGGAGAAAAAAAACCTTCCAAAAAATCTTCAATTACATGAATGAGTAATTATTAAAAATTAGAGGAAGCACTGTTTCCTTATATCACGTGCCAATATGTGGCAATATGTGTGCCACTCAACCAAGCAAAGAGATTGCCAGAGACTGTGAATACACTCATCACAAATAACAACCATAGCAGATAATCCTCAAACTGACTATTCCTGGATTTCATGATAAGCAGTGAAGACTATTTCCACATGTAAGGAGATGGGGAAGACTACTTCCTTCTGCTACTTCCCAAGCAGATGGGGAGCACTCCCCAGTTTGTCCCCCTTCCTCCCCAGCAATGAGCATAAAACGAGTGGGCACAGCTCAGTCAGGTTTATGCAGCTGCCAGCGCACAAGACAGGACCGGCCTACTTCAATTCCTCTAGTCTCCCTTTTAAAGCCAAGGAGTAGGCAGACAAGTTTATGTAATGCTGTTTATCAAAGAAAGTGTTATAGCGAACGTGTTTATAATTTTGTCTTGAACATCAAAACAGAAATAAACACTCCAGTCGGCCTTCTGATACTCAGTGACACAGTACGAGCTGCAAAGCGGATGCACTCCTGATAATGGATGTGGTTGCCTTGTTCTCCCTTCACACATAGCAAAAAGATGACTGAGTAGGTATTTAGGATTTATCTCACCCAACTTGAGCTACTAAATCCAAGTTAGTCATCTCAGCTCCTTTTAGAGGAGAAGTATGCTTGCAGGGATTATGTGTATAATCTTAAATAGATGTCTAAATCAGATGGGCTTCATTACTCCCCAGAGGTATGGTTTTCTTTCCACACTATAAAGAAGCATAGCTACCTAGCTCTGTCATCTCAGGTAGGAGAGACTAAATGCAGTCACGTAGGCTTATGTAGACACATCCAGGACAGCTTTGAACAAATCCATCTAAGTCCTGTTAATACAGCTGCACTGCATTCGATTCAAATCACTACCCAACTTTATGTAGCCTCTTGGTTTGCCTTCACAGCATAACCTACAAGCAACACTTCAGCAACCAGTGTGAAGGAAGTTCTGTCTTCCGTGCAAAAGCTGCCATCACAGCGACCAAAATACAAATATATGCTACATTAAAGGTAAGCTGAAATTCTCAGAGTTCCACAAGGAACTAAGGTACACTCAGTTGACCATAACTTGTTATGCCACCAGGACATCCATGAAGTGCTGGCAGCAGCTTAAAGGAAGCAGAAACCCGAGTCCAGGCTAAGGAGTGAAGGGAGGAAGTACAGCAGGAGCCAACCCTGGGCAAAGGACTGAGCTAGGCTTTGTGTTTTTTGTGAGTTTAAAAAATGCAAACCCCAGGAACAGAGTGAACTTGGACATCACAGACTGTGCTTACAAAGGAAATTCAGAAAGGCCTCCTGAACCTAAAAAAGCAACCAAAAATAAGTAAAAATCTGAAGAAACTTGGTCATAGTGGTTTTAAAGGAAGTATCTTTTCATTGGAAAAGAAAAAGGGTAGCACAAGCCTGTTTTGCAATGGAACAAGCATTACACGCTAGAAGCAGCACTGGTTTATGTTTCCTAATTTTGTATTCTGAGGAAAACTTTTATCACAATTATGAAAAATATATCTACACTAAAGAGGGCAGTCAAACTTCATAGGATTTGCTGGAGCACTGTAGTATTTCAGCAGTCACTATAGGACACCGATAGTAAGCGCAGGTTTAATTCACACAGCGGTGACTGTTGATACCACCACCAAATTGATCAGCAAATGTTGATAAATAAAACTGATAAAATCATAATTTCACTGAGACTGACAATGAACAAAAGTGTATGTAATAATCAATTAGTGCAATTTATGGATTTTAGCCGTTGGCATCAATCTGGTAAAGCTTAGCATCCAGGGAGAAGTAACTCTCCATTGAACTGTATGAACTGCGAAGAAAATGTTTAGACTGACATTAGATACTTTGTTACTGTGGCAAGAGAAGTACTTAATTTAGCATTTACATTTTTCAAACATATAGCATCAGTTACAACTATAATTTTACTTTTTCCTGTGCCCTAGTACTTGTAAGGGGCTAATAAGATGCCTTTCCTGAGTAAGTAGCCAACAACTGTGTCAAACCAATTGGTATCAACCAAAACATTCCCTTGTATACCGGGCATTGGTGGGGGGGAACCACACAAAACCCCACATGCTTCCTGTTGATCCTAATTGTTTCCACATATATTTTTAATTGCTCCACTTTGAACTACTTTAAAGTAAAGGTTCTTACAGCCTTTTCTATCCCAAACAGGAGAGTACTGGGCCAAACACTGAGGTTGCTTAGCAGAAACACATGCGCTTTGAGAGAGAATTCCACTTACAAGCATCTCTAAAACAATAAGAACCAGCCCTCTTGTTTTCAGTTCTGAGTACTATAAGTAATACTTCATATTATCTTCTTTCTTTTATCTGTTTAATATATCCTGTATAAAAATGTGATGAAGAATATAAGGAAATGAAGTTAAACAAAAAAACACCTCACAGACAAATTGATTTTTTTTGCAGTACTCAAGAGACTCTTAAAATATTGAAGGACAGATAGCTGGTCCTGGGAGAAGAATAAGAAGAATAAGAAGAATTCTCTCATTGCAGATGTCTAAACTAAAGTATATCAGCTGGAAATAAGTTTTTGGCACATCCTAAAAAAAAAAAGTACAGCTGTCTCTGTGGGTCTGTTTGGATACCTTGTTGGTTTACAAGGCAATTCAACATCTAACACCCACACACACCTTGGCACATGGTGCCTCCACAGTAGTGGGTGAGAGATTCTGGAGACAAAGAAAAACACTAATCCATGCATTCTAAATGTAAAACTGCTGCATTGACACTCTTAAAGATATCCAGTATCTCATCATCTCATCATTTATTGTGCCTTGTCCAGCATTGCAGTTGCTGGTATTTAAGCTCTGAACCTAGTTTGGCTTTTATCTACTGGAGGTAATTATTTTTGGGTTTTATTAGCTCATTAATCTGAGCACCAGTTGCCTGGATAAGGTCTTTTGTTTCACCCTGACTCCTCAAATATCATTCTGAAGCACTAACAATGCACTTACCCATCATGTTATATAAACTCTGTGGTGCAAACTGCCTTGGCATTTTCTGTATTGCTTCTTTGTAAACCGTAAGGGCCTCCTGAAAAGAGACACACACGTGGGAAAACACCGACTTTAAAAGCATCCTTTCAGATATAAAGTAAAACCAAATTATCTTCCTTCCCCAAGTGAAAGGTACAGGGATAGAGAAAACACATCAGCATCAAAAATGCCACAGAAAGTACAAAATTACTCCTTTTAAAGAGTTTTTACCTGAATTTTAACAAATTCAGTGAGGCTTATTATAGACAAGAGATCAAGTTAGTTCCAATATTGCAACTTCTTTTCCAGGCAAAAGTAACAAGAACATTTTTTTATACCTTTAATGACTGATGAGTTTATAAACATAACATTCTATAGGCTGTCAAAGAATATGGAGTATTATCAAACTGCAGACAAAGCACTTTCTGATGATTAACTACCCTAAGTGACCTAAAAATAAAGAAATCATTGTCTACTGCCAAATAATAACAAAGCATAATCCTCACAACTGAAGTCTGCTCCACAGAAAGAATGAGATGCACTATAAAGTCAAGAATGCCAAAACTGGCATCCCTTTGCAAATATGCTGTGCCTTAAATTACCTGATCACACATTTGTTCATTCACCACTTTGGATGCTTACAGGTCAGTCTCTTAGCTCTGCACCACAGTCACAGCTTATGAAGGCTGCAATGGCCACCAGGAAGAAATCTGAAGTTTCATATTCTTAAAAGTTCTTGTATCTCACAGGCATTAAACTCCAACTCTACACTCTATCAGCTGTGCAGACGAAATGCTCCTCTCCTCTCCTCGCCTCACCTCGCCTCTCCTCTCCATATATGAGTTAGCTGTCTGTGTTTTGACCAATTAGTAACTCCATGTGACAGAGCTGGATGCACCAGACAGATGACAGGGAATCTGTCCAGCTTGTGCATGCCTGATCTTAGACAGCTGACATAACTGTCATGGTCAGGAACACTTATATGGATCAAAACCACTCACAACCACCTTTCTGAAGTATGCCTGACAATGCAAAGAGAGAACGAATTTCTTTCAAATACTGCTAAAAGTCAAACCTCAAGTGACCGTCCAGTTTCAGTTGAGATCAACAGGGAAAAGGGAGAGGAATCACAACAGTCACAGTTGCACATGTAAATGAGATGGGATGGCTTGGGTGCAGTATATTGTTACATTAAAAATATCTAACTCACTTTAGCCCTTAGGTCAAGTTATCTGAAAATAACACACAGTGAGATGTTTTTAATCACTGAAGTTTTAAATTATTTCAATTGGGTCTTATTTTTGGAGACTTAAATGCAAGCATAATTGCATATTTCCAACTAAAGATGGACTTACTCTGTTTTGAATTATAAAGCCACTACACCTTAGGTTGACTGGCCTTTAATCAGGTTTTATCCCTGCATACCAGCTATGGGTGCAAAGCCAAAACCAATGAACTAACACATATCAGATGTGACCACTGCTAATGTTGCCTTTGACATGAGAACATCACACTGCTAATTAATATCATTACACCAGTGGCTGTAGAGAACAAATATTATCTGTACAGAACACTAATCTTGATCTGGTGAAATTCAATCAGTTTATGCCTGTGATGTATTTTGGAAGTTTGGGTGGAAGCAGTAGCTACTATTTGTATATGAATGTTTTATAAATATATTATATACAAATCTGGAGTCTTACCTCATAGTGTCCTTGTTCATGAAAAAGTTTTCCTAAGTTATAAAGACAGCTGGTAACAGAGCTTTTATGAGCATGAGGATCTTTCAGATTTTCATCAGGGATCTCTGAACACTTCACAAAAGTCCTCCTGGCTTCCTCTGTCTTCCCTTGATTCATCAGAATGATACCAGTATTTAAATACGCAGCTGTGAAGACGGAAAAAATGTTATCTTTTAATGGATTTCTCTTATGCTGTATCTACTGTTTTAATTCTAAGTAGTACCTGATAGAGATCCCATGGTTATCTAATTTGGGTTTTGAATAACATAGATCACTCACTGGTGTGAGTGTGAACATGTAACATATGTGAACATGTAAAACGTAGAAGTTCAGAGACAAGGAGAGAAGAAAGTGATATAAAGACTGAGTGAGGAGGGAATCACTGGTTAAGCAGGGTGTTCCATTTTGTTCCTCTTTTTAGGACTGTACAAAGCATATAGCACCACTGTTTGAAGTGTTACAAAAAATATACATATACATAAAATATATGCATACAGGGAAGATTTAATACTGAAGGTACAAAAGTCTCAGCAATCTTAAAAAGCACCACTTGATTTTGGAACCTATTACTGGCAACATCCCAATGATCATTCTCCATTTTCCCCAGGCAAGAAAGAAAAAATGAAAACATTTCAAAAATATTTGTATTATTCACTCACACATACAATAAATATCAGGGTTTAGCTGTAAGAAACAGAAAACAGGAGCCTGAAAATTTGGGCAGTATTATCTGCAGCTCAGCACCTCAGATCAGAAGCATTTTAAGTTCTCATAGTGCTGCTGAGTGTTAATTCATTATCTGCTTCTTACTTGTACCACATTAAATGTAGTTGTTTACCAATAAACACTTGCTTTCAACGGCACAATTTCACCTTTCGTTTTCTGACTTAAAAGCTTCTGAAAAAAAAGAAAGTGTTATTAAAGAGTAGGAAAATTTTCTATGAAAACTATAGTCCATATTATACAAGCTTGTACAGTTAAAATACTTACAAGCTAGTGTGGGTCTGCTACCAATTGCCAGTTTATAGTAATGCAATGCCTCTGAAAACCTGCTGTTTTCCTGAAGTAGTAATCCTCTGCATAAGGGGGAAAAAAAAAAGAAAAAGAAAAGAGTAAGGTGTGAGGTTACTACAAAGAGTAACTTGAAAACAAATACTGAAAACAAAACTTGGGTAACAAAGAAAAATATGACTGGTATTTCAGATATATAAGCACTCACTAACAGTTCAGTGTGAAAATTATTCCGTGTTTAATGATGAATTCATAGACAGCAGGTGCATCCACATGGCTTTAACAAAGCAGATGTTAAACAGAGTAGTTTTGGCTTTCTTGGAAACCAGGAGATTCATTTACTCAGTTGAGAAAATGTTAGCCTGTGAGACTTTTTGAAGTGGATAGAGTATGATGGAGGTATTTGGAAGTCATTAATGATTAGCCTGGCATCTTTTCTTGACCTGAAATAAGCAGGTCTTTTTCAAATGCATGATAAAGTTAAGCACCCAGCCCTTCACATGTGTTAAGGACTCCCCTTGTTGAGCAATTTCACTAGATTATTCACTGTACAGCTAAGCACCTGCAACAGTTCTCATTTTTGCTGTATTCTTTATGCTCTGCACAAATTTACTAACTGAAGAAGAGGTATTAAAAATTATACTGAATATTTCCAGTATCCTAATAGACGGGCTTTAATTTAGCTTTTGAGACAAACATCCTTGTGAATTACGATTTACACCAGCCACCCACAAATTTCTGAGAAGTGGTCTGGACATCACTGACATGAATGTACATTGATGCTTAAATGAAGGCCCAGAGCATTACAGTTTTCTGAAGTTTCAGAAGACTGAAAAAAAGCATAAACAAATATATTAAAACCAGAATGATTTAAAAGCCCTTAAAAACTAGTCATTTCAGAGTGGAGACTCAGACCTCAGTATCCATGGGTAAATGTGCCTTGTCATGTAACTCAAAATATCCAGGAAAACACAGCTTTTCCTTTTAGGTGTATCATATTTATTTGTAGTTTCCCTAACCCACAGCAATTTTCTTTTCTTCCTCTATGCTTTTATCTGCTGATAGCTTTTCAAACTGCAAAGAGCTTGGACTTCTTCTATCTCCAGTCTCAGATCAGAGAAGATTTGATTTCCCTCCAACATCTCAGCAAAACTTTTAGAATTAAACCAGTAAACTTCAAGGGAAGACAAGAGAAGGGCAGTTAGCTGAAGAAGTGGCCACTATGTTGTTTTGTTCTTGTCACTGGGTTAGTATTTAACAGAATTGAGGAATATATCCTCTTTTTCTTCTATACTATACTATCAGCATCACATGACCTCACTTTGAAACTGTCTCCCAATTAACTTCAGATTAGACAATAAATCACTTTTAATACTAACAGAACTTACATTTAGTAGGTACTTGTAGTCAAGTGAGCAATGAGGGAATACATTCAGGATATTTTTTGCCATGGCACCAAGGTTTGTAAGTACTGTCAAGTCTCTTGCAAATGGCAAGAGCTATGATCATCAGGATAGAAATAACATTTTCTAAATTTTTGACAAGCTGAATTTTGTTTACTCTAAAAATTTTTATACACTGTCCTTACTTAAAGGAAGATTAATTATGGTACTTTGATCCTGTTTGCTATTGATAGCAGGAGAATTAACAGAAAGAAATGATCTGCATGGTCTGACAGTTAAGCTGCTTCTTAATTTTTCAGAAAGTAAAATCATTCTCACACACAATTTTGAAACAATTTATCTAAGAAATTCCATTCTTATTTTAGTTTTGGAATAAATAATGTAACATATTGAGAGAAGTAATACAGTAATTGGTCGACTTCACCAACACAAATTACTTTCATAAGTGTACATTTGTGGTTTTGTAATTAAAAGAACTTTTATTTGCAATTATTACAAATTAATCTTCTACGTTCACTACATGCTCTAATACTGACTCTTTTGATTAATTACTTGATACTTTGAGGTGGAGGGTTTTTTTTACTTCTCTTTCAAAAGACTTTTTTCTTTTAAAAGCGGTTCCATTAACTGTCAGTCTGTCAGTGTCTCACTCTCTCTCCCTCTCTTTTTCTCATATATATAACCCAAGCAGCTCAGATGAAGGACTGAGTGCTGAATTCCACCAAACAGTGTTTTATTTGTGTTTGCTATGAGGTTTGGTAGAAGAAAGAGAAGAAGGATATAATCTTATCAAGGCATGAAACTGCTGCGTCTCCTTATGAAATTGGTCCTGACTGATCACTAGTTTTAACTGTAGCTTCTGGCAGTACAAAAATTACTGGATTTATGAGTCTCCAGTTCTAGTTTCAGATTAAATAAAGTCAGGAAAAAGCTAACTTTTCTAGATGCAGTGGAAGAACATCCCCCAGCTGGAGTTCACACCTTGCAGGCACTGCAGATTCCAGTACCTCACCCCTCCCAGCAGCCAGGGCACTTGGTTGGATAAGGAAGTGTCTACTATAGCCAGGAGCAGATCTGTTCTTGACATGCCTTTACTTCTTTGCTTACACTGCAAAATGATAACTGCTCTTTGGAGATTTCTGGCAAAGGGGAGAAGGAGCAGAGAGGAGGACCACAAAAGCATCAATACAGTGAGAAGCACTGGACATAAGCCAGAGGTGGAGCAGAACAACTGACACATGTTGAGTATGTACCTAACTTTTGTGGTTACAAAGACATAAAGCCTTCCTTTCTCCTTACTCAAGGATGAACAAAGGAAAGCACATCCTTGAAGTAAGGTTGCTTGATACAAAAGAGTTCAAGTGATCAACTTGGATGAAGACCTTAAAGTCTTCTGGAACTTTTAAACAAACTTTCTACAGTTACTAAAAATGTCAACATAGCCAAAAATAAAAAAGCCTAGGCCCAAAATGCCCCCACAAAAAACCAAAACACAGGAGCAGTTGCTTCAAGTTGATACTTCCAAAACTTTTTATTCTCTCCAGCTCGCATTCCCAGTTGTAAGGCAGACAAATGAAAATGTTAAATGAAACATTCAACTTCTGTGCAAAGACAGTTTACTGACATAACTGGAAAACCGTGGCTTCTAAAGTTTAGTAAGACAAGTAATGTGAAAGAATAAATGAACATAAGGAAGAACTTCTTCACTGTGCAGGTGACCACACAATGGAACACATTGCCTAGAGAGGTTGTGGAGTTTCCCTCACTGGAGGTATTCAAGAATTATCTGGACACAATCCTGCGCCATGTGCTCTGGGACGATCCTGCTTGAGCAGGGGGATTGGGTCAGATGACCCACTGTGGTCCCTTCCATTCCACATTCTTTGATTCTGTGAAATACATGAGGATAAAAGTATTTGGAAAAGGAACAGCTACTTAAACCATAGGACACACAGTAGACAGTTATAAACTGTCCATCAATTAATTTAGGATTAATTAGGAGACAAGTTCTAACCATTATAAGTGGCAAGATTCTGGAACTTTACAACAGGATTTTTTTTTTGCCTACATTACTTCTACATGGAGCTACTTTTACATGGAGTGTGAATCATTTACAAAATGGAGGATATGTACTGACTGCCTGCAGGAGTAGCAGACTTCTCCAAGTGACTTAGGAAGTGGCTCAGAATCCTGGTTGGTTTTTTTTTTTTTTTTTAATAGGAAGAAAAATAAAAAAATTTTAAAAAAGAGAAGCAAGTTCTGACTATCTGGAAATGATGCACATCACTTCTGTAGATAAAATTGCTCATTTAATTCATGCAGGAAAACACTTCCCCCAAATGAGTTGTTTGCAACCTTCCTGAATTCTTTAAGCTGCCAACTTTTACCTATCTAGATTGACCAACAATGAAAAATCTTCCTGTCTTCCTCCTCTGCTTTGGTTTTGACTGAAAGTCACTAAATACTAATGGCACAAAAATGTTTTCAGGGACCGGAAGACAGTCACAGGATACAAACAAGTAGTCGATGATCTATGGTCTTTCTCAAGTTTCATATTAATTTCTTCCTGTTGGTAGTCCCATTAAAGCCAGCTGGTCTACTTACAAAGCAAACTGCTCAGTGACTAAAGCTGGCATAAAATGACCAAGTACAATACACAGAAAATACAACTGTCAAAATAAACATGTATGTTAGTGAAACATTTATAACATTTTCAATCCAGGTACAATATTGAAATAGTTTAATCGATTTTGTTTACTGGTTTATAACAACTAATATAGGGCCTGTTAGCTATTATTTTGCCATGACTGCAGTTCTTCCGTGCCTCAAGCTACATTCATCCCATTTATTTCGGGAGGGATTATCTACAAAGGATTATATTTACCTAAATGCTGCACTGGTAAACAAAGAAAGAAATGGAAGAAAATCCTCTTTTATGCCCCACACAGATGTGTCTCCAGTCACACAGCAAGAGAGAATGTGCTTTGCCTAAGGCAACTCTTTCATTGTCATTTGCAAAACTAGTGGGTAGAAAGTTAGGTATGGATGCTACCATAAATCTTACTTTTTTAGTCAATAAGAACCCAAACATACAGAGAATAACCATTTCCTTTGCAGAACTCACTAAGTAATCTATTGCCCCAGTAATAAAAAAAACCAAAAAACAAAACTAAACAATCACTCCCAACACAATCTCTAGTCTTTCAGGTAGTGCAGTAAAACTGTTATGTTCTCCCAAATCTAGGGAAGAGCTTCCCAAATGCAAGCAAACTGGTCAGCAAATATAGTCCCATTTTTTTTTTTTCTGTTACTGGTGTAGTTTGATTGCGAATACTACCCTTTCAGGACCACATCAGCTCTCACTACCCCTATCTCCTTGACAGAGACAGGCCTGCTGTGAGGATAAGGAATAGCACTGCTTCTGTCTTTCTTATTCCTCTGGATAATGGGCAGTGCTGTGCTGTATCTGCAGTCCTCAAACCAGATGCCTCTTCCCTCACATGTGCCCCAGCAGTCAACATCGAAAGCTGGACAGAACTTCCTACAAGAGGGGTCTTTTCTGAAACTGAATGGCAGACTCAAACCATTATTATCCTCATTTTATAAAATGGTGAAAGTTTATGTAAGGACTATAAGTGACCACAATTTCAAATATTGAGACATGTAATTGAATAGCTAGGTCACTGAATGCCTTTCACCTCTCAGTATGACTTTGAAATCTGCACTTCATATAGGTTCTACAAAGTGTCCCAGAGCAGAGTTTGCACTGCAGGAAACCGCCAGTCACCTAAGTAACCTTTGGGTGCTACCTAAAGAGCCAGTATGACAACACAGCAAGATTTTATCAAGACAGTTTTGGTTATAGCAAGACACAAATTTTAGCTGCTGTCTTTGACAGAGGAAGAACTAGCTGGCAAGGCAGAGATTAATTCCAAACAGGTTTGCAACAAGTTTGCATTCACAGCTGAGAAAAACAATAATCAAGTACTTAGACACCAGATGACACATCCTATTTGCTTTTTAACTCAACATCCTGAATGATAAAAACTTCTGGGCTATTAAGGAAGAGAAACCATAACCTTGACCTGTTTCCTACTAGGTGGTTGCTGCAGGAACTTTGTCTGGGGAAGGTTCAACCACAGTTCAACACAGGTTTTTAGGTCAGCCTGCTTTTAAAGATTTTTGTCTCTGAGAAGCAGATTTTTATGCCACTACCCTTAAAAGGCAGGGATATTTTCCAATGTCTAAAGGCTGACAACAATAGACAGGGAAGAATTTTGCTCATATTGATTTTTACCCAAGGATGCAGAGTTAAACTTTGCTTGTAAAACACTGCAATCCTAGACTTCCTAGGATAGGTAAACTCTTCAATAGTGGCTGAAATTTCTAACAGAAACGTAAAAAAATTTCCACATTTATTGATATAATACCCTTAGTTGTCCAATGTAAAGTTTATGGAAATTCATATTCCAACCTTATTCAAAGAAATTAAGTTATTTGAATAATGAACTTGTACACACAGTCCTGTATCACTAAAGGCAAAATGAGAAGCAAGGGGATGGCCGATTGCTAGAAATTCATCTTTTATAGGGCATTGTATACTCCAAAATTACAACATTTCAAGCATTTAGTAAATTATAAAGGAATATTCAATATCTATGTGAGATTGAGAACATCCTTATAATCCAATGAGAAACTCAAGGTAACACAGATTTCTAATACAGATGACAAAAGAATACTGTAAGCACAGCCAGGCCTAAATACAAGTGAAATAATACATGAAAAGCTGTATTTTAACTGTTAAACAATTTTACTTTAGACACTAATTATAAGCAATTTGAAACAATACAAAAAACCCCACAAGCTTTAGGCAACAGTTGTAAGGTAACAAAGATTGAAATGCCAAAACAAACTCTACAGCTCTGTCCTTGGTACTTCACAGTAGTAAAATATACGGTTTTCTCAGTTTAAAAAAAAGCACAGAAAGATAGGTCATTTTATGCTGATTTACTACCCTATGAAATCTAGTCGAAATCAGCAGAGCTACTGAGAAGAGAGCTTTGAGAGCACAAATATAACATGCTCATAATCAGGCAAACCTTCAAATGAAAATTATATAGTTATGTATTAATGCATTTTAAAGTTTTTTAAATGGCAAAACCAGCTGTAACTCAGAGTGATAAGGTATAAGCCAGAAAACAAAAATACAGTGCTGAACTCAACTATTCATCTAGTCTGTTAAATTCTTTAGATTTTAAGGTATTAGTAGTCAATGTCTAAGCCAACCTCACATTTCAAATTCTTGCAAAAGAAGGAAAGAGATCAGATGCTTCTGTTTATGTAGGTTCTCTCTTTGATTGTTATCCATTAAAATTGTGAGTTAAACCTTAATAATTTGTTCTTAATCAGAGAGCACTTGGATTTGTTATTGCTATGAATGAACACTGAGCTGCATATGCCAATTAATTTGCTTCAAATACTGAGGCATAGGTGCTTAGAAACATTAGTGAACATGTGAAACACATACAGTGCTTCTAAATAGCTGTAAAGATACTTTTTTTCCTGGAGTTCTATTGAGTGACTGTTTTAGTTTCAAAGGCACATGCTGAAAACCAGAAACAGCGAAACTGACTGGCCTCTTGTAAGCACACATAAGACACATTTTTACATTAGAGGATTTTTGTAAAAGGCTCCCATAGAACTACATGCCAAGGATGGGCTTAACTTGCAAAGGAGCTCTTGAGGACTTGTGCTTAAAAGAATTGATTCATTTGTGTAATATCAACGGAAACTCCATTTACCACCTATTTTTCATGCTGGATATTGAAGTATCTGACAATAAGAAAGCCTACAAAAAGAAAAAAGTGATGCAAGATTTTTCAACTACTGTTCAATAACTAACGGTTTTGTAAAGCTTGTTTAAAAAATAAACATTCTATCTATGGTGTTCAATATAGAAGTAGAAAGGATAAGAATTAAACTTTACTTCTTAAGCTCTATATATTCCAACCATCATTTTAGTTAAAATCCTTCCACACAAATCAAGTAGAATTTCAAAAAATTTTCTATTCAACAAAGATGAAGGTTTATAGACATATATTTTGTGTATCAATGGAAAACTGGAAGACTAGCAGCTTATTCTGAGAATAGCTAAAAGACTGAAATCTGATTTCTTTTATGTCCCTGTCTTTATTGTCCAACCCCCTTTCCTTTTCTTACGCTGCTATTAACTCAGCTTCCCTCTATGCCACAGTAAGAGACAAAAGTACTGTAAAGGCATACAAAAAATTTAATAGTTATAATTTTCACCTTCAAAACGAATAGCATATGGGAAATATACATGTATCAATCTTGTCACTTTATTTCCTACAATCTTCTGCTGGGTTCAGAAGTTATTTTTTAAATGTGAGCAGAAGATTCCTCTTAAAAATGTTCTTCATACTCCTCACTGCCTGCACAGAGATGGACATTACGTGCATACATGCATTTGTGTGACGAAATGATTTTTAAAAATACACATATTTTGAAATACGAATTTCATTTTGGAACAGAAATTCTATCATTAAATTATTTTGCGTTTCATTGTGCTTAACTGAAAGGCAAATTAATGAAATGGGCAACTTATTCCTTGCTAAACAAGGAAAAAATTAGTAAAAAAATACTATTACGGTAAACTTCATTTTCACATATTATAAGCAGCCATTTTAAACTGGACTTACGGGCAGAACAGTATTTTTTGATTGATTGATTTGAAAAGGCTTATTATTTGAATGCAGTTTTTGCACACTTTGTTTATCTAACAGTCGCACCTTTCTGCTGCACATCGGACATTATTTTCAAACGGCTCCCGATGGAACAGCAGTCACCTGGATTCTGTCCCCCACACACACACCACAAAACAAGAGCATACACGGTGGAGGTGACCAGCCTGTCTTGCAGCAGAGCCCTGCTCCGACGGCTTGTGCTGGCTGGGTCATGGTAGGATGGGGAAGAAGGGCGAGGGCCAGCAGGACAAGCAGTGCTGAGCAGGGCACAGGCGTGACACCCAGCTGGGACAGCCAGGGAATCAGTCCCCTCCCTGCTGGGACACGCAGCACCATCCCACCTCAGCGCAAAGTGTGGCATGACGCTCGCTTCCTGTTCACGATTTGGTACATTAATGAGTTGGGATATCTTTTTCCGTGCTGAACAATTATTTTGATGCTTATGTTATTTTTCCTTTTATACATCTACAACAGGGTTCAAGTAATTAAACTTTATTTAACCTATGCTGCTCTGAAGTCAGTCACAGGAGAAAACTAATTTGCTGTTTTAACATTTCAGACCTCTGGAGCTAACACCGGTCTATGCTTGGAAGCGCTTACACCACTCTGCCCACCAAGTGCTATTCAGACTTAAAAAAGAAGTCTAAATAACACCTCACAATTTAATCCAATCACAAACAGATGGAGGGCTGCAGCTGACAACTCATCTATTGGTACTTTGTTTAGTGTGGGGTTTTTTTTCTTCTTTTAAAGCAAACAGATTTGTAAGTTTACCTTCTCCATACCCATTACATGAATATACGATAATGTTGACCACGAAAAAAATCCTGTCCACCCCATAGTTTAAGGAGCACAATTAATGAAATGCCTGTTACAAAGCAACAAATAACACTGTCTCCATTTCCAGCAAGTAAATCAATAGCTCCATTCACAACAGGTTTCAAAGACAATTCAACCCCAGGAAAGCCACACATACTTACAAATTATAAAGCATATCAGCCATGTTGCTGCGGTAGTACAAGGCATTTCTATAGGCGCTTTCAGCTTCAGAAATCTTGCTCTGGCTCTTGAGAACATTTCCAAGGTTACCCCATGCTGTCAAGAGGAGAAAACAGTATTCAGAAAGAGCTACAATCCAATTACACATGACAGAGTATCCAAGTATCAGAAGTTTCTCAGGGAGACAAACCCCACAAAGAAACTATTTTTATGTAACAGGAGGGGAGTTTAGTTATTTTTTTCCCCCAGTCCTCTGGTTCTCTGCATCTTACTGTGAGACTCACATTTCATAGAGGTGATTTATATGCATTCTGCATGCATATAGCTTTTGGGTGGGAAAAGGAAATTTTTTATAAAAACATGTCTCTAGAAATTACTGAGCAAAAGGAAAGGACTATTTTATTTCATACCACCTACAAATAAATATCTCCAGAGTGAAACGTGGAATTGAGGCATCTTCCTAGTTTTAAGGGGTTTTTTTAAGCCTATTGACTCTAAACCGCAAGAAATTTTTCCAGACTAGACTTAGTCCTCACTGAAGTATTAAAATTTGACATATGACACAGGAATTGAAAGAATGGTTAAGTAAGTAACTAGGATTAAAAATATGCCATATGGATATAAACATACTACCCAGATCACTAAAATGCTTTTTTTTCTACTAAAAAAACATGTGGTCCCTTTCCATACAACTTCTTATGTTACATAATGTGCTTTTATAGCCCATCTATAAAGGATTTAAGGTAAAAAAATATTTAAAGCTCCACATGTGTTCCCTTTGGTGTTTTGTTGAGCAGCACAGAAACTACTTTAAAAAGGAATTGGAACTAACATTATATTGAAAACACAACCTATGCTACTAAGAATTTAGGAACCTAATTTAACTGGCGTTATAATTGTAGTGTGTGTGAACATGAAAAAAAGAAAAGCACATTATGCTTATAAATGCAAGGTTGTTTCATAAAAAAGTTCTACTTTTACACTGTTTTAATGAAAAAACCAATGGAAAGATGATGCATGTCCTTTCCACCAAACAGACAACATATTTTCAGAATATTCCTCCCGCCAGATGCACTAACCATAAACATTAGCTCAAGTAGCAACTAACTCTGATACTTCAGTCAAGACCTTTTTTTTTTTTACCAAGAATTTGCATCAGTTCTCACTAACAAAAAAATTCAAGATAGTTTTAGTTTAACACTGTTAAAGAGGTTAATAATTGAGATAGGCCTTTTTTTCCTCAGAAAATGCATAGCTTTCAAGCTGCTGTAGTCTGTTGCAGAATCATCCTACTACAAGGATGGAAACAGCAGCAAACACAGAATTTCCTCTGAGCAGAATGAACTAGTTGTTGCTGAGAAAAAAATTATTAAAGCCCTTTTGAATTCATAAAAGTCGTGTCATTCAACTGAGCACAACATCTTCTGTAAACCAAAGAAAGAAAATATATGCAATATTTCCATAGGAAAAGAAACTATCACTTCTGTGAGTCAATTGATTTTAGCCTAGTATTTAATGAGACATCATTCATATATTATTTATTAATAAATCAACAAAAGTCACAAAATGTTCAATCATTTTGAAATACAGCTGCTAAAACTATTCCCAGGTTCACTCAACTTTTACACTTGGCTAGCATATGTGCAAAATTCTTTAATTTCCCCATTACTGCTACCCTTCCCTTTTACATACAGAAAACACTTTGTTAGCAATAGGTCAAATAGTCATTTGATGTAATGCTCCATTATGGGAGATCAGAGTGAAAACAAAAGTCTCTGCAGATTATATGGAACATACAGTTAGGGGAAACTGGATGTTCCTTTACTGCAAAAGCAAGACCAGGTTATGTTTTCACATATTCATGTTAAAAAATCATACATAAGTCTGTTTTTTTCTTACAAGGGTTAATGCCTACAGACTGGCTAGTCACCTTCATTGGTACTTCCAACTTCCTGCCACACAGTTATTTACTCCCAACCATTCTGAAGCTCAGTAAATGAAAGAATGCATAAAATGATGATTCAGTTCATCTTTTGATCTGTTAGACTGGAATGACACTCTTAACCCTGTTCAGTGTAATAGTTTCTCCTCTACACTTCATTTCATGCCATAGGCTCTAATATTTATCTAACGTAACTTTTAAGGCCATACTTTAATTTACCTTTTGCAAAATAATCTGTGTCAAGTTTTTAATATCAATCCTGGCAAACATTTAAACATAACATAGCAAAGAAAAGGAAAATGCTGCCTTTCCCAGTATGTTATGAAAACATACTCAAAAACTAATGAAACAAAATGCAGGACTTAAAAAAAATTCATACATGATATTCACTATTCACACAAACAAATCACTGAAGTTTGGTAATACTGTTCTCACCTTATGCTATCAGACTTACACAAGTTAATCCACAAATTGATGAATGCATTAAGGAGTGTGAACTAGATTATTATTTGAGTAAAACAAACTACTTGAACAAAGACTGGAATATTTAGGGAACAGCCAAGTAATTTGCAATCAACTTGTCAGCAGTTCTAAACTAGAACCTTTAGTTCACAGAAAAATGCACATCAAGCCAAGAAAACCTCTATGGAGCTTTACAGATATTTGTGTATTATTTATTATTTTTTAGCTTGTGAATTAGAAACAGCAGTTCCAGTTTGCATTCCCTCTCTTTAAAAACCTTCTGCATTTCTTCTGACTTGTCTATGAAAAAGAAGTGAATGCACGACAAGTAGAATCTCTGTTTCTTTCTTCAATAGTGTTTAAGGATGAAGCATTGCTTGTCCAGAAGAAAAGCCTTCAATTTTTTTACTGTTCACCTGTTTATTTTGCAGACATTAGATTTCAAGAGTCAAAGATGACTAAGCATGTAGGCCCAACAGATTCTGTAAGGGGCCAAAGACATATGTTTCTCAAAACATTTTGAAATTCCTAGCCATTGCTCTTGGTAAATCATTTATTTGGACGAGGGGTCAGAATTCTAATCTTATAAAAACTTTTTTCTGTTTCCAATACTGTCCAAAAGGATTTTCCATTTGCTTGTCCTCCCTCCCAAGGCTTACAATTCAACTAAAAGTAAGATATGCACATCAATTCACTAATAATCTGCTGTTGGTCACAGCATCAATATTTGAAATTTGCATTACAGTTGATACAAAGTTTTGTTTTCTTTCATAACAAACTTGTTGAGTAAGAATATCAGAGCAAAATAGTTTAGAACAATATGACAAAATTTAAAACATTACTAGGAGGAAATGTCACTTGCCACTTCTAAATGCTGTGATGTTTGCCAGTAATTACGTCAGAGTATGACTTCCAGGTTTTGGACTTTTTTTTTCAATAAACTAGGTACTGACATTGTTACCAGTGCAATGGAACTAAAATAATTACGGAAAACTAGGAGGTTTTACTATTTTCTAGGTGATGCTTCTCATAAAGTGACTAGAAGAGCACAGAGAAGAAAGATGCTTTTGACCTTGACCACACCGTGTGTGTTAAAAGGTTTAGCAAATGCTAAATTAACTTCTAAAAGTTCGGAGCATAAAATGAAACCAGCCCTAAAATGAAATAACCTCTTCTCTTTTGCTATTAACTTTTACATGCACTTAATGCTCATTCCTTGAGAATGACAATACAAGTTTCCCGTTTAAGCCACTTTTTTTTTCTTTTTACCATCTGTTCTTAACACTTTTTCATTTTGCACTATAAATGAACACTTTACAGCTATCAATGTGAAAGTCATGAATTACAAGCATTCACATTTCCACCTCACCCTGTGGCAAGATCACCATGACCTAGGCAGACACAAGTGCAGTAGCTCATTGTTAATCTCTCAGCTCTGTGGTAAAGGGGAGCAAACAAAATATTGAATATTCATGGAACTTTGACTATGTTTTTTCTATTCATTCTTAGCACCTACATGGAATATAACTAGATCAGATATTTTATGAAGCAAATTTTTCATTTTACCACCTAGCTGAATCTCCACATTAACAGCTGAAAGCCATATATTGCCCTACAAAGGGCACTGGAACACTGCTAAAGTTACAAACTATTACGATTAGAGAACTTTATGAAACAATGGTGACAGCAAAGCATGCCTCAGTAAAAACAAACAATGTAGAATGTGGGTTCATTAAAAAAAAAAAGGATTATGTTCACACCTTTACAACAGATACATTCCTGGCACCAGACTAAGCTGTCTCCTGCTGAAATTACAGGTGCTGAACTGTGAATTAAAAGACGTACATCATTTTGTTTCCTGTTCTGCTGCTGGTCTGTTGGTCAGGAGGCTTTGCCTCCTGATCCCTTTGTATTTATATTCTTGAACAATTACTACTCATCTATTGATTGCAAGTTTTTTCTGCCAAGGATTGTATCTTGCTACGGGTTTGCACAAGGACTACTCTTACAATGCAGGCAGGTACTAACAGATAATAAATACATTATAATCTCTGGAGGAATGAAGTAAAGGAGGAAGAGGAAGTGTTCTTGCAATACAGAAGAGAAATGTAAGGAACATTTCCCCACATAACTAGTATTCTCACAAAATGAGTTCCATTTAAACTATGTTATTCACAGTCTAAACATCATGGGAACATTGATATTTGTCTACGCTTTTCATATTTTATCTATATTCTTAACTTCTGTTAAAGGGTCAACCTTCCTAACATGCATCTGGAAGCAGACAAAGCATTTGTTTGGTTAAAAAAAAAAAATTAAAAAAAAAAAAAAAAGCTGGAAAATTTGTCATTCCCCTGAGTCTTTTGAGGACTTCTGAGCATGATCTACACCATAAGGCAAACTGAAACATTAAGACCAATGTTTGTAAACGGAAAGTTCACCCTAGTGGAGAGAAAAAAAAAAAAAAGGCTGATACTTGCAACAGAGTTTCCAATATCTAAATATTCCACACTACCTTTGTTCGGTTAACTGTGAAGAAATAATAGCACAGCACCAGTTATATCACTCACATTCAAAAGGTCATAACCATAGCAATAAAGAATGTCACCTTTTCCTTTTTTGTCAAAAGGTTAGATTCAGCAGCAGCTTACGGCTTTTTCCTTTCCTACTTGATAAAGCAGAGTGGTGTTCCACTCTTTACCATTCACATTTCACCAGACAATCACCTTTTTCTTCAAGGGGGAAACAGTTTCACAAACAGAGGAATGACAGGCTTCCCCAAGAAAACCTTTGAAAGCTTAGCTGCACATTCATAAAAACATAATGAAGAGAGTTCAACATCTAAACCAGTTTTTTTACAATACAGAGCCACTACCACTCACAAAGACATTCAGAAGATTAACTAGATAATGTTTGTTAAATGGTTTGAGAATGAAAAAATTCAGCTAAGTGCTACAGGATGCTGCTTTCAAAGTGGGACAGGTTTTGCTTAATTTCTGTACTATGGTTTCTATAAGGTATTTATATTTTTCCTGTTATTTCAAAGAAGTAATGACTTTTTTTCAAAATATGTCATAAATTCATGCATATAATTTGCAATAATTTTCCTCCAAAAACTTCACTTGTTAATAGAACATTTTGATCAAGTCACCTCCTTTTGCTATCTCAACCACAAAACTGCCCTATTTCTTGTTTCCTAAAGGGATAAATGGTTTCTACATAATCCTAATTTATGAGTTCAATCTACCTTGCACATTGATTTTTTTTTATATCAGTGGGCATGTGGTAATGTTGAGACAGACTGTGTCAGAGATCTATCACCTCTTTTACATATTCTTCTTCATTTATTAAGGTTGTTATTTATATCATTTGTTCAACAGTTCATTTGTTGATCAATTGCAGAGCTTTTGTAATGACAGCAGGTGAAAGAAAAACAGAATTGAAAACTATGCAGTGCTTTGAAAGCTATCCAACAACATGTCAGCATGGGTACTAACCAACTCACTTTTGGCAGGCAGCGCTTTGGTTTTGTTTCTCAGTTCTGAAACCCTGATGCAAAGGGGTGCGAATGCATGACGCTGTTCTACTGCTGATACACCCCCTTCACCCCTTGTGTTACAGAAAACTAGCTCTTCCTCCTCAAAGGATAGCAGGGTGACTCTGGCAGCTCAATGAACATGAGAGAAGAGACTGACCAGCTGGTAGTGTTCTTTGGCTTCACCATTACCTAGCCCCCTACAGCCAATTAAGTTCTGCCACAGCCTCCCTCATGCTAAAATGATTTTTGTGAAGAGTATGATATCAATCAGACAATTAAAGTGATCCAAGTTAGATAAAAAAAGAGAAAATGATGACCACAGTACCTTTAACATCTAATCTACTCACTGTTCTGTTCGCAGCAGAGCCCAATCACACCTTTGCACAACTTTGTTAGCTATGTGTGCATTGCAAGTGTGAGAACACCGTAAGACATTACTGCCACAAAGCTCCCATTCCATGAAACTTCACAATGGTCAGGAACAGAGCTGTGAACAATGCTGATCTGAAACTCTCATGATATAAATAACTGTATTTTGTAGAGGCAATGGATATAAATCATGCAAGAAAATGAAAGGAGGACAAAGGAGCAGAAAAATGCAAGTGGAACAAGAGGACATTTCTGGGCACCCCAGTCATCTCAGGATGAACACTGAGAAGCTCTTCAGAGCCTCATACTGACTCAGGCAATGAGGTGACCATGTACTAAATTTGTCAAATTATGTAACCTTCTTAACAGCAACTTCTAAAAAAATTAACTATGATACATTCAAAATTATCACTTAAGTGATGAACTGCAAACCAGCCTCCTGCAGCAATGGCAGGGTGCACTGAAATGTCAGCTCTGATCCTCAAAGCTAAGAGTAGATGGATCATTGTTGGCTTCTTTCCAGAAAAGGGAAACAGTGAGCACAGTGTCCTGGAAACATCCCAGAGGAGCCACGGGCAGAAGAAAACCAGCATTTGGGTTTGTCAAACCAAGAAAATCCTCAGATGTGCTCAAATGACATATGTCAGACTTGGAAAAGGCAAGTTAGTTCATATCCAGGTAGCAGGCTTTTCATAACACTTCAAGTTGTCTGGTTTTGTTTGTTTTGCTTTAAATCACTTAGAAAGGCAAGACAAGAGCCTGTGCAGCTTTGCCAGCCAATACATATCCACACTGGTATGGAAATATAGGTGGCAGGAAGGAAGGTAGGTCATAAAATTACCTCCTTCATTTATCAGTAGTGAAACTAATTAAAGACACTAAAACTATTAACTAGCATCTTTAATGGTCCATATTCAAAGTACCTTCTGTATTTTAAGACTTCAAAGAAAAGTTCAGTGTGCTAGAGCATTCAAGGAAAGAGAAGGAAATGGCATTGAGAATTCAGTCATTCTATTTCATGGTCTTTTCTGCAATTTAAAACAAAACTATATGCAAGCCTCTTGTGAGTACTGTAATTGCATCAGCCATCATTTACTTTTTGGATGCATGACTGTTGGCAATGACAGTTCATGTTTAAATAATAAAACCCCCTGTTACAAAGGAAGGGTACTTGAAATCTTAGAATACCTGTATTTATCTATCTAGGTTGGGATTTTACCCTATCACAAGTGGTATAAAAAGGCGTAAATGCAGATTACTGTCCTGTCCATACTAAAGGTTAGTTTCTCTACCAGATTTATGTAAGGGGCCCTGAATATGTACCAATACAAATCCATGAAATAAAGGAAAATGAAGACATGTAATTCATGGCAAAAATTTTACATAAAGAGAATTTTTTCCAAGTGGTCATATTTTGAAAAAAAGGCAAAATAATGAAACAATTGGATGATTGTTTATCTAATGCACTTAAACAAACATGTTTGGCTTGAGAACCAATCCAGATAATCTCATTTTCCTCTAATTAAAAGTAACTCTTTCCCTCTGAAAAAATACCTGAGGCTAATTCCACAGAACACACAAATATGGACCAAAGGTCTATCTTTTAATCAAACTGGGAAATAAAATCTATCATTTTCTGGCAAAAAAAAAACCACCAAAAAAACCAACAAAAAAACCTTATGCCATTTTGCTATGCTTTGCCATTTTGATATGCTACAAAAATTCATCTTGCCAAAACTGATTCCTCCTTGACCAGGGATGTTTGATTTTTTTTTTTTTTTTTGCTACACTGTAGTTTCTAGCCCAGATGAGCTTGTTGAATGATTTTGCAGAGCACCTCAGGGAAGGCAGGGGAAGAAGTAACAGTCTGATGGGTCCATGTCTCAATGTCTCATGTTTGTTTCTTTAAAAAAGCTTGACTATTAGTTAATAATAGTTTCTCTTCCTATCCCCCTGTGACTTAAGATTCACAAATTAGAGATGCTGTTGTACTACACTGCAAGACGAAAAAAAAAATAATCCTTGTTTCCAGACCTCTATATATACATACATATATAAAGGAAGAATATCAGGCTTTCTCATATCCTGCTGAAGAAGCACATCCGACACTGCCTTGAGTTTCAGAGGAACTTACAGCACTACTAAAGAACTGAAATAGAGAACACTGTCACTGCAGAACAAATTCAGAGTTTGAACTGAACTGTAAACCACTTTCCTTCAGCTCTCCAACATATCTGGCACAACCAGACTGTTTTGCTGAGGCTGGCCTGCCTGTGGCATGCTCAAATGCTCTAAATAACTATGGCTGTTTCCCAAACAACTTACTAATGACCATTCCTTCTACACTGTTTAATCATCCAGAGCAGCACTACCATGCATTTAGAGAGTCCCACACTGTTTTCAGGGAGTAGGCTTTTTATTTAACTTTCAAACAATTCTATGTGGTTCATTTGAGCTAACTCTTTTAAAGCTGTGCCCTGATTCCAGCCAGGACAGAGTTAATTTTTTTACAATAGCCGGGCAAGGGCCTGTAGTCCCAGCTACCCCACCAGGCATGGCCTGACCCAAAGGTTATTTGATACCATCTCCCATCACTTGCCAGGGGCAGGAGCAAGGAAAGATTTCTCTCACCCCAGTCAGGGGAGAGAGCATTTGGGAGAGTCTGGGTGGGGACATTAATTTGAGGAGCAGTATTCCTAAACCATGACAAGCTGTTAACAGTGGCAGACATAAAAAGTATTTCCAACTTATTTTAAGAACTTTGAAAAATCCTGTAGAACATTTATCTTTCAAATTCTGACATTTTTGTTATGAACAGAGACACCAAATTTATCATGGTATATCCTGCATAACTCATATATAACAGACTTATATAGCCATATAAAATTATATATTATAAATGATACTTTTAATGTGCAATTCCAGGCTACGATTTTTTTTACTTAAATAAGATCATTGCATCTGCCATGCAGTAGCTGTTGCAAATGTTCTTACTGGTAGTTGGAAACATTTTACACCAATGACAGAAGATACACCTTAAAGTAATTTCTTCTTAGAAAAACAGCTGAAGCTGAAAATAATAATAGAAGTCAAGGAAAATATCCATGCAATATTTAGTAAAAAAACACTAAGTATCAGAAAGTTCTGGCAAAGGTATTGAGAAAACTGATAATTACTTGTTATGATGTCCCTCTGACAATTCCTAAAACCATTAACTAAAAAGAACATCAAGAATCACCACAATGACTATATATCCTGATATATATTTATCAGCTGGCTTAGGAGAGATATTACACTGCCATAAATATGGAGAGGTTTTAAAACAACCATGAATCATCAAAATTAAAACCAAAAAAAACAGTATCTTATGATAATAGGTAATATGAGTTCCATTCCAGAGGGGAAAATTGAGATTAAAGTGGTTTGTTCAAAGACTAAAGAAGAGTTAATTAGCAAAATTAAAACTCATGAATACCTACCTCCAGATGGTATGATCATATCACTGGTATTTCTTAACAGTGATAATATGCAAAACTTTTAAGTGTACTTATTAGCGGGTTTTATATGTTTAAAATCTGATGTTTTATATGGCAATCTGTGCACTGAAATCACTTTCTCTCTTAAGCCTTTTTTTCCCAAACCCACATTTTCTATTCAGTGTAATGTTATATTAATCACACTGTTACCATTTTATTATTATTGAAATTTAATGAACCAAAGGAAAAAGAAATAACTATTGTGCAGAGCAGTATTTTAGGCTGTTGGGCCAAAGATGAGTTGGAGTTTTACCGACAAGCTACATATAAAAAAACCTGAATATACACACCAAAATACTTAAGTGAAATCCCAAATGCGCAAACTATTTTTAAATGCCCAATGTGGTATTTATTAGGACATACATTGATCTGTGTAGGAGGTATAAAAAATGTGTAGCAAATAACAAGCTGTGTGTTAGAGCAATAGCTATTCAAAGTTCTAAAGGTATTAGAGGAGATCTTGTCAGCATAATGTAAGCTCTTATTAATAAGCATATTTGAAGAATGCTGTACCTTAAAATATTTCATCTCCTTTGGTCTCCAGTCATTAGTAGTGATACAAAAATAGTAATAATGGAAAATAATGTTTTATTGCATCCTTTTTGTTTGAGGGAAATATGTTTTTTCCACCTAGCTTAGTACAAAGAATAGTAACTGCTTTTCCTCACTGAACTATCAGTTGAATTTTCAGTTAAGCATCCACTTTGTGTAGCAGGTCAACTATTTCCTGGAAGAATCCTCAAAGCTTGCTTACAAATATCATAGCACCAGGAGACTAAAATTTCATCAGTAAATATGACCAAGCAACTAACTAATACTTCTGTGGCAGTCTAGCAGTTTAAGCCTCTCTGTTTTCTACTTCTTTAATCAATGTCTGTACCAGGTACATCAAATATGTTATAATGATCTTTGATGTTCAGATGTGGACTGCAAGGTATGAAATGGCCCAGAAGAAAAAGATTACACTTTTTGAGGCTTATTTTTGGTACTACAGAGGAAACTAGAGTTAATGAGGCATAATAAACACTATTATTTTGTGTGTCATTAGAATTTTATATTAAACACAAGGTAATCATCACCAGAGAATGACCCTCAGTCTAAATGAAAAAGACATGACAGTTACCACCCACTTCTAACTTTTTTGTTTGTTTTTACATTGTGGGAGTCTTCCTTCGCTACAAAAGAACGTTCAGATAACGAAAATGGTTTTATATCAGTTGGGCTGCTCATTAAGTTGAAGTCAGAACAGAGAAACACTTGTGTCTTTCCCTCCCTATGGTCAAAATATGCATACACCCACTTCAGAATCCATAAACTGAATTAGTCAGTCTTGTGTATTTTTCCCTCAGGTGCTGACAAACTCTAACAAGGTACTGCTTGGATCACTTTAAAGTTATTTGAAATACTAGTCATCACCAAAACAGCAGAGCAAGACCAGTAAAGATGCAGCTAAGGCATCCCAAGTTCTCACAAGGGCTCCCTCAGCCAAGGGATGGCAGCTGCCTGCCACACAGTGAGGCAGCCAGGAAAGCTGGCACACACACAGTAGTTTGGAGGCAGCTTCACCACCTTCTGTTCACTTGACTCTCCCACGGTGCATTTTAGGGGTTTTTTAGGAGATAATCCATGCCCCATACTTTTGAGTATTTTTTCCACATTCTCAGTGATTGACAAAAAGAGCCTGGAGAAATGCAAATTGCAGAAAGGCTGTGGCTGCCTGCAGGACTAGAGGCTTTCTCACCTGAGGCAGAACACTATTCTGTCTGCACTGCCATCAAGCTACCCCTGAAGGGAGCAGAAGAAAGTACTGGTGAGGTGATTATCACCTATTTCTTCACTGAGGATTGAAGCTGGAGAAGCTGCTGAATATGTTTGCCTGCAAGTCCCGAAGAAGCAGATGAGATTATAATCCTACCCACATTACAACACAGAGGACCTGATTATAAACCATCACCGTGTGAGACAACTCCATTTCCAAAGCAGTTCAGCCACATTAGTACTCAAATGCACCCACGTTAAAAGCTTGCCTCGCAAATGCCCTTATGAGTACAGCACACCAGCTCAATGTTGCACAGCATTCAGCCATCAGTGGCTTCCATCCTGCTAGTCCAGAAAACAGATGGATCTGGAACAAAACACTCATCTTTTTGCTTTAGCAAAGCTGGTCTTCACAGATTTCTATTTCTTTATTGGTTCCCACACTGAGAGTTTTTCAAGGGATACCTCATTGCTTTTTAGATTAGGACAGAAGCAGCTCTTGTTCAGAAGCTCTTTGCAGGAGATGAGAGAAAAAGCCGAACTATCAGGGAAAATGATCCTGCCACTCCAAAATTTTCAGAAGTAAGACGATACTATTGAAGAGAAACTAGCTACGAGTTGAGGAAAGCAGACAAATGAGGAGTGACAGCCTCTTCTTAGTAGCCTAAAAATAAGGAAAACACTTCTCCACTCTACCGTTTGACTGAGAAGCCCATTGTCTCATCTCTGAATAGCCTATTTATCACTACCATTCATAAAACTAAAAAAAAGAGGCACACAAAAATAAATTGTTTTTCCTACGTCAACCTCATTTAATTACCAAAGAGTAGTTTGAATTGTTGATCTCCTAATGCTTTGGCAGGATTGGCAGCCAGTCTAGTCCAGTCAGGCTTGCCTGATCGTATGAGAAATAGAAAATAAAATTAGCATAGTCAAAGCCAGGGATAATCTTAGGAATATTCACAATAATGATTAGAGTTGGTTGACAGGTCGCATTAGCTAGGGGTTTCTTACACCCAGCCTTGTTACAATGTGTGTGGGCTAGTAAATATTCAGCAGAAGTTGAACAGGATATTTTAAGCAGATTTAAAGTCAGCTCAGTCATGTCTATATCACTGCATTGACATACTGTCTTTGCTTTTACACATCTTATAAGACACTTAATGTCAGCTTATACGGCAAGAAACCAGACAATCATATACACACAAGTCTGTGCATACTGAGATGTGTGTGATGAAAATAGCTCATCTTGTCTCCTGGGAGTGTAATACCCAGTAGTCTAATTTCCAGACAACGCTGCAGCCAATCCTACTATTGGGCAAAAACTAGCATAGTTTTTTTTTGATCACAAAATCTGGCTCATTGCAAGCAGACAACTATTAATGTCTGCGGATCTCCACCAAGGACAAAAATAGAACATACATTAACTAATCAAATGCATACACACTTTTCAAGGAATTACAGTGTTTTAATACAAGGTTTATTTGTCACTAAACTTGTAAATCTCAGAGCTTCATATAATCACTCTGGTGTGCTGGCTCGCTGTTCGGTTACTTCATTTTTTGCTCTCCTGTGCTAGTTTTGAAATAAAAGTAAGACAAATGGGATGGGCTTGTTCACAATTAATGAAAGTCACTTACTGCAGCAACAACTTTAATAATTTTCCTAGGCTGAGAAAGTATACGAAGAAGAGTTACCAAATCAGACTGACAAACTAAATCAGACTGACTACTAAAATGCTGCTTTGCGAGGCATTTTATCTGCCAAATCTACTTTTCCACTCCCTATCAGTTCACAGTAACCACTTGCATTTGCCTCTTACTATCAGAGCTTTCAGACTACAGCATGATATAACTGTCCAACCAAAAAGCACATTTCTATCAGCAGATGACTTTGTATCATGTAACGGGCTTCTGAGCAGAGGACTGAAAAAACTCGAGTATTCAAGTGCTGTCAATTTTTTTCTTTCACAGACAGGCAAAGCAATCAACTGATCCCTTCTCACTTCTGATGAACTGTGAATACGGAAGGCTTAGTCAATGTCTACACTGACTCACTCACAGGTGATATTTTGACCGTTCTCATATAAACTTGCACGTGTGCCAAGAGCAGTATGGCCAGGCAGCATGGAGTTCAGGATCCCAGCTGGATCTGCCATATATTCTTGAAACCACAGAGCCACAGCTAAACGTTGTTACTGATACCTGAATTAGCAGGTTTACTGCCTGTTTGGATGTGTTTACACTAGCGGTGGTCACATCTCATTATAGCACAGATATAACCTTTGAGATGTGGCTGGGCAATGTTACAAATAGCTGATATTTACGCATGAACAGGAAGGCGTAAGTATTTGACAATAACTCTTTACAGTACTCATATGCAGGGGGAACTACAGTCATTTCCTAGGCTGAATTATATGACCTCATTTCCTCACTTTTATTATGTAGTATTGACGTTATTTGCATCAGATGAAATAAAGGAACAGCACTTCCCTGATGCTGTCCTTTACTATTTCTCATATTTTCTAGTCATAGAAAACAGAACATTGGTAAACATATGAAAAATCTTCATTGGCATGCTAGATACCAGATTCCAAATGGAAAATCACCAGGGTGGGCTCTATAATACTAATAATGCATCTTTAATTTCAAAATATAGAACCAATAGGACTGAAAAAGAAAGACACCTTACCTTAGGGTCTCCTTTTCGCCATGTTAAGGCCAAACCTGTAACACCTAATCAAAACACATTCCAGCTTTTCCCCGTTTTTTACTAATGCACATACCACTGCAACTTGAAATGACATTTCTTAAAGTATCCTCTTTAGACATAGCTGATAAAATCAGACAATTCAAAGGCAAAGACAGACTGGAATAAGTAAAGCATTCACCATAAAGAACAAAAATTACCTTTAGCAGGGTTTACTTTTATCCCTGACCTATACAGCATCTCCTCATTCTGCCAGTCCCCATTCCTGACAACAGTCTTGAGTCCATAGAAAACAATTAATGCAGCAGTGGAACAAAAAACCAAGTTCTTCAGAAAGCGCTTTTGGGCTTTGACATAAAGGGCCCTGACACCTACTGTAACCAGCAGGCAGAAGCCCATACTAGGAACATACAGCACACGCTCTGCTATTACAAAGCCAACATAGAAAAATAGGTTTGTGGCAGGAATGAAGGGCACTATTAACAAAGAGAGCGACAGAATGACAATGTTCTCGGTTGAAGGAAGGTGCAGTTTCTGAATTTCATGCTTTTTTAGGCCATTCTCTTCTTTTGAAGCAAAGCTTGACTTCACCTCCAGTGTCTTGTACTCCATCTCTGGGTGGCAACTATGCCCATTAGCATTTTGCTTGCCATTCATTACAGTTTTCCCATTGCATTCTCTCTCATTGCTGGAGCCCTTCAAGCTAAAGTAGGCAAGGATGAGGAGTCCTGCATAGAAGGCCACAGTGTGTAGATTCCTCCAGTCGCTGACTGCTTTTAGAAGAGGCACAGCATCCATAGACCAGTCAAAGCTGAGGGTATCTGGGCACAGCAACAGCCAGAGGTTCTTGGTTGGCAAGTAAAAGAAGGTCAGGGTACGTGTGAGAAAACTGTCTGAATCAGCTGCTGGATTGTCAGAATTAGAAAAACTCGGGGGCTTGTTGCCCATCCAGTATAAGCGAACACCCAGCAGTGCAGTCCCCCAGGAGGTCAATAAACCAATGCTGAAGAACAGGGTCAAATTCTTTCTCTGAAAAGAAAAAAATAGCATTAAATCAACACTACATATTTAGCTGTGTAAATTATACACAAAGAAGAACCAAGAAAATATCTGATACAACTTTTTGTCAGTAATGAAAACAAACACAATAGATCTTGGTCTCCAACATTTGGATCATGCCACATTGGGGTACATTGTTGACTACAGACGAAAGGAACTGCCTCTTTCATTTAAGCTGTATCAAGAATATATCCAAGTCAAGCCTTCAGACATTTTAGGGCTGTCAGTCCTGGCTTAAGATTCAGTTGTGTAATGCTTTGGAAACTCTTATTTTAGAGGAATTTATGGAATCTTACATTAGTTCCTACATAGCCTCCCAAATCCTTTCACTGTTTCTGACTGTGACCAAAACACCAGTTTGCCTTAGCTAGATTTAAAGGCTAAAGGATGTTCCAGTTCCATATTCCTTAATCAAAGTCTCTCCCGAGGCATTTCACCAGAGAACTGATTAAAATTTCCAAGAAAGCAAGAGAAGAAAACAGACACAGATTCCATATTTAGGTCTCCTAGCTCCTACCTATTAACTATAGTGATCACTTGGAGCCTTCAGATCTACCTACTACTGAAAGCCCCACTTCATTTTGCATAAAACACAAAAAGTTTCACCTCAATATGAGGAAGGGCTTCTTTACATAGAGAGCAGCAGAGCAGTGGAACAGGCTGCCCAGAGATGTTGTGTATTCTCGTTCTCTGGAGACATTCAAAACCCACCTGGATTTGTTCCTGTACAACCTGCTCTAGGTGACCCTGCCTTGGCAGGGGGATTTGAACTGGATGATCTCCAGAGCTCCCTTCCAACCCTAACAATCAGTGATTCTGTGATCTCGGAGCCAAACAACACATTGGGGGGTTTTCTTCAAGCACACCATAATAAGCGCTCCAAAACCTTTCACATTTTCATATGCATCTAAATAACATTATATGAAGCAGGCAGCTGACTCCACCTACCAATATCATCATACTAGCAACTTGAAGAATCTCCACTTATTTACGGAATAACTGAACATTTTCCAGCAGGAGCTGCTTCTTGGGCAAGTTCTGCTCTCAATTACATGGGCACCCTGAATGAAAGCTGGTTTACATTACTCTCTCTATGAAGAAGCTAAAATATGTGTATTTTTATATTTCAGTTTCTCAGACACCTTTTGTAAGAAAAAAACCCCCAACTATTTGCCAAATAGTTCCAGATACAGTATAAGTGTTTTGATAATCTTTTCCCCATTATTAGAAAGAATTATTTGTCAATAATATTTCATTTTATTAGGTCTGTTTTTTCCATCTCACAGTACACATTCCTGGGATGATTATTTAATGTTTACTTAGTTATTCAAAAGCAGAACCTCACAGTAGAATGTTTTATTTTATTTCTACAAAACAGCTCATTTTTCTCCTTTGTGGGCAGGATCAACCCTTGATATCACAAATTACAGACGATTGTGTTGCTCCATTTTAGGTCAATTATTAATAGTTTTCTACCATCAGTTTACTAATGTTCTACTAAGAAGACACAGTCTAGTAATGATAATTTATAGTTTATCTTATAATTTATCATGAAGAAATTTATTCCTTTTCACATTTCTATAGAGTTCCTCCTTGAGAAGTTTAAAATAATAAATGTCAGTTAGATTCATTCATTCAGTTTTGATACAATATGGAATTTAATGGAGGCATTAGTATGGAACAAATCACTTTATAATGAGAACATTCATGCACTTGGATCACAAACATCTAAAAAACACTGGCACTTTTTATACATAAAGTAAAGCCTGGGTCCAGATTTAATTATCCATATTAATACCAGTTTGATTTACTAGCTTTTTTGCATCCTGAATAATCCACAACTTTTTGGTAATATATAAATCAAAACCCTCATCTACACTTCATGATAACTACATTCCCTGGAAAGCCTATTACAACAACTTACTTTTATTTGCAAGCTGGATAATACTTCACAACTCACTTCACATATGGTTTCATCCATGCCTGCCAAAACTATTTAAATGCTTTTAATGTTATAAAGCTGTATAAACTGGTTATCACTGAAACTTCCAACTAAGTTTATATTTGGAATAAAAAGATTATTCAGATTTCATGGATTTTCATGTATACCCTCATAGTAAAACCTCATGTCCCTGGTTCAGCTCATCCTTTAATTCTTGTCATATTTTTCAACAAGAAATTTTTTCTGCCCATCCTTCTGGCTCAATTATTTTCAAACTCATTTCCTTCAAACACACATATAAACAACTCTCAAATGTTAAATGTGACCTATTTGCTCTTTTATACATCCTTCTTATGAATCTCTTATGAGGAGGCTGCTTCGACAGAAAGAAGCTGGGAAATGAAAGACCGTCTTTTTTGTTTGTTTGAGTTAGAAACAGTATTTTCTGGAAGGCTATGTACCACTTGAAAGATTAAGATATCCCAAATACTGAGGAAGTGAAACTTGATTAACAGATGAAAAGCGAGCTTTCATGGACTGATTAGACTGCTTTGTTAATACTTACTTATCAATTGGAAGAAAATCCCACTTTTCTGAAGTCCTAACCATTGCACTTCTCAATTAAACGCCAAGAAAGTTCACATTACAAAGTTCTCTGACAAAACTATGCAAGAGAAGATCTGCTATTCCTCATGGATAACAGTGAAACCTTCTAAAAATTTTCAGATCTTCCTCATATGTTAACCGAATACTAACAATTAGAAGTTTGCCTCTTGCTCCTATCCCTAGAAATGTTAACAGTCTGTAGCTCAGAGTTAATCCTCACTGCTCGAGTAACTATTTGCAGCCTCTCTTTTAAGCTTTACATTTAAGGTCTGTAATATCTGGATCTTCATACTTGTTGGTTCTACACAGAACACAGATTATCCATATACAGTTTCATGTTTCATGCTGTAACAAAACTTTTTTTACTATTTTTTAAGCATTTTACATGACTTTCATATGGAATATGTAAGCATTTACTCATGGAGCTCAGAGATATCTGAGTAGGTTTACCACCCCAGCATATCAATTTATCATGCTGTAAGGCACTAGTCAACTGCAGACGGAGCTCTGGTAGATTCTTAAGCTCGGTTAACTGACCACAGCAGTGAAGTGCAAATTTCCTGTTGCTGCCTCAGACACAAATGATTTGCATTCTTCCCCAGATTTCAGACATGGATCTTTTCAATAGCCTGTAGCTTTACAACTTTTTAAAATTAACTACATGTTAACTAGAGTTAGCAATAACCTATGTGTAACACTGACATGCCATTGTGAATTTTCAGATTTCAGAGGAGGTTCAGTCTAGAGTCAAGAAAATCTGTGTCCCTAACACTGAAATGTCTGTCACAATAATTTAAAGTAGGATGCCTTTTTAGTTTCTTTTTTTTTTTTTTAATTTTTAATTTTCAAATCTCACAGACAGCATTGGCCTAGAAGGGAAAGACAAACTCATTCCCTATTTTTTTTCCTCTCTCAACATTCACGACTTTTGCATAGCTTTTATCCCTCTGTACTAATATAGTTACAGATAATGAGAAAGGTTTAGCACACATTTTGGCTTTACTTTCTTTCAGGCTTTGGAAGAAAACCATTCCAGCAATTTATTAAAATTAAATAATATAGCCAGTTCCCCAGTAGACTTCTGCCTGCAAAGGAAGTGCTTTCAAAATGAACTCTGTTCAGACAAGCACTTTCACTAGTAACTCTTCCTCTGAACCTCCTGACAGCCTGTGCTCCTCTGATCTGATTGTGTACATTCAGTGCAGTCCAGCAGCAGAAGAGATCCTCTGTAATGCTTGGCAGAAAGGATTTGGATTACTATACTCATAAACCCTAATCCAGCCCATCTGCCATATGCTTTGACACCCCCATAAATCCTCTAACCTTTCATAAGTAGTCATTTTCATCTGAGGAAAAAAATGAGTACTGATTTAGATGAGATTTAACATCTCTACTGCCTGCTAACAGCCAAGTACCACCACTGCAATTTTAGTCTTTGTGACTATAGAAACATTTTTCATCACCGTATCAAAATCCATCTGCATGACCCACCCACATTGCACATTTCCCTTGCATTAAATCCTAATCCCTCACTTCATTATACTGGCCTTAAATAAGGCACTTAAGCATATTTCTTAATTGGGCAGCCACTGCCAAAGCTCAGTCATCACCTAAGTGGTATCCAAAGCATTTTCAAAAGACACTGTTCTTTTAACCTCACCTTGTCCATTTCACAAAGCACCATTAAATATGGCACATGATCAAGACAGTCTAGATATCAAAACCATCACACAGAAAATTTTATTTTTAGAACTCAGGAAATGCAGAGATTAAAGAAGATGTGTCATCAGGCATTACTCACAGGAGTTTCTTTTCCAAATTAGAGCTCCTTAAAAATATGCTGGCTTCAAAATTGGGACTTCCAAAAGTAGTAAAATGCTGCCAGATCACTAGACTGACAGTATCTTCCTCCCACCGTAGACAGAGGTTCCTGGATAACAGCTCAGGCAAGCTGGAGCCAAACTAGAACTCAAAACATATGCCCACCAGGAATGAAGCTATTTGCTACAATCCCTGCTGGGTCACAGTACTGAGATGGAAGTGGCCTTTAACTCTGCTTGATCACCTGCCCAGTTTGTTCCTGCTCACATGACCCACTAAACGACGTTTGCTCATTTTCACTGGTGATGCAACAACTGGCCTGAAGGTCTGTTCTTCCTTAGAGTTGGAACTCTGGCCACAGCTTGTCCAATATTGGGACCAACTGTGCATATTTAATGACATTTACTTCTGGTGTTATGACCCTACACAAATCTTCTCCAACAAGGAAGCCAGTGCATTCACAAAGCAGCTGAAGATTATCTGCACATACTTTTATTGTAATTAGGCTGCAGCACAAGCTAAGCAGTCCTTATTGCTATGACTTGCCTTACATTAATTTGAGTTATAAATACTGGCATTTAAAAATGTCAAAGTCTTACTCTAAAATCCTTCATTCTTTAATATGAATCTTTAATTACCAAAACAAAAAAAAAATCCAAAACCACAAAGACTCTAACCTCTCCAATGAAGAACAGTTATAAGGACTACAGGGGAAAAGATAGACTGCATTAAGATCAGAAACTGTGTGAATGACTGGAGACAGTACAAGAGCAGAAGGACTTGACAAGGACAGGAGAACCGAACAACACAACCTTGGAGAAGTAGATAAAAGATGTAACTGAGGCAAACAGAAGTCAATCAAAACACAAGCAGGATGCCAGCTCAGCTCTGCAAGGCTGACCAAGCAAAAGTTATGCAAAACGATGATATCACACTCACTCAAAAGTGGGGGTCGAGGGACAGCCACCTGAAAAGGATGCTGGACACTGAAGACCACCAGAGAAGACCCCAAAGAACCATAAAAGGACTTCTGATAAGTGCTGTGACTATGTAAAATAAAGTTATACACGTATATCAAATAAGTGGGGATAGCTAATGAATATGTAATCGGTGCATATGATAAGAATTCTGTTTACCCAACACTGGGGGTACTCAATCAGTAAAAGGATCCTCCAAGTGCCCAGCGCTGCAATAAACAATGCCTGCTTTGTAATACTCAAAACTGTGTTAGAAAATTTCTATCCAGCCGATTTCAGTATGAGAATACAGTAGCTTGACAGATCTGTTTGTATGATCAGTGCAAGGAAAGGCTTTCTCCAAGTCCACACAGCTAAGAGCTGTGTGACAACAGTGATGCTATGGGTATCTACCCAGAGTTCATCTATCTGCAGCAGAAAGAACTTTACACAGGAGATTAGAAACCCATTGGGACCAAAAGACATTCCTGGACTGCCAGACTGCTCAGGGATGCTGTCCAACACTACTGTTACCCCTGCATGGTTAGAGAGGTGGTTGTCATTCCTGCATTTCATTTAAGAAGTATTGTCTTAACCAGAGGTTTTGCAGTGAAGGAAGGGTGCTGCACTTTCCATGCTACACAAAACACTGAGAGCTCACTGAACATGTAAGTATGTTGTAAGGCAGAACTGGAATTCAAAATGATTTTGAAATAACAGAGAAATGTTCAGAAAATTATACCTGTATAAAAGGCAGGGGCAACACTGATTGCTTAAAACTACACAAGTACAAGAAGTGGAACAAGTGGTTGGCTCATCTTCAGAGAAGCATGAGGGATTATCACATATCACAAGCACCTCTTTTAAACCACTGCAAGAAAGGTAAACACTACTGAGACTACAAATTTAAGCACACCCTCCAAGATGAGTGAAGTAATCCTTCCACTCTCCTCAATACTAATAAATCCTAAAAGGGTCTGGTTCCAGCATAGATCTTTCAGAAATAAAAGATGGAACTGGGTAGAGCAACACGACAGAATAATTTAAGTTCAAAGGGAACCCAGAGGAAGATTCCAGCTGTGTAAAATTGAACCAGTTTGCTTCTGCCATTGCCACAGGGACTACAAGGATGCAGGACAGTCTCATAGATGAGTGGCACAGCTGAGGTGGGCAGCACAGTTCAGCACTACACCTGAGCAAATTGATCAATAGGCCTGCAGAGCCCCAAGGAGAAAGGAAGCTTTGCCCCAGTCTCACTGGGAATGCAAAGGCTGCAACTGCTGTATAGTTGGTCCATCCTCTTGAGTAACAAATACACATGAAAATGAGTACCCACAGCTAAGGCTCATGATATCATTTATATCTCCTATATCACATTAAGTAAATCTGACCTGACAAGGCAATTTACTAAAGCCCTGCTTATTTGGATAGATATGCATCTTTTTTCTTCACAAAGTTTCTTCTCCTCTTCTATACAATGTACAGCCACGCTTAAGAAAAAAAGAAACAAAGTTAAAAATGGCTCCTAAGAGCACAGACTGCAATCTTACCCGCCACAAAAAACTGTAATGGCACATTTCATGTTTCCTACACTAATAAGAGGGCAACAAAGGAAAATTAAAGCCTATGGGGTAGTTTAATATGCAGTGGGAGAAAAACACACACTGTTAGAATGTACATAGACACATACTGATCAATGGATTTTATGAGCAAAAATGTCATTAAATCCCAGATTAAGCCTCTGGCAATGACTAAGCAACTTCACCAACCCAGTAGAAGAAAGTCATCAATAACCAATTTCTGCACATGGGATAAATAGCAAGTTGGCTCTAGGTTTGACAGAACAACCTCTCTAGGTGTAACAGAAGTCTATCAGGTGGAAGCCCATCAAGCTACAGCAGTCAGTTGCTACAGTGGATAACTAGATTCTAGAGTGGATCATGGCTAACAAGCAGCATCTTATATGCGGGTTTTTTTGTTTTTCTCTGCCTACTGAAAAAATCAAGGTGTTTAATCTGTTTTATTTGTACTTTCAAAATACGTCAAAAGAACAAGCAGCAAAGTAGTATTGAAACTATACTCATAACAAAGAAAATACATTACAATTTTGAATGTTTAATTGTAATTTTTCTAGTAAAGCTTAAAAAGCTACAACATTTCAAAGAGAAACACAAATAGTATTGCAAGTCCATGCAAAACACAGAACCTGCTTATCAACTCAGAAGGCATTTTATACCATCAAGGAAGATTCATTTAAGATCATACAAGTAGACGCTTATTTCCTTTAAAAAATATTTAAACCTGATTTTTGTGCAGTTATTTTATTTTCAGATCTAGCAGTTTAGCAAGATAAGGAAAAAACTGTTAAGTGACTTGGAACCTATCTGTATGACACACTTAATACAGGCTATGTTGTAAATAAAACGTTATTTAAAAAAAATCTCACCTTCCATCTACACCCCCAGAATATATTTATTTATGAGAAGGCACAGTAGAATCACCAAAAGACACTTCCAAGTAGATAAGTATTATGTTTGAAGTCAGTATCCTTTAGGAGCAGGAATAAACTTCACAGTTATCAGCCACTTACTGGGCATTTATTTCAGATGCAGTGCTTATTATAAATAGCAGCCTGAAGGATATCTCCTGCAGTCTGGATGCAATCTCTATTTAATTACTCCTTTTTCTATGATCCACTAGGATCACAGTTCAAAAAAATGGGAAGCACAAAGAACTGGAGAAGCTAAAGGCAACACAGCAATGACTAACAATCTCGGAAAGCCTTAACAAAAGTGACTTAAAAGTGAGAACTACACACCTTGAAGATTCAAAGTCCCACCAAGAGGAGATGAAAGGTAATTCACAAAGATTGCTGACAAATAGTAGGTCACCACCACTGACAAAAAGCTTTGTTCACAGGTGTACTGACAGGAACTCCTCTCAAACTCCTAGTCGAAACAAACAGTCTGAAGCACATCTACATGCCTCTTTTCTCACCTAACCTAGTCTTGCCTCCCGTGTAGCTAACCAAGTAGCTATGAAGCACTAGCAATAAAATACTGGATATGTGTGCTTGAAAGTTTGAAGAATAATACGCTGAAGTAAAANAACTGAAAAAAACCACCACAAACAAGCAAACAAACAACACCTTCACAAAAGAAATTAAATGAACAACCTTTGTAAGACCTTACCAGCAAGTTCTGCAATCTTGAGAAGCAGGACTGGGAAAACTGTCATTTTAATAACAACTTCATTTGTTCCTCTTTTTCATTAGAATGCTAGCTTTTTAATAGCATTGGTTATGGTCAAAGATTAATTTAAAGAAAACAGAGCTTGGTGTTTTCTATGTTAATTACTGGGGAAGCTTTTTTATTCATTCCCTATGGAATACACCAAACAGAAATGGGAATGAATACCTATTACAAAATGAATAGAGAAAACAAATTACACTTTTTGCAGCAAACAGTCCCAGCTAACTACATAAGTAATTACTGCTCAATGATAGTGAAGAGTGTTGCAAACATAACACAGGAGTAAAAATGCACAAATATAAGAATATTTAGCCAATAATTAAAACTGCAAACACTTCAACAGTAAATTTCCTCAAAAGTATGTCTGATAAAAATAACAGAATAGCTTGCATGGGATGTCCTCTACTTTGTTTCCTTATACACGAAATATGAAGAAAACAACATAAAAAACATTGCTGTTAATTTTTTTCTCCCCTTATTCTAGGGATCCTCTTAAGGTGTATTTAAAAGGATATTTAAGCATAGCCTTTTAAAAATACAAACTGCATTACTAGAGTCTGAATCAGAGACAGATTTAAAGGTAAAGCAATTATCTTCTGTAATTGCAAAAATTGCAAAGACCTCTGTATTGCAAAACCGAATCCTTAATAATTCAAATAAAGAGAGATTAAAAATGGTGAAGCAGAATATGGATAACAAAACTTACTTCATGACATAGAAAGTCATTACTCTCCATTAACTAATGTGAAGAAATGAGGCAGTTAGTAGCAATCTCTTGTGAACCAGTACCAAGATATTTCTCAACTATTAGGGGCTGAAGTACTTAAAAGAGGTCAGTTCCTGGTACGGTAAGAGGTGTGCTGAAACACCTTAACTGATTACATTAAATTTACTTGAAAGCCTGCACAGTTATCTTGTGTAGCTCAAAAAAAGATCTTTCATATTTCCTGTGAGGTAATGATCTTGTGGTCAAATGAGTCTACCTGTAAAATAATCCCGCTTCTCTGAAGGAAATGAAAAATTACATGCTCTTTTAGAAGAACAGAAGAAATTTATTTTGTCTTAAATACATTCAGTACCATTATCAAAGCTTTTGTTTTAAATTAATTTCTCATTTTTTATAGACAAAATAGAAGAACTGCAAATAGAAATCACGTTGCCTGCCTGTACTTATCCACATTTACACACACAAACACACAGAGCTAGCCTTGGTAATTCCTGGTTTGTCCAGGTGCAATGCATCGCAAACATGTTTTGGGCATCAAGGACATAAATGCAACAGTCTTTCCTTAGCACGGCTCTGGTGCAAACAGCCAGCTATTATTAAATTCATTCCAGTCTCACTAATGAGTGGAGTTTGGAAGTGCAGCATTTTTGAGCCATAAAGAGATGATTTATAATGAAAAGTCACTCAGCAGGAAGGCTGAAGTATAGCAGTTCTCTCTGCAAGTTATCATAACAGAAAGCTATTTAATGAGTGTGGGTTTCTTTAAGAATTCAAAAAAGTCAAGATTTGGAATAGGATGTGTTACATTATGCAGACACCCACATCACTGAACATTTCTGCTACAGTAAAACCACCAAAAGAAAAATCCTCAAAGTTGTTCCTATCTTGAGTTTTTGGCTCATTTTTTAATAAGTTCTTTCAAATGTAAAATGTGGATTTGTAGAGATTAGCAGATAGACACAATTCAGTATAAAAAAAAATTAGTGGAGTTTAGTGAACTAAACTAGGTTGCCTAAGGTCAGGCACTCCATAGTGCAAACAAGAAAAAAAAAGTGCCCTGAAGCAAGCCAGTGTTTGGCAAAGACACAATAAAAGAGCAGAGAGGTACCATTCCTCAGCAAGCTTGGGGAAGACTGAGTTACCTGCAGTTACCCACTCCCTGCGGGGGAGCACTACAGGTGCTGATGACTCAAATTCAGTTACACACAACAAACCTGAACCCTCCCCTTAATCCACCTCCAGATCAAAGCTACATCCAGCCTCCAATAATCATTTAAAAATAAATACATTTTCAGTAAACCATATGCCACACTCTTCACGCATGTGATGGGGACATACAGGCTTTGCACACTAGAAAATTATTCACCTTGACTTTCAGATTAAATTATTGAGTTTGCTAAGGAAGGATGCCAGCGAGAAGGTGGGAAGAAGACAGTGGAGCACAGTATGCCAGAATTCTTAAAATCAAAATGCAGGCATAACCAATTCAGGTTGCATTTATTTTCTAACCAGTAAATTTAGACTGTGGCTTCTTGACAATAGGAGAATTTAAACAGTAATGATGCTTTGGGAACTTTTTTGTTTATTTTTTCCTATTGTTTCCAGAATGATCAGTTCCTTGGGCAGAATGACATTGTGTCAGCCCAGTGGAGGGAACAGTGTATAAAAGTGGAAAGCTGAAGAAAGTGGTTAACTTTGTTAAACCATGACTGCTACCAAACATGCCTATCAAAATGTGACTTCCAAGAATATCACTAGGACAGCTGCAATCTTGCCATGCATGGTAAAAAACCACATCCCTGCTTCTTCAGCAAACTAAGACTTGTAATAGAAATACTTACCTGAGAACAGTCATAATGGTTATACCTCAAGAAGTAACATTTCATTTTCCTAAGTCTTGAAAAATAAACAAGTTTCACTACACAGAAGATACACAGCCTACATTAAAAAGAGAAGTCCTTGAGTTATCATGCACAAAAAAGCATTACATGGCCACAAAATTCTCTCCCACCTGACAGTCTTAAAAATATTCATTCTACACCAGCTGCTTGTTTTCAGGGTCACTACACAGGTTACCTAGATGTCATGATAGTAAAGGCCCAAATTTCTGAATCTTTCAGAAAGCTGTGTGACATATTTCCTTGTCCCTTGGAAGAATGCACATCTTCATGATAATCCTCAGACAGTAGGATGAACTTCACTGCTAGTGTTTGCACTTCAAACCATCTGCCCAGCCCACAGATTCTTCATCAGCTCATCATTCTCCTGTCAAAAGCACCTTGACTCTTCCTATGAAACCTTCTTCATCTATACCTCACAGACGGCAGTTACCCTCAAGCTACTCCAAGAAGTTAAGATTCTTCAAAGTTTTGCTGTAAGAACCATGACAAAATGCAGCTGATAACAGATCAAGATGATGCTTCTGTCACCAGCTCTGACACAGATATGCTGAATGATATTAAGCAGATTGCTTACCCACCTTCTGTCTCCTTTTGCTCTCATCCTTCCATACTGCCTCTAACTTCATATACTGTATTTCTAACAGCAGTAGGAATTTGTAGTTATGCTTTCTATGGAGTTTGAGAAGGTTCTAGCTCTACATAAGTGTCAATTATAGATGTAATTAAGCACCACAGACAGCAGTGGACTCTTTTACTGTGAGATCTGGAAATTGTCATCCAACATGCTTCTGTTGCATATTTATCCAGCCTAAGTAGCAGCTTTCAATGACTTTATTTTCATCTTTCTTTGCCCCTAGCTCCTTTCTCTGTTTGTTTCTGCCAAATATTACCCAGAAATGCAATGGCGCTTTTCAAAGTGGTGCTGTCCACCATTTTATACCCAGTGTGTTGTAAAATCTAACATGATTCAATACCGCATCCTAGGAAGCCCATGTAAATATTCATAGAGTCACTGAACAGTTGGGGTTGGAAGGAACTTTTAAAGGCAATCTAATTCAACACCCCTGCAATGAGCAGGGCCATCTTCAACTAGATCAGGTTGCTCAGAGCAGCAAAAAACTCAGAAGTTGTTAATCATTCATGTACTTCTCAACTTTGCCAATCAATGAACAAAATACATTTCTTTAAATTGCTTAGAGAAGAAAATGTGAATAACCTTTAAAGACTAGGAATAATCACACATTATGGATTTACCTGGCTAGCAATATTCATTTTAGTGGTGAAAAATTTGACTGAAAAGACTAACATTTTAAATTATGTACCTACAATTTTCCTTAAAATTCCTTCTTATCTACACAAGTACATAAAATCATTAACCAAAATACATTCAGGGACAGAAATGACAGCTGCTAAATTTTTCAAGAGACTCTAGGAAAGGACCTTGAAGTTTTTCCAGTTATTAAAAACTACATCTTCCACAATTCACACATCGAAATAGAAACTAAACTGTAAAGACTACCTTGTAATAGAATTTGTAGTTCTTTGAAACAAACTCTCCCAGTATTGTTGGGTTGTCTGAGGATATTTCTGAGATTAATGTTTTTAATACTAAAATGATGAAAACTATGAAAATTATAGAAACATCATGATGATGAAAATCCATTTTTAATCACATATCAGTTTAAAAGCATCAACATCTCAAATGTTTGAAAGTGAAATGCCTTAAGGCCTTAAAGCAGAGGCTCCACAGAAACAATCACTTTGGCAAGGCTAGTCTCCAAGTTCCTAAGAAACCTTACTCGTCCTAATTTCACAAACAGGAGAATTAGGCAGTTGGACTCTTTCTTAGAAGACAATATATTTTCCTTCCTTTTGCTCAGTAATTTTCCAGAATCATGGAAAACCCTCCTTTTTAAGGAGAAAACCAGAATATCCACATTTCAGTCTCTACTTGTTACCTGTGACAGACTCTAGACTATACAGACATTCTCTTCCAAAGACTGCCATGAGTACACATGATTTGAGTCCCTTGTTTTGGAGGAGACCTGAGCTCTGCCATCTCACTGAATAAGTATCTACTGGAGCACATTCTCACCACTCAGAGCTCACTGTGTATACAGCAGCCCTGGTGTGCTAGAGCACAAGGATGATAAAACATCCTGATGACACAGAAGTAAGGATTCATGGTTGGACAGCCTTTACAAACTGCACATAAACTGGTTAGTGCATGCCTAAAAGGAGGTACGGATGGTATGCAGGGACCCAGTTCAGCTGCAGGCAACAGATGAACAGGACCTTAAAACACAACTTTTGGACTTGGGTAAGGCAACAGTATAGAATCAACTGTGTCCCTACTTCCTCCTTTGCATCTTGGCCAAGGTTTACATGCTTTCCACATACTACAACTATAAACAAAGAAGAGTTTAAACCCAGAGTTGAATTATGAAGAACACCTCCTACTGCCTGCAACAGGCCTCCCTTGGACTAGAGCATTAACAGCTGGGGCTGACCTCACTTCTGTCAAATCCACAGTCAGCCTTTGAATCTTATCACAGAAATAACTGGAAGGCTAGAAAACCCACTTCATTTTAATTTTTGTTATTTGCTTTCTGAAATCCCAGATTAAAGAGGTCTACATTCTTAAGCACTGGCCAAAACCATGATGACTACACATACCGGTTTGGTTTGGGTTTTTTTCCCGTGAAAGCTGAGATTCTCACTGGGACAGATGTTACAAGTGTATAATTCGCTGCTCACAGTCTCCCGTACGGGTATGTTTTGTTAAAGGGCTGTGGCTTGTCAAAAGAGCACTGGGCTGGCTGCTTGTCTTACCAGGCAATTATGTACTCGTTCAATTGGATGTTGGGAAGGAGGAGGGAGCTCGCTCTCAGAGAGCACCAAACTAGGAAATGCTGCTGCAGTGCAGGGGTCAACAGGGAAAGCAGTGGGAAGAAACGAGCCACAAGGATGGAAAGAGGAGGCTTGAGAAAAGGAGGGAACTATGTCTCAGAGACAACTGAAGACTCTTCTAGAGACCTACAGGAGACCACAAACACCCAACAAGGGAATAATAAGAGGCTTTTCCCTTGCAGGGATGATAGTAGACAAGAATGAAGCCTGTTTCCAAACACAGTTACTTGAATATACACCACCCTGCAAATGTGCTATCTCTTTCACGAGGATCCTGCTTTATTTTAATATTTGTATTCCAAAAAAACCTTGAAAAGTTTTAAAGATTCTTGGTGCGTTCTCTTTAATGAAAATATCCAGAAAGGACATTTCTCAGAGCTCTGACATGGCATTACTGGCCTAAGATCTAAAGCAGAAAATGCTGAGAAAACTGACACACTATTTGGAACTGCATGATGTGCCTTCTTTCTCAAGATGCAAAGAGGTGCTTTCTTTTCTACTGTCAATAAACTATTCTCTCTACATGGAGGTTCCCCTTTGTTCTAAAAATGTCACTGACCCTGACAGAAAGAAACCTCATTGAATAAAAGGCCAACTTGTCTTAACATGAGATTTGATTTTTCAAATAGAAAAGATCAACCAACATACAGCATTTTGAAACTAACAGCAAAAACCTTCCATTTCTATACAGTCACAAGCAAAACCAACGTAGAAGGAAATTTACATCCAAGGAGAGTAGAGATTAAAAAGCATGCCCAGAAAGCTGGACTGTCTTTGCCTGGGATCTAAGCTAGGATACAGTCCTGGAAGGGTTTCCTCCAGCTCAGTACTGCAACATCAGCGTGCAGATGTTGAGTACACTTGTTCATGATCTGCCACTTCCCCACCAGCTTCAATTATTGCTTTTTAATCAATTTCTTAAAGGACAGGAACTTGATAACCAATTTTGACTATTTAAGAGTCCAACTTCACCAAAAAAACCAAAAAGTAACCAGAAAAATCTTTCATCAAATGCCTGTTTGTTTACAAGTGGTTCACCATATCAGCATATCAGAGGATTAGTTCTAAAAACACAAGAGTGACAACAGTGGCAGCTTCATGAGGGGGAAGGTGGTGAGACAGCAGAAATGTGCATTAAGATTCTTTAAGTTACTGTGAATGAGTACAGAATAATGTAGGATGTTTAAGGATTTGGCAGGAATAAAGTTCTTTTCTGGAAAGGAACACAGATGAGTAGTAGAAAGTGCTTGAATTTTGTTTTTTGAATGCCCTAATTTGTTCACATTTACCCTGAAGCTACCTGAAAGCTGTATTTTAGGCTAATCTACCTGTCTTTTGAATATTCCTTGATTATTTACAAAGCCAGACTTTGGGCTCAAAGCAGGGTAGTATCTAACCTTTTCTGATGATGCAGCTACTATTGCTAGAACACTTGCTAACTTCTTAGAAGGTAAATTTTCTTTTATCCCGCAACTGCAATCCATGCAGAATTTATACTTTAAAATGTTATTAATGCTAAACATGCTGTCCTCCTATACCTATAGCCTGGAAAAAGTTATTTTACAAACCAGTGGGAAAGAAAAGGTTTTCCACTGTTTGTTAAAATATGGACTTCCAAATTCTGAAAAGAAATAAAAATCAAAAAATGCAACACGGCTTGCAAAAATTTCAGCATTGTTTTTGTCATGTTGTCTTTCTGTGACAACATACACAGTGAATAGGAAAAGGCTTGTGAAATTGAGAGCATGCTTTAAAGAAAAAAACATTCAGATGAAGACTTATGGATATGTAAGTATGGTTAGAAAAGGAAAAGAAGCAGCTAAGAGACACTTTATTCTTGAAATTTCATTTAACAAAGACTGTGCTCCAGAGAAGTGACTCTGACACCTCATCACAAGCATGTTTCAGTACCATCTAGCTAATGCTCAAGTTAACTTGCATCACTGCACAAGGATCTTTGTTTTCCTGCAAATATCCCTTCTTCAATAAAAAAAGAAAAAAAATGGAGAAGTGGCATATTGGTTCTTCTTCAGATCCATCAGTGTGTTGAAGCATAAAGAATTTGGGTTGTTCTTGAAATACTTGAGCTTTGATGTATTTATGTGAGGAATGTTAAAAATGTAACCCCTAAAACCCTTTGTGCTGTGACTGAGTTCTTGATCTGGACGGATCCACATGACTGAGTACTTTAAATACTGCTCTTTCAAGTATAAACATATTAGGTGTCATTATGCAACCCCTCTGTTCAACTATTTTGTGCCAGACATTAATGGAAGAGTTGAGACAAAGGAAAAAAAAAGAAAGAACAATAAGGGAAGACCATTTCAACCTGTTTTAATGCAAATGGTATTGATTTCTATAGAAAAGAAATTTGTGAAAGTAAGTGAAGAATTTATTTTGAAGAGTGGTATGCTTTAAATCCTCTGAAAGTTCATTTTGCCTCTGACACAGTATACATTTCCATACAAGAAAAGACATTTGCAGTCCTGAACATGCCACTGTGACCGTGTTAACACCAACTAAAAATGTGCAAGCTCTTTCCAAATTTTAACCAAAATTCTTCGTATTAAAATAACCTGACAGGCTGACAGTTCTCCCTCCATCCCAAAACAGATGAGAGGACAAATGGTTTCCTTTGACTCAGCAATGGGATTTTATATCCTCTAAAAATCGGATTTAAATCATAATGGCCCAATTTCAAATCTTTCTGGCTTGAAAGTGTACCTTTCAAACCTCTTTAGATCTACCAGACTAGCCAGGATATATCTGGTAAGTTATGCCACTGAAAACCTCAGGAAAGAATAAATACATAACCAAAATATGCTTGTTTTCTCTGCACAGTAACTGCATTTTGGATTTCAGACCATGAAAGCATGTAAAATGAATATGCTCAGGAAAAAAACAATCAGCAATTCCAAAACTCAGTTAGTGAAGTGAAAAACAAACAAACAAAAAAACCACAAAGAAGTTGCGAAGTTGCAAAGTTGCAAAAGCACGAAGTACAAGGTGGCGATCATTGTAACAAGACCAAATGTAGTTACTAGATAATTCTTCAATAAAGTAAGTCTTAATCCTATGTTCTTTTTTTTTTTTTTTTGGTGGTAGAATTTTAATTGATTTCCCATTACATCCCTAGTAAAACCTTTTACCAGTAGTTTAATAGGTTTCTCAAAGAGCATTTCAAGATTTTTCAGGAAGGATATCCTGAAAAATAAGAAATGTCACTGAACAAAACATGGGTGGGATTAAGACAAAGTACAGGAACTTGCTCCTGAGATCCATTGTGTTTCCTCCAGTTGAGCAAAAGCAGCATCTAAAAGCTTGCTCCAGCAAGCTGCTCTTTCCCTCCCCACCCTCACATGTCAGCCCCAGCTCTTCCTTCCCTGCCCACCTTGATTCTCAGTGCAATACAGACCCCTCTTCTCTCCTCACCCTTCCCACCAGCTCTCCCAACTGGAACTCCCTCTTTAGCACCCAGCTGGGACAGCTCTTGTGTCTGCAGATTGATAAGGAGTAAGGGAAGAGCAGGACAAGGGCAGCAATAAGCACGACAAGGCAGAAGGAGCTTTGAAGGGCATCTGTGTGACAGGGAAACAACTCTCCCCAAAAAAAATCCAAGCTGGTAAGTGGATTAAAGATGAGGTATTCAGCACAGTGACATTTTTGATAGACTGTACTATTTTAGACTGAAGAACAATTTCAGATATTGAAGGCAGAGAGAGCACACATATAATGAATTGGCAGGGACTTGGCTGGCTGAGCTGCTAGAATAACTACTTTAGAGCTCTCCCATTCTTCTAGGCACACAATCTCCACAACACCTAAAGAGACTACATTTTTTTTCATTGATTTGGGATCTTTCGGTGGTTTGGTTTGGTGGTTTTAACATTGCAATTGTAAATTTATTTGGCTGAATAAAACAATTGTTCTTTAGCTGACCATGACAGTTTCCAACTGACAATAACCATCAGCTTCACAAACTGATCTCCTTTTGTGAATTAATAACCTTCCTTGTTTCATTAAAATTAACCGCTTAGGGATAAGCCTGAAAGTTTCCAGCAGAGTCTAAAGAGGGTTAAAACAGCTTTGAGAAATCCAAGCTTAGCTTTTGGGGTGGATAAACAAATGAAGAATGAAGGAAGCTACTTGGAGATATTTTTGGCTGGCTAATCGTCTTTATGTTATCTGAAGTCAAAAGTTTCCATGTTGGATCCTACTTTGTACAGTCACTGGGCAACTAAAAAGAGCCCAGTACAGAATGTTGCCGTCTTCCAAAAATTTATCGTAAGACCCTACTATCGAGGAAATACATTCATGAATAACTTAAAGCAGTGGTAGATGTGTTTTTTTCTACATCATTCAACAAGCACTTTGTACACGTTAAACACAGTCTTGTGTGAAAACCTAAAGATTAACAAATTTCAGAAATTATTTAGAAAGTGATCGTCTGACCCCACACGATTTGTCCACAATGATTGAAAACCATCAGTATGTGTTAACCCCACTGCCAACACTGACATTCTCAAAGACACCTTCTTCTCTGCTGACCTATGAGATTACACAACCTGTCCAGAGGATTAAAGTAATTGTATTAATTCCTAGATAAATATGTCTAATGGAAATTCTGCCTGGTTTGGCCATCATGACTGAGCTGAGGCACTTCCATCAAGTTCCTGATAGGCTTTCAGGATTCATGAGCCTGCTGGGAAATGCTGGGTGGTGCTTTATCAGGTGCAGCACTCATACGGAGAGCGGGAGGAGGGAAGCAGCAGGGGAGGCACTGGGCAAATTAGTGGAATCTGACCTTTTGCTTTGGGCACCTCCTTGGATTTTTGCCTTGTCCCAGGTGGCCAACAGTCATGCTATTTTATAGAAATCTTTTGTTAAGTATGTGTGAAGTGTTGCAGTGCAAGTTCCTAATGGATTGCACATCTGGCACAGCAGGCAAACATGGCCCATGTGAGGCCCCAGACTTGCAGACCAGCGAGGAAGCCTGTACAGGTGGGAAACAACCACCTCTTGAAGAGAAACCCTCCGTTGTGCCAAACTAACTTAGCTGCAGCAAGGAGTGAACTGTTGATGAGTAACCTGTTGACAGAAGTATGCAGATAGAACAGGTTTTCATAATGCTACAGTGGCCAGTGCAGCAGATAAAGCATGAATGAAGGAACTTACCACTGAACAGCATAGATATTTCCTCCAAAAACTATGAGGTATATATGCAAATCACACTTCTCTAAAGACTAAGGTATTTCCAGTCTTTACACTGCTTTCTTCATGGTTATTGTAAATTATAAAATTTGACAAAACTCCTTGGAGTCTGATAAAGTTAACCTACATAAAAGGAGGGCAAGATCTACCACTTAGTTTAACTGGCATTCCCCTTGAAGGAATGAAGGTTTAATGCAGTCTGAAAGAGAGGTAGATGAGAAAAGTTACTAAACTATAATGTAGTTTAATTTAAAGTGCAAAATTGCCAATTGAAAAGTTTTAATTTTACCACTAGACAAAATTATCACATTCTGAAATTTTTTCAACACCAGGCCTTTTGTTGACACAAATGGATCTTCAAAATTTTAAGACCGAATATTCCATATATCTCTTTTTCTGATTAAGTCCTATTTGGAGAATTTCTCAGTAAAGGAATCTCACAGACAAAAGCGATGTCTTCTAAAATTGCTGGTCTCTTATGAACTTTATAAAAGGACTCCATTCATACTTGAAACCTGAAACCAAATAGAGTACGTCCTTCAAGGAAGAGGAATTTACACCATAAATGCCATTTACAGACAATCCCATTCCTTCCTATTTCTCACCCAGAATTCTCGTGACCTGTTTAACTGTACTACTTCCAAAAATGTATCAATAAACTTATAGCACACCAGCCTATAGAAATTAAGCTTTTTAGAGGATAGCTACCTGTGGAAATCATGGAAACAGTCTACTATTATCATTCCTAATCCACAGAAAAAGAATCTAGACAGAATAATGAACTTGTCTACAGTAATAATGGGTCAATGGTAGAAGCTGACAGAACCTGACATTCTTAAAAATCCTTCTCATCTTGCCACAGCAGTTTAATGCATGTTGGTAAACACAGCACATGAAAAGTATTTTAACAGAGATACTAAAGCAGAGAGGGGAAAAGGCAAATATTGTCAGATTCCTCAGGGGAAAATCTACACTTTGAAGCACTGCCCTGTGAGATAAACATTCCTTTTTCTGGTAAATATCTGTGATAACCAGCTACAAGAACAGTAGTCACATTATTTTGGCCTTTCCTCATCACATTTTCTAGAATTGACAAAAGCTTCTATAACTATTAAGAAAACAAAGCAAAATTCATTATATTATTTTAGAATATTAAAGCATTTAAAAAACTGCTAACCATTTTCAAGAAGCATTTCCTGCAACAACAGCCAATTATTTTATTTTTAAAGCAAAAAGAAACAAATTTTCTGTGAAAGCTCTGAAATAGCTTTAGAAAACCTATAAAGGATTGAGAACTTTGATCAAGTAACCACAGAGAATATTCTGTCTTAAACCTTAATAAGAAAGGAAAAAAAAAAAGGCGAAAAACAATTGCTAATTATCATCTTGGTAACATTTTTAAGCAGACTGGCAAAACCAAAGGATTAAGTGACTCTGTGTCAAGCAAAAGATTAAGTATCACTCCTTGATGGTGATTCATAAAATATTAGAAAAGCTAAAGAACATTTTTAATAACTACTGTAACTATTTAAAACTTTGGCCACAAACTGGAGAATCTTTCAGCTAATTGATGAGCATTTCTCTTCATACTGTATAAAATGAACTTTCATGTACATACATAGGATTCAAACTTTCCCCAAAACTGTACACTGACTATTGGTTTGGAATTCCCATGCAAAAGCAAGAAAAAGCAAAATTATAAAGAGAATATAACATGACCTGGGTCATGGTGAGCACAGGTCTATATGGAGAGGACTAGTTTCGTAGCTATCAGTTTTCAGTATTGCCTTTAAAAATTAAAAAAAAAAAAATCAGACTGAAAACACACCTTCTAACAAATCCTATTCTGTCATTTGTTTCTGAATATTTTGAATGATGAAGGTTTTGCATATCAGTAACAAGGACTGAAAGAAAATTTTGTTTTCAATTCAGATGTTCCAACAGAATACCTCCCTACTTCTGCCCTTGGGGAGTAGGAATATATATCAGCATAAAGCTTACGTATTTCTGGAGAAGTGCAAAAGAAACAAACAAACAAACAAAAAAAAAATTGTAAGCTATCTGCACACAGTTAGTTTGCAAACATTAGCATTAATGAAGCCTGCTTTCCCCTGAATGCACATACCATGGCAAGAGACTTCATGCCTGGTACAGAACTCAGAAAGTGTTGTTGCTGCTCGGATTTTCCGTATCTAAAAAGGTGCTCCTGAAATACTTTTCTCTCAGGGAAACTTGTCTCTTCTCTCTTCCTATTACAATTTTAACAAAGCTTTTAAGTGTTTCACCTTTGAGAACATTGTTCCTCTGTCATATTGGCTTCTCCTTGACTGATGGACACTAAAGTAAATAAGTAGAAAGGTGGAAGAAATTCCAAGCATATTAATGTAATCTGTGTGTCTTTTAGAACAAACTTACACTAAAACTAGTTTCTGAGACAACACCGTCCAGAGACTGTTAACTTGCTGAAGATCTTCTGTGAGATAGAAAATTAGCATACCTATAGTTCAGGAATACCAAACCTATTTCAGTCACTTTATGCTCTGTACTAAATTGCAACCTAAACAACGTTTATAGCTATGCTATAAATTCTAGAAGTAAGTTTAGAACTAACATCTGTTTGTCAAGGCCACTTTAGGAGGATACTGGGAGGAAAGTACTAAAAATGTTATTTTGTTGAATAGGTAGGGAGAAGTTAACACTGAGATGTCTAAAAATGCCAAGTTTCAAGTTTTGTCAGGAAGAGTTTTGAAACTGAATTCCTTCTAGAGTACAAAATAGAACTTGAAGAATTAGAAAAGGAGGATACTCAGAAGGAAACACAGTTATGCTAATCACCAGTATTTGCCAGACCTGGGGTTTAATATATTTCTATTTCTCTGATTCATAACAAATTATCTGCTCCCAGTACTTGGCATCAGGTCTTTGGTTCTTAGAAGCAAGCTCCAAAATGTGTTGTCCCTTGGCCCCTCCACACAAGGAATTACTCTGCTGAACCAGTCCATTCCCTTGACTTCTGGAGCCCCCAATGATGGTGACAGACATCCTAGTACCCCTTACGGTGCTGAGCTGACAGGATGGTACCTTCCTGGTTCATGCCTGAAATGTGCTACCAGCAGTCATGTGCACTTACAGATTAGACACTAGAACTGTCAGCTTATCTTTTCCCACTGAGTTTTTCTTAAGCTATCTCAGTGATGCAGATCTCAACAAGCTTTACTCGTGCTTACTAATTGAGAAGTGCCCTGGGGTCTGAAGACTGCATTATAAATATAGTGACTGATCAACTTTCATTAATGATGTTACCTTCAGACTGGCAGGTTTGGTTTTAAGTGGTATCATACAAAATGTAGTTCATAAAACAGAAGGCAGGGGACTTCAGCTTTCTGTAAAAATGTATCATAACATTCACTAATTTTGAGGGATGATATTTTCCCTTTTAGGATTGATGGGTAGAGGAAGTGAGAACCTCCTGGTGCTTCACACGTATTTTTATGATTTACTTGACAGGAGAGAGACATGACAGCATAACTTTCTGAGAGGTTGGTAATATCAAGAGATACACAATAAAACATTAAAATATGCTGTAAGCTCTTCAGCTTATCCCATGAACTCAAAAAAAATCTGCTGTCACTTAGTTGTCTAGGCATTCTAATCAGTTGTTAACACTTCCCTAAATAATAGTTGACAGCATAAAGTAAGACTGGTCAAATACACATTTTTAAATCCTTCTTTCTAATAAGAAACTCTGCTAGACCTAGAGAGCAACATACACACCATTCAATCTCACTGACAAAGTAACTTTTCACATGGTTGATAGAGATATGTGGGCAATTACCAGGTCTTTCAAGTTCAGCGATTTTTTCCTATTTCATTTCCTTGCTGGAATTTTAAAGATTATATCTTTAGATAAGACTTTAAACTTTTTGCCTTTAGGTTATCATTGACCACATTAAAACAAGAATAAAGAAATGGGTCCTTGGGACAGTAAAGAGCTACCATGAGAGCAACTGGGCTTTGTCTTTCCTAAAAGAAAGCCTTCTACGGAAAATTTAGTCTTGGTGCGTATAAATTAATTATGTTTAGGTTTGGTCTATATGATATTGTTCTTCTAAAGCAAAGGGCTATTTTCCAGAAACCAGTTAAATAAAAGTCTTGTTCATGTCTTGGCCTGATCTATTATATGTTTATGGCAGAGTCTAGACTGACATGTCTTGCCAATAAGCTTCTACAGTTAACTTGTATTTTCACCTCTCTTTCCTTAAGATTTACATTTTTATAGGACATGTTTCTTCTGACAAAGCATGAAGGTAAACACATGATCTTAAGATATCAGACTGTGAATTAGGAACACATTCCATTTCCACAATTTATCTATTTTTTTTTCCTCCTGATAATAAAGCCTTTCCAATCTGGCTCTGTTCACACTATGTAAGAGACTTCCCTCTTAACTTGAAGGAATATTCCCACAACCTGGTATAAGAGGTTCATTCCTTGCCAGAGAACATGAAAAAAAGTCCCTTCAAGCATTATATGTATATTATTCAATTATTTATAAATTAGGAGTCAAGTCTGTCATCATCACGCTAAACTTGAGTATTTTGTTTTCTGACTTCCCTTATTTTAAAAAAATAGAACCATCTAGCCCACGATTTTATGCTGCTTTTGTCTGGTTTCTAACATTTTTTACCCATAATTATCTCATGTGGGGAAAATTCTGAAAAAAGGTTTTGGCTTTTAAATACTAAAATGTTATATACCAAGAAATAACTTCATTCTTGCATTATGGCAGAATGACACAGCCCACAGAATCGATTTCAATGACAGTTTCTCTCCTACCATAGCAAACAGATATTCAGGTCTGAATGAATTCACTGATCCTTATCTTTAGGAAGATATGGCAGGACACACTTTTACAATTGGCATCTTCAAATTATTCCTCTTCTAACATATGGTTTGTATTTTGTAACACCACCACCCAAAATTTCTTTACACAATTGTCATTTTTCAAACAAATCCCCTGCATTAACTAGCACTTTCTTCAAACAAATTCTCATATCCATATTTCTGATCAACTTTTGGTAGTAGTTCCTAAACGTTTGTACATAAAACCCTCTTTAAGGCAATTCAAAGGGCAGTCTTCTGAAATAACAGCTAATAGTGTAACTTAGCAATATTTTGAAACATTAAGTGGAAGATAGGAAGGGCAAAGCTGTATCCTGACTTTAGCTATGGTAATTATTTCTTATACCTGAGTGAACATCTGTGATCATTAGTTTTAGATTACAATTTCTCAGAAGCAAATCACTCTGATTTCTTAAAGCCACTTTGAAATTGCACATCATTAAAATTAGGTCCCTCCTTCCAGTTCCAAATGTGTATTTGAGCATAACAGAGCACCTATTAAAGAAACATTTGGCAGCATAAAAATTGCAGCAGATGTGCAAGGTGCAAAGAGGCACAGGGGTTGAATGTAGTATGTCAAACCCCCCCGAAAAAAGCACCCTTTTCAGATCCTCTGTTCTAGTAAAAGGACAATATACAGAACCACAGAATGTGCTGAGTTGGAAGGGACCCACAAGCATCAAGATCACCTCTTAGCCCTGCACAGAATCATCCTCAAGAGTCACACTATTTGCCTATTGTCCAAATGCTTCTTGAACTCTGTCAGGCTGGTGCTGTGACCACTCCCCTGGGGAGCCTGCTCCAGTGCTCAACCACCCTCTGGGAGAAGAAACTTTTCCTAATATCCAACCTAAACCTCCCCAACACAACTTCAGGCCATTCCCTCAGGTCCTGTCACTGGGCCACACACAAGAGATCAGTGCCTGCCCGTCCATTTTCCCTCATGAGGAAGTTCTATACTGCAGTGAGGTCCCCCCTCAGTCTCCTCTTCTCCAGGCTGAACAGACCAAGTGACCTCAGCCACTCCTCGTATGGCTTTGCTCAAGGCTCTTCATCATCTTTGTTGCCATGCTTTGGATGCTCTCTAACAGTTTAAGACCTTTTTTAAATTATGGCACCCCAAACTGCCCCCAGCACTCGATTAGACCGCCCCAGTGCAGTGCAGAGCAGAGCAGGACAACCCCCTCCTTTACCCCGCTGGCCATGCTGTGCCTGATGCCTCCAGGACACAGGTTGCCCTCCTGGCTGCCAGGGCACTTACACCTAAGCAGGCTTTCAAGAGGAGTTTGTATTTCTGCAATTCACAAGTGGCTGTACCAGCCAGCTAATGATGGAATATATCAGCTTACCAAAAAAACGTATATATAGAAAACATGATAAACTTAAATTTCCACAGCTACTGACAGTATCAACAGGGGGAAAGAATGGGGAAAAAATTACATATTTCCTTTAATGCACAGAAAATTTAGATTCCTTAGAAAAGACTTATAGTAGTTCTAGTTAGAAAATTTTGGAGCCATTTTGCTGCACCTCTTCATGTTGACAGGCTTAGAAGAAGTCTGTTGATGTGAAGCAGCATGGCTTTGGGACTAACAGAAAGGTTAAGCCTGCATTTTCAGACATGTACATTTGGGGTTCTTTTAAATGCCTCTTTTTAGAAAAAATATTAGCACTTTAAATTTATTGTGTATCACAGTAATATAACATTTAATCAAAATACTGTAACCATGCCCAGAGGATGAAATAGCAAAGCAGAGCACCTGACAGACGGACTTATAAAGCTCCCCCTGAGGGCTTGAAGCTGTCTGCTACACTACAAGCAAAACAAATAACTGTATTAAAACATGAATTTATTACCCCATTGAGGCAGTACGTTGGTTGCTAACCACCAGTGCCACAGAATGGAAGGTCACATATCAAAGAAGATTTTATAAAATTTCACTTTTCATTACTTTGCCAAAACTTACAAGAAAAAGTACAAACACTGCCTACAATAAGGACAGAGGAAAGGAGCTATATCCTCTGGCTGATGAGAACAATTCTGCTGATTAATATAGAGATATTTGACCTGTATAGGTTCCCAAATCTTCATATGCTTGACTTTCCAATCAATGGGGTTTTTTCCACTTTTACTAATTTCTCCCTTTTTTCCTTATAATTTCAGCAGGTAGTCCAAAGAGTTGGATTTAAGCAGGCAATGAAATTCTTTCATTCTAAATATCACAGGGAGAAAACCAAACATTTTAATTAGGATTGGTATAGACCTGAATCTAAAAACACTGAGCAATAAAGAGTAAGTCAAAGAGCACTGTCTTCATTAATAAACCTACTAATAAATCTCTGCTGTTTCAGAGTAAGGTTTTAGTCTCAGACTGAATTCATTTCCAGTAGAAAGCCAGGCTATACCAGGAGATATCTATGCCATGTAGCTGTTACACAGACAGATCACCTCCTTACTGGATGTAGATTTGCAGTCACAAACATGAGTAAGGCAGGTAATAGTGAGGAAGCTACACTGACACCTGCATCTTCAGTATTTCACCTGATGATGCCTGGGGCAATTATCAGAGCACACAGGCACCATCTGGGTATTTCAGAGCCTTGGAGAGCAACCTGAGAGCACAAGGACACATCAACCTTTATCGCTACTGTGCAATCACAGATTGCTGACAACACGCCATACCCTGAGCAGGGCAGTGCCAAGGCAGAAATGGATTTTTGACAGGATCTAGAGCTAATATAATAACATTTATTTAGTGCTCTATGTTGGAGTGCAAACAATTTTCTAGTTCGAAAATTAAAAAACACACTGTTTTTAAATCTATCGAAGATGCATTTAGAAACCACATCTTCAAAATATACCAACACAGAGCTATCAAACCAATAATTAAAATATAAACAGATCTTAATTGTGCTTGCTCTTCTCCCCCCCCCATCTGGGTTACATATAGTACCTAAAGTGTACCCACAATCTGTCAAGTTCTCAGCTAACAGGTCAGATCAGAAGAGGTAAAAGTTGTTTAAACAAACAAACAAACAAAGAAAAATCACTCTACAAGACTGCTAATGCTGACTTTCCACAGATTTCAAATTACAAACAGCCAAAAACACTATACATGAAGCAGTCCAAAGAAGCAAGAGTTAAAGTTAAAAAAATTGGCATCTCTTCTGTTTTAAAACTTGTGAGAGCTATTTTGTGGTGATGTTTTGCTACTTCTAATAATGTTTTAAGGAGAAAAGTTTCCAAGTATAGAGATAGAACTATAATAAACATATATTTTAAGAATAAACCATAATCTCACAATCCCTACTAAATGAACACTGCTGTTGATGCAACCTTCATTGTGCTCTGCAGCAGTACAAGCTGCCCAGGTTACTTTTAAAACATGCAGACTAAAACATGCAAAAAATTTATCCATAACCCCCAAAGTCCAGTTTTCTGGGAGAGGAAGAATTTACAGAGACTCGATACAATTCTACCCTCTCTTTTCCCTTGCTCCCTCATTGCCTTTATTAACTCAATATGTCCCTACACTCACTTTAAAGACTTTGTTGCTATGGGAATTTATTTCCATATTTTATTGTCAAGGAGAAAAACAAGATTTTGGTGATTAAATGTCACAGAAGCTCTGACTTTTGCACAACCTAATCAAATCTACAGCCTTAAAAACAATCTGTGTATGTGTTTGAAAGTCTTACAATTCTGATCATAAAAAGGTACATATGTTCTACCTGGCATTTAAAAGCCAAGTAAAAAAATTCTCTCTCCCTTCCCCCAAAAGCTTCTGGATAATTTTAACATAATTTCCGCATGCACATTTTCAATTAGTTACCTAGAAACTCAAGAATAAAACATATTTTGTTTTCCCTTTCTCCCAGTGAGGACCATCCACAGCATCAAGAGATTCTTTTCTAAGTGACATTCAAGGTTAGTGAGGCTAGAAATTCACCTCATAATAACTGACCCATAAAGACAGCTACAAAATTGTAAGCATGGGTTCCTTCCCTCCCCATACCTAATCTATACTGCAGCTGGAAAAAGAAATACATGCAATAGGTACAAAATATTGTTCAGTTCCTGCAGTAAATATGCCAAAAGCTGTTTGCTGTCTTCTATCACAACTGGCTGTTTCCACTGTAAATCTCATACACTTGCACTTACCCCCTTTTTAATATTGTAACTGTCTACATAGGTTAATCTTTAGAACCACCCACTTAGGAAAGGCGTAATCATTAAATCATTACGTAATCATTAAATCACTATGATTTAAATAAAACTGAGCATAAGCCAGAAAATTCAAAATTAAACCTAGTATCAAGAAAAAAAATCACCCTTGCGGCTCAAGGTTTGTGTATGTTTCTGCTCCTTCAAAACAAGTTCTCCCAGGTTTGGAATGAGAAGCTCATGTTCATGTACCAGGAACAGCTCTCTGTTGGGTAGGACTCTGGGAACACAACTGAGAATGCAGCTCTATCAAATAGACTCAGGCAATGCTGTCAGAGGACTACAGTGCTGAAACTTAGATGACCACAGTTAAGATGCTCAAAAAATCAGGAGCCTGATCTTCTCACTCTCGGCAGCCTTACCTTTCCCAAAAGTGCTGTAACAAGCTGCTGGGAGTCAGAACTCAGAGAATCCAGAAGCTGCACCTGCTCCCTAATCTATTTGATCCTGATTGAGGACATACTTCCAGGTTTTCCCTCTTCTACACTGTTAGGGTATGCCCTGACTTCTGTGAGCAAGAGGTTTAGCTTGCTATTTAGCTGTGATTGACCAAGTGCAATGGGTTCATTTGGTAAAGCTCACCAGGAGCTACAAGCATTCAGCACTTCATCAAACCAGGACATTTAGGTGTCTAAACATGATATTAGGAGGCTACTGTAAAATACTTATGATAGAACATACAGGCACACTTTCTGTGTGGCGTTTAACAAACACAACCCATGCTTGATGAATACAACCATGAATGCATGCATTTTAACCACAGCACTAAACCAAGTTTAAGCAGAAAGGCGTAATTCCTGAGGCAAATCTGCACAAAAGGAATTACACCAGGAAACGTTTTACTCATTAATACACCACTGAGCTTTAGCACTGTATGGTGTTTTTCCCATTTTGGGGCCAGTACCTGGACAACTGACCCATGGGAGAAGCAGAGCCAGAGGGGAAAGGAGCATAGCTTTCTAGCTAGTGAACAAACAGAAAACTGAAGATTGGTCAAAGTTGCCCACATTTCTTATCCCTCAAAGTTTGCAGGTACCCAAATCCCCTTATCTCAGCATAAAATACATTTAAGTATTAAACATATAAAACATTGACTAACCCTACCAAAAAGCATGAAATTTAACTGTTCTTTAATACTGATATTTTAAACAGGAAAATTGTCAGCTTCTGGAAAAACCATTTTACAGGGCTTCTTTAATTAGGGAACTAACTAATCACTAAGATGAAGAAAAACTTATTTCTGTAAACATGCTCAATATTCTGAAACAGTTGCTAGACATTAGGATAAGCTTGGTGTTTTCAATTGATTCCTTAAATACTTTGAAAACATAAAAAATTAGGAGAGTAACATTTTCTGATTTATATTATTTGCAAAGATTTTGTAGAGTGGAAAGTAGCAAGCCCCCAAATACCCTGTAATTAAAAACCACCGTGAAGAAGTCATGCTGTTCTTGATGTCAGAAATTGGTATGTAACCTGAGAATGAAAAATAAGTGCTAACAAAAACTATGCAAAGCTTGTGGAAACTTTCTTACCTTGTGCCTCTTAAACAGATCCTTTTTAAGCCAGGGAGAATGGGCTGGTTTTGTCTGGGATAGAGTTATTTTTCTTCATAGTAGTTAGAGTGGGGCTGTGTTTTGGATTTGTGGTGAATATGGTGCTGATGTCACAGGGATGTTTTAGCTATTGCTGAGCAGTGCTCACACAGCATCAAGGCTTTTTCTGCCACTCACACCGCCCCACCAGTGAGGGGCTGGGGCTGCACAAGGAGCTGGGAGGGGACACAGCCAGGACAGGTGACCATAGGGATATTTCAGACATATGGCATCATGCTCAGCATATAAAGCTGAGGGGAGAAGCAGACGGGGGCAGACATTCAGAGCGATGGTGTTTGTCTTGTCAAGTATCTGCACTGCATGATAGAGCCCTGCTCTCCTGGACGTGGCTGAACATCTGCCTGCCCATGGGAACCAGTGAATGAATTCCTTGCTTGTTTGCATTCACAGCTTTTGCTTTACCTATCAAATTACCTTTACCTCAGTCTCTGAGTTTTCCCCTTCCCCATCCTACTGGGAGGGAGTGAGCAAGTGGCTGTGTGGGGCTGAGGTGCCAGCTCAGGTTAAACCACAACAGGGAAGAATGAACAACACAGCGTACTATGTATGCTACCATGCAGTATAAATCTTATGCAGGACTGAAGACAGTAACAACCCTTCTCTGGCAAACTAACCTCTCTGTTAAACTGAAGGTTCTCCACAATTCCTGTAAAGATGAAAAGCCTTCCCTCTTTTTTTATTTACTTACTCATTTATTAAAGAAGACTTTGCCTTTTTCACCCTTCCAGAGAAGCATTCTCAAATATAGGCTCCTAAATATTACTGTAGACTTCAAGTGGATAGATAAAAGTAATGGGGATTTTAGTGGCAATTCCAATAAAGGAAAATTAAGATTTAATATTAAAATATACTATATAAATATATAAAAAATAAATATAATATTAAAATATCATCCATATTATGCCAGTGTCAGCGACTTCAGCAAGACAGCTCATGATTCCTCATTTTTAAAAAGATACAACATTGATAAATCTGCCTTAGGATGCTGTATTTCTGTCATATGTGATCTGTTCCAGTGGTTTAAATCACCCCATGAAAATATTTTCAGGAAACAACAGCTATTTATACATATTGATGTCCAATTCAGTGCCACTCCACCAACATCACAGGGACCTGCAGGAGATCAGTATCTCTGAGAAGACAGTGGAGGCCAATCTTGCTTTTCTTATTTCAGGATCAAACAGAAAAGCAGCAAGGAGCTGCAAGAACTACAGGAAACAGCAGTATTAGATACTTGAAATTGTCAAGGGAGAAGTAAATTGGAAAAAGCTTCTTTTGTCTAGGAAATATCTGCTGGGGGGAGGGGAAGCGATGGTCAAGACCACACAGACCTCATGCTGTTGCCATCCAGCAGAGTGAAGAGAAAAGCATCAGGCTGGCTCATCCACAAATATGAGCAATGTATGTGCAGGCACATTCGTCTCACCGTTTTCAGGATTTTGTACAGCCTTAAAGCTGACAGGAAAATTAACCCCCAGCTGACTACTGCAGAGTCAGAGATGCTAGGGCTAAACCAGGCCCCAGCTGGCAGCGGAGCCCTCAATCTCTTCCATAGTTCTTGAAATGCTAAAGGTTACCCGGTCCACAAATGCAATATTTAACAGCTCAGTGCACTTGAATATGTAGCTCTTGTTAGACAAAATGAACCCGTGAGAGATCAAGTCATGTTTTGAAGCTGTAAGTTATTTATTATTTTTAACTGGAATAAAAGCAGTCTCTAGGAAAAGCGTATTTACTAAATATCTGACTCCAAGGATGAAGTCTGTCCTGCAAGGGAGTAGCTGCTGCCCTAACACTCTAAACACTGTAAATACTACACTTCAAAGACATGGAGACAAGACTGGACCATGCCCACCCAAAAGGGAAATAACTTACAAAATAATAGGTTTCTGATCAGCTGTGCCAAAATATCAAGACCTCTGGGTAAGTTCAGCATACTAAAATTCCTTAGATGGTGGGAAATGAGCAGAAAATAAACCATTGAGTTAGATTTTAAATAACGCTATTTTGCAGTAGTGTTTCATCGTAACTTGCAAACAGAGAAGAGATGAACAATAAGCAACGCTGACTACTACATTACTAAGGCTTTTGAGCTCCTCAGAAGAGAAGGATAAAACCACAAATTTAGATCAAGAGCAGCGTTTTATTTTGACATTGCTTTTCAACAATAGTTCTAAAAGTAGCAACTTCAAAGACTAAAGAATGCAGAAAGTGGCCTACTTGAAGTTTAGAGTGTTCTCAAAAATCAGTAGCTTTATCTAATACCCAGCAGCATATCACCCACAACTAAGACTGTTCCAAGACCACAAAAGAAAGTCGAGTTTTATAAAACTTGGTTTGGTGGTTGACCATGTTATCCATGGAGGCCCCAGGTTTACATCATTACCTTAAACGAAATACAGGCCTCCAATAAAATTGCCTTTACCAAACCAATACTGTTATAATAGCACAGGAGGCTAGATAATGCATCCTGCAATCCAATTTGTGGTTCATGTTAAGCTATAGACACCAATAACTAATTCCACGTGAGACAGACCTGGACAGAGATTTTAATCAAATAAGTGATGGGAAAAGATACATTTCCTTATTTTAGTATAACAAACCCCCTGTTCTAACAAAATGGTTAAATTTTGGTATTTAAAATAAAAAATTTTAAATTTGGTAAATTTGAAATGTAAAACGGTAAAATGCTACTGCATTGTAGCAGTGGAACATTAGTAGAACATACATCTGGTTTAGTCATTTCTGTAAGGCAGTTTGTATACATAAGCCCCAGAGCAATGAATACTTTCTCATTACCATTATATTAAAAACGAGATTTAAATGCATTTGCCCCAACTTTTTAACTGCTAATGATATTCAGATCCATTCACACTTTAAAAAAAAACCAACAAAACAACCAAGCAAACCAAAGAAAACCTAAAAAACCCATAAGATGAAAAAAGAGCAACACAATAGGGTTTGTATTAGCTTTGTACTATTAACTGGACAGAAGACTGCTGATTAATGCTTCTGCACTCAAGTTGAATATTGCAAGTACAAAACAATTAAGCCTCTGTATTTGCATATTTTCTATAATAACAAACTTGATCACAGCTCTCTTCCATAGTCAAGTTCCCCCCTCCCAGTCCAACACCTCTGGTGGTTTAACTTGTTCACGTACAGCTGCTGACAGTACAATCATCTGATACCTATCACACCTGACAACTCAATCAATCTGCATACCTGCTATGCAGCTTACACTGGAAATTACTCAAGGTCTGGAATGCTGAAAAATTAAACAAAAGCATAACTTACTTCCATAAGGAATGACTTGCCCCAGTAGAACACCGCTTTTTTAATTACTCTCATTTCAGACAACTCATTTATGACTGCAAAAAATACAATTCCATACAAAATCTTCTGAGTTAAAGACAGTGAATACGTTCTTGTCAGCCAGTCAGAATAAAATAGAGCTAACCAAATGAAATGGAGTCCAGACTGACAACTTTTTTCTCAAGAGTGAGAGCATCACAGGCAGACGGGAATACAAGACTTGGCAAAAGAAAAAACATCAGCAGCCAAATTCTACTGAATAACCAATCCACAGATGACAGAGAAAAGAGCTGGATAGTTTAACAAGTGGCTACAATATAAATTTTTAAGATGCCTCAAGAATAGCTTCTAAATAAGGGGTAGCATTCATGTGCTCTGCTGGTGATCCAGCTTTGCAGCTACCTTGGGAAGAAGCCCTGCAAATCTACTCAAATTGCACTGGGATGTTTTCATGTGCCCGATGTGACAAATCAGGATGCACATGGTAACTGGTCATGTGTAGTAGCCATCATTTTATATCACTGGATACTTGGCCCAAAGATAAGAACACAACAGAAAAAAGTACAGACGTGAGCTAACCAACTTCTAAATTATCTTCTTTTCTTCTTTGGCTCCATTCTACATTTTTGCCCTCCAATGCACTAGAAAATACTGTAACTTTTTGCTCGACTGACCTTTTTGATGTCTTTTTTTTTCCCCTTTCTCCTGAAGTTGCCCTCTCCCAATATTGCGCAAGGAAAACACAAAGAAATTCCAGAACAGGTACCTGGACACAATTCTTTCTAATTGCAGCACTCAGCCTGAACATATGTGCAAGAAACATGCAGCCTAGTAATTTAGTGAATTAAAAAATGCATTTCTGGCCAATTAATCAAAATATTCATATTTTCATCTAATGTAGTCTCTCCCCATAAAACTGTCTTCAGCAAAAATCAAATGTCCACAAAGGTCTGTAATCTACAAAACACAGAATTATTATTTCTATCATTACAGACGAAAAAATAAATTTTCAAAGACACCGGCTTTTTGTCCAAGACAACTCTGATGCTGGGTGCAAAAAACCTCACAAGCCAGGCATCCAAATTTAGAGTTCCACACCTAGGAAGAGAGACCTTGTGTTCAAAAAGTTAAGATGTGGAAGCTTGGATTTCACCTGTGTCACTTAGGTCTCTTCTGGACCAATTTTACTCTGGGCCTGGTGTAGAAAAAGAGGAAAAAGGTGAGAACAAGCTTTTCCCAATTAAAAGTCCATCAGAAACATCTCCAAAGATTTAGGGTTTGAGCAACGAGTGTTCAATAATAAAGACTTTCTAGATGTTCAGAATTTTCTGTCATATGAATGTTTTTACCACTGTTTAATTCCATAGGATAGGGTAACACTTGAGTTATTAACTAAACTCCTTGAAGCACTTGAAAAAAACCCATCTTTGTGCCTTTCAGTATAAAGCCTGCTGTTACAGATGTACTTTAAGAAAAAAAAAAAAAAAACAACAACTTAATCAGTTTATTGTTTGTTTCTGCTCAGCGTTAGGTGCACAATGTACCATACAATATCTGGCTATTGACATTCAGAGGTCTTACATACACCATTATACATGAGTAAAAAACCCCAAAAATGTGTGTGTATGTATATATATGAAATTATTCTTTCCTTTTCCATTTTGTCAGAAAAGAGCATAATAACTAAGTCAACACCTTAGAACAGTTTAAGAGGAAACTACCAGTGATTAGGTGGTTTTTTTTGTTTTTTTTTTTTTACTCTACTATTTCCCTTTTATATTACAGCTATATAGTCTGTACAAACAGAAATCATCACTGCTTTAACAAAAGTTACAATTTCTTTCCAATACATTTGGAAGAGAAATCAAAATTTTCAAATCAAGGTGTTTGAGATAAATAAGAAAAGCAACAAAACAAAATACATTTTTGCAATCTACGTCTCCCTGAAGAATGTGAAAACACTGTCCTTTTGTTAAGACAGTATTTTTCTGAAACACAGCCATTTCGCTGAAAAGAAAATTAGATATACTCAGCTTACTCATTTGTACAGCAACTGCTGTAAAGGACTCCTGATTTTGACAGGTTTCTGAGTACCACTAAAATACACACAGTTTTGTGAGTGGGAAGCTAGGGGATTTGGTGAGCTTGTTTGTTTGCTTATTTTACTTGTTTTTTCTTGGGGAAGAAGTTAAAAAACAGGAAATACTTATTTTATTCAGGCAGTAATGTATTTAAGTCATAGCTCCTACTAGGGGAAGAAAAAAATACGTGCCAAAGGCATGCACCCAAGTCCTATGTATCTCTGTTAAACTAGAACAATAAGAGTTTTATCTTTGCCTCAGGGAGCAAAGCTGATGATATCAGCTGCCACACTCGCACGCTTGACCAAACTAAGCTGAGTTTGCAAGATACAAGAGGATAAGAGCGTGAATGAATTCTCTGCAAAAGGCAGTCAGATATCCAGTGCTTGACTCAGATATCCAGTGCTTGACGGTAAACAGAATGAGGGAGCTGCTGGAAGTTAAGGAAAGTAATTGACAAAACCCATCCCCAGCATCAAGTAATAGCAATGGCTAATAATACACTGCTTAAACAAAATGTAAAAAGACCATACTAAAGCTCTTGAAGTGTTCTTTTAAGCATTAAACATCTGTGCATATTTCTGAGAGTTGACTAAACTACTAAGAATCATTGCGTACTCAAAAACTCATTTAGCACCTGTTTAACAGTGAATTGTGCCTTACAAATAGCTTACAGCAAAGGAGACTCACCTTGTATAAAGCAGAAAGGATCTGATGCATTTTCAGTCGATGAAATACAAAGATATCGTACACAGCTGAAATGGCCAGAACAGTCACTCCTTGCTCCTTCCACAGCATGCTGCATCCGGCACACAGCCCTGCTCCCAAGATCCAGCCCCAAGTACTTGGTGAGGAACCTCTGGTAGAGCAGTGCTTCATGTAACACATGAGGGAAAGCAGAAAGAAGAGGCAGGCTCCAATATCTGCTCTCCCTACGATCCCCGCTACGGCTTCCGTGTGGATGGGATGAGATGCAAACAGCAGGCCTGCTATCAAGGTCCAGTACCCATCGCCAAACAGAATCCTGGAGAAGTTTGTGAAAAGGCCTGTGACTGCAGCATGTAAGAGGACGTTTACAAGGTGGTAGCCCCATGGGTCCATTCCCCCAACGGCATGGTTAATGCGGAAGGAAAGTGTGCAGAGAGGTCTGTAGGACTTGTGGCTCCCACTGTGAGTAAGCAGCGTCCCCCAAAAGTCATTGTAGAAGATATGGATCCACGGCGTCTCAGGCAAAAGGTCCTGGTTTGTCTTGATAGCTCGACTACAAAAGACAAATAAAAACTTCATTTTAACAGAAGAAAATGGCTACAAATGAAAGGCTGTGAAAATGCAATCACACTGCTACAAGAAAAAAATCAAGTTTTGAATTTTAACAGGAGGTGTTAAAAAACTACATATCTATTGACTTCCTTCTGAAGCAAAATTTCCATATAAATTGGCTTTTAAAACATTAGAAACAGACGTTATGCTGTTTCCGTTAAATTAAAACACCCTTCAGTGACAGTCTTCTGAGTCTAACCCTGGAGTAATCAGTTTAGACTTGATGAGTTATAATTAAAATGTAATAGAAATATGAAAACCTTGCAAACATTATTGTTGAAACAATGGATCCTCCAGTAATTCAGAACTAAAACCCCAACTGGCCTTTTATACTGAAATTTTAATTTAGATGTTGCAATGGATTTTGCTAACATGGATGAACAATAAATACAGAAGTCAGTAGGGGCGTGCAATTTTCTGGTTCTGGACAAGGCATTCTCACAATTTTCTTCTACATATTTAGACTGACAACATTTTCTGCTAACACCTTGCTGAAGACAGACAACAGAATATTTTACAGCTGAAAACACACTTTCTCTTTAAATTCCTTGTATTTCCAATTGCTGGAAAAAAACCCCATTGTATTAGTCTATCAGCTTGATTTAAAAAATAAAAATGCTGCAGCTTTCAGCATTTTATGCTTTCAACCACCCTGGCAAGGACTCGTGCCAGCCATTAGCAGTCTCTAAATCTAATTCGTTACTGTAAAAATCTGTCTCCTATAGTGTTTGTACAAATCCAACGATTTGCATTTAGAATTTATGCAGTCGGAGAAGGTGTGAGACCTGCTTAGTGCAAAAAGATGACTAGAATTTAATTAGTTACTTGTATTTAAGCAATTATTTAAAGATGCATTGTTGTTACTACTGAGCTTAACTCATTTAGCATTTATTTTATTAGGGTAATTAAGAATACAGCCAGCTCAAGACTCTTCTATCCAAAATACTAAACAAGAGAGATGATTAATATCTCATTCTCTATTCAAAACCTCTATCTGCCTTGCCAATAAATATCCTCCTATAATTAACAATTTTTCAATTCAGATGAGGAAAGGAAAAAAAAGGTGTGAAACTCAAGCCCACATTTAAAATGCATGACTAATTCATACTCCAAGACTCCCCTCACATTCTCCATTTCCTTAGAACCTGTATGCAAATCCCTTTGTTTTTTTCATGGTATTCGTTTCAGGAATGTTGTCTTGTTTGAGGAAGAAAAATGCTCAAAACTGATATACAGCACCACAGAATCTCCATGCAAATACTCCAAATACCACACAGCTCAGCATTTCCATTGTCCAGAGCATCCTGCTGTAATGCTCTCAGACACACTTCCTCTCAGCATGTCCTTTTGTCTCTGAGCATGCAGAGGTTATAGAGAGGTCAGCTTAAATTCTTTAAAGATGTATTGATGATGCTTTTTAGCGTATCTGAAAATTTTCATTTTGACTTCTGCTTATGCAGTGGATCAGGTTGCCTGTATTTGTTTTCCCAACCCCACACACCTTTTTCTCATTTTAGACGAGTCGCAAAAGAACACTGGAAGAAATCAAGATCTTTGTTTTCACATTATTTATCTTGTCCTTCCATGTAGTCCTTTTTTGAAACCTAATTCCTCTGTTCGTGATTTCTGTTTGTCGTATAACTCTCAGAACCACTATCAGAAACTTGGGAATTTGGCAAAAATAAAGCAGGTGTCAGGCAAGAAAGAGTCCTTTCTCTGAGAAAAACATAATATATTAGACTACAGGTTCCCAAAGGCTAAGAATGGCTATCAGGTGTCAGGATTTAGAGTTGAAACCCTGAACTGCAAAAGTGTTTTTTCTTGGGGAAATAATAAGAAAGTAAGTGGCAACAACATTGCCAGCACAACCACCCTCCCCCGAGGCAGAGCATTCTGCTACAGAGCCCAGACAGCTCACAGGTTGTTCCCAGCTTTTAGTATTTCTTTTGCCCTCTAAGCTGATAGTCTTCATGCAACAGACACTCATATCGAACTCTTCCCCACCAAAAGTAAACTAAAGAAACCTAGTGTACATTCCAAAGGCTTTAAGTCAAATCTTATTCAGAGCTTTAGCAACAAATTTTATGCATCCTTGATCCTTTTCTGTTTAGACCTGTCCATATTAAAAACTAAAACAAAAAAACAGACAACCAAAAAAACCCCACCCACAAAAAAAATCAAAAGGAAGTCCTGAAGATACGGTATGGATCAAACTGTATTTGGGTATAGATCTCAGCAGGCAGTTCTAAAATACTCCTAGCTTCTTGTGCACGTAAATGCAACAAATTCTAGTATCTGCCCATTAGCATGAAAAATACAGAAGCTGACAGTTCCAGCTTACTCAGTGTTTAGTCAGGTCAAATGATGTATTTTCTATAAATCTAAATTTTAAATAAAGCTAACATTTCTTTCCATATGGTTATTTTTATTAAATATTTATAAGAAAAAAAAAGTCTAGCTAATGCTTTGGGATTATAGAAAAGTCTAATACAAGAGCAAAGCTAGAGGTCCAACAGCAAAGAAGCAAGTCTTATACAGTTTGATTAAGTTCAACAACTACTCTGTTTCACATTATAAATGTAAGAAAAAATATACTTGGCCAACATTAGACTTGAGTGTGCAGGAGGATGGAGGAACACGAGCACCTGAGCTACCACAGCCAGGCAGTCCCATGTCATTTTGGTCTGAATAAAAGTGACCAAAGTCTCAGTAACCCGAGGACGGAGGTCAAACAGAAATAGTCTGTGGGCTGAGTCCAGCCCACGCACAACTGGCCAGGCTGTGCCCACCTTCATCCCTCGCCTGGCTGTCCAACCACAGGGGCAAGGAAAACATGAAGTGAAATGCTTACCTCTGCGAAGGGGAAAGAAATACAAGCTCTGTATGTAATAAAATAATAAAAATTAATAGCACTAAATTACTCATGTCAGGGCCCCCAGGGCACTAATGAGCATTGACAGCCTGACCCTCCAGAGGAGGTTCCCACACGCTACCCACAGTCCCAGGACCTCATGCCAGGCTCCCAAAGCTCCCTGATGCTGCCCATAGCCCAGCGCCCCATGTGAGTCTCCCAAGGCCATCAGCCCCTGCCCGAGGGACACCTCAGCAGGGCTGGTCTTCAGCTCCTGCTGCACCCATATCTCAGCCTGTCCTTGTCCCCAAGGAAGTACTCAATGCCCAGAGCTTGGGCTGCCCTGGCTCCTGGCTGTGGCAAGGCTCTGTTTTTTCTGTAGTTACTACATCACCAAGTTGTTAACCCTGCTTAGTCTCTAGCTCCAGCAGCAGTTCTGAAAGCAACACCTCCTCACAGCCTGGTGGCAGTGCCAGCTTGTCTCCAGTAAAGCCTCCTGCTCTAGAAGCCACCTTCACTCTTTGCAGATAGGAAATAGTATTAATTGCTGGCTCTGGAAAAGACTCTGGGATAAAGGAAATTACAAAATGCTTTATTAGCCTTGCCTCCTGCTTCACTCACAGTTTACCTTGAGGTTACATCCTGCAAATTAGTCCAATTTTGCTAATGGGCATAAGAGGAGCTCTCCAACTGCACTCGTCATTCTTCACCAGACCTGCACACTCTGCTCTCGCTAAAAGGCAGCAGGTCACCTGAGAAAGTCGTTTCTCAAAATTCCAACACAATTAGCATTTTACTTCCAAGCAGCCTCTGAAAAGGTTGCACACTCAGGCAGGGAACTTGCTTTCTTCAATTTGCAATGGCTGCCCATTTCACACATCCCAGGAGAATAGGGTATCTTATTCAGTATACAACAAATGGACATGCTGAGGTATGGGGGGAAGGAAAAGGAATTAGATTCAGCTATCAGTCCTTTAGAAATGGAAAGCTGAAGAAAGACAAAAAAATTGTAAAGGCAAAATCATAACTTCTAATCCACTTGAAGCAATGCTTCTGCCTCCTGCCATAAATCACTTATTTGCCACAGGTCAGTACACACCTTGAGGATGACTCACTGAGCTTTTATACATCAAACTTAAAAATGCCAGAGATCCAGCCATTCACACATGCACATATACATGTATACGCACACAAAAAAATTCCAGATGTTTTCAAAATTAACAGCTACACATGTCCTAAACTTCTGTGCTGGTGCTAAACTGATCCAGGTGTTAACACGAGGGTAAAAAAACAGATGCGACATTCTAAAGTGATTTAACGAGTTAAGCCTTATATCCAGCTTCAATATTGCTAATGGTCCCCATATGCTGAAAATTCACATCAGCATTTGAAGTAGACAACATATTTTAGAGGAAAAGGAGAATTCCCAACTGTGCATGCAGGAAGCCATTGACCAGACAGCTCTCACATAAAACAGATAGTCAGTGATGGACTGGCAAGGTTGAACATTGAGGAAAAACAACAATGAACCTCCAACTCATTTTTAAACAGTATTAATTTGGTGTTTTCTTCAATAGCAATGGGAAAACACCCTAGAGTATTTTTACAGTGGATCTTAATGAGACACCCTAAGGATGCTTTCAAGACTATATGTTACTTATATAGACAACAAGACTGAAAACACAGCCAAGAGCCTACTTTTTTGAGTACAAACAGCTTCACATCCCCAAAACATACAGCAGCTAAGTAAATCCTCCAAACTACTTACAGGCTATCTGTTAGGCAGGTGGTGCTCAGAAAGCAGGGAAGTAGAGCTTGTCATACCTTAGAAAGTTCTCATACTTGCCTGCAGACTACTATATATATATATATACACACACATACATTGTCTGTATTGACAGGATATAGTAAAAGTCAGAAAATACTATTTAGTATGCAGAGATGCCTTAAGAAAGTAATAAGCATAAGTACATGAAAACACACTCATCTAAATGTTTAATTATGGACTCAAGGGAACTATTTGCCATTCTGGTAGAATTCTGGTGACAATTATGTCTGATATGCTGTTTATTAAAGTTCATCTTTCTCAAGAGTCATAAAAGTAGAGTTTACCTCCAAACCCAGCAGGTAGTAAAGTTTTACCCATGCCACT
>VWZT01008897.1:320554-416841 GCA_013397055.1 Pachycephala philippinensis
CCACACCACACTACCCCCCTCCCCCCCAAAACAAAACAAAACAAAAAAAAGCCCAAACCACAAACCTCTATATTGTATAACAAGTAGGGGCACCTGCAGGAGACCAAAATCTATGTGTCCTCTGAGTTTCAAGTTGCAGCTTTTGGTTTCTCTTAAGAAAATTTGTTCTTAGGTGACTCTCTAAGGAAAATCTAATAATACAGCTGTTTTCAGAAAGGAAATACTTGGCAACAACTAGCTAAGGGACATACAGGATCCTGAGTTGCTAGCTGGCTCTGAGAATGGGTCTATACATAAGAAACAGACAGATGGAAACACCCAGGTTCAAGTCGTATTTTAAACTAATTAACAGAAAACATAACATCACAAAAGGGAAACTAGCTCACCAGAACTTTGTATCTAGTTAATTTCTGCCAATAATATGGTCCTTTTCTAACTGTATAGAAATATCTGAACTCAGAGCTCAAACACTGAAGACAACATGCAGTTTTAATTTAATTTTCCTATCTTACATAATTACTAGTGAAAGCTATTAACTCTATACATACAGGACCTCTGGAAAATATGTTAACAAATGATAATATTAATTCTGTATTTTGGACTATGACAGCATTTCTATAGCCAACTTCAGTTTAGTACCAGAACAAACAGGAGCTACAAGTAACAGGTCTGTAAATAGTGTTTTATTCATAAAACTTTCTTGGATGAGACTTTCCTGAATTAGATATAAACAGAGTGGAAAGATGGATGAGTGAGGCAACTGTAACTATACCCTTAGATGATTGCAACCACTGCCAAAAACAATGAAACAAAAATACTAAAGAAAAAAAAAACAATAAAATCACAGAGAGAGGTTATGGCCTTATACCACAGTATAAAGACACATAAACTTTCTACGATTTTTCTATACTGCACAATGTCTTTTAAAAAAATTGATCTTTTAAAATAAGCAATAACCTGTTCCTTGTTTATTTCCATCAATGACTTTGTCTGCCAGTAACTGGCTATGATCCAGCGGGCCATCAGCTGCATGCTTCTAGACTTCATAATTTTGCAACTAAAGATGCAGGATGTTATTCAAAAGAAGGAAGTGGTGGCAATGCTTACATATAACACTGAATGCTACTAGGAATTGCTTTAACTACACAGAAGTATGCTACATCTATTGATTTTCTTATTCACTAAGAGAGTTTTGAAAACTTTAAGTAACTAAAAGTTCAAAACATTTTGGTTACAAGAAGGTCGAGATGGCCTTAAAATTTTTTTTCCACCCAGAACATAAATATTTCAAAAGCTAACTATAAAGGTTTTGAACTCTTTCTCCATTATATAAGCCTTTCCATTTCTCTGTCCTCAGATGGGGAAAGAATATGGCCTTAATATTAACCCTAAATGCACCTCACTTCCCCCAGTTTAAGATTTAGCCTGACATAACAAACACTAAAAGATGGACCATGTGAAATTTGAAACCCTAATTAATTCCAGCTGCCTGGCATAGTATTATTTTTATTCACGCACAGATTAAAAAAAAAAAAAAAAAAAAACACACTGGAGGGAAGTGAAAGAAATAATTAATATTTCATATGCTAAACAATGGGATGCCATCAGTGTCCTCTTAAGAAGAAGGTGATCAAAATATAAGGAGAACAGCTCCTGTCTTTGTTTCTGCTCCCTGAGTTTCTTCACCACGACACATACCATAGATCTGTGAAAAGATACTCTCATTCCTAAATCAGAAATGCTTTCTGCTATTCTCACAACTAGTTTATAAACTAGCTTCACTCCCAACTACACCATGCAACAGAAAATTGCTAATTCTGTTCTTCTGAAACTTCAAGATACTTTGCTTTTACCTGATAAATATTCTTTCAAACAACACATTTGAAGTTGTTCTTTAAAACATTCTTCTGTGCCAAATGACTCCCTGGCAATAATTCACAATTTGTTTATTTTACATATGTATGCAATACCAGCTTCTGAAGCATGGTTAGAATTCATAGTTGGAACCTCTGCTGCCCTTTTCAAATCTATTTTAGATTATAAAAGTGGGCCCAGCAGACCTTATTAGATTTACTGTTCTGCAGTAGAATATGGCACTACATTATTTCTCTTCCCCACTTTCCACTGAAAAAATTAAACATAAATAATTTTTGCCACTTCATCATACAGAAACTCGTAACAGCACAAGGACAGATATTTAAAGGCTTGATAATATAGTGATTAGAGTAGAAATGTTGACTTTCTTACCTAAATTAATAGCATGGATAATAAAGTACTTTCTTTAATAGGTCACCTTCTAAATATACATCAAGCCTTTCCAACACACACACATTTTAAGCCATTATCTGAAAATAGAGGCACACATACTGTAGCACTAGACAATAGACTTTATCAGTCATACATCAGTCCCATGACTATCCATTTCTCTGGGTTTTTTTCAGTATGTGGCAGACTACGGAGAGAAAAAAGTTCAGCAATTTAACTTTGGAAAAATTAGGGAGTTTTTTCCACTTTTTTTTTGACTTTTCAGAAAGTTTGAGGAGATTGTACAGAATTATGCCTAACCCCATGACTCTTGTGCACCCCAAATTTAAAGCCTGAAAGAACTTTTAGGTAACACTCTGATTTTGAGTTTTACAGAAGTACTGAAGAGAATAACCAGGAACATGTACACATACAAATATAAAAATAATGAGTAGAAGAAAAACTACTGAACCACAACATAACATTCAGACACTCTCCTTTTTTTATCTTTTGGAGGGGACGAAGGATAAAGAGATGCAACAGGGTTTTAGTGCATAAGCTTCTTTCTTCAAGTCTTTTATTTTAGCAGCAAAACAACCCTTCAATAACAAGGCCTGGTCTAAACTTAGTTTTACTGGTTTAACTGAAAAATATTATTCGAAATCTAATCAGTGAAAACAGTTTGGTGCATGCATATCCATAGAGGTCAATTTAACCTTCACACTGTCTGTAGAACTCATACTGAAGAAATATCCATATTGGCCAAGAGGGGAAGAAAACCCAATCACAAAAAAACCCAGCAATCACTTACTTGTCATGTTCATGTTATTCACTGTAAGAATCAAGTGATTCAGACAATAGTCAGACCCACCTTGGCTTTAATTATCCATGGAACTGCAAGTACAGACTGTGCCACACTACAAACTATCAGATGTGCTCGCCCAAAATTCTCCTGTCTCCAAGAAGTCTCCTCTTCCCTCCCTCCAGCCCCACTATGAGATACATAAATGCATAAAACTGATGTTCTGACAGACATCAATTGTACACCCTGTATCACTTTTCCTACCCAAAGGATATCATGTTAGCAGATTTGTGGGGTGGGTTGTTTGGGTTTGGGGTTTTTTTAATAATACTGTACAGAATAAGCATTTTCCATTTTGGTTAGGCCTGTTTTGGTATCTTACAAATGTTCATGCTGAGGCTTTAAAATACTATTTTGTATGGCAAGAAACTAGAACTCTTGCATATTTTTTCTTGCAGTATTGTCCATTTTTAATGTAACCACCCTCACAAGTTGCCCAATTATTTACATGAAAGATTGCCCACAAGTATAGTATCACACTCCAAAAGGTACCATTTTTAGACAGCAACTTCTGCTTAAAATTTTTCTTTCCTGAAATCAGTCTGGTCTAAGAAACCAAACAGATACTACTTGACTTTCAAGTCACTACTATCTTAATAATCTGGTTTATCAACTTGCCTGATATGCAGTCAATGGTGATTGTAGTCATAGTCCCATTTAAAGGCAGATATTAAATAATAATTAGTGCACGGGAATCCTCCCCGAGGATTATAAAAATTTATTCTGCGTCAGCTACGAAGTCCAGCTACACTATCACGAACCAAGTGATGTACTGCCATTTCAGTGAAATAGTCTTGAGGAGACAGAAAAAGCAAAGCAAGCTTAACTTGATTAAAAAAGCAGCAAGAAATGTTAACATATAGTTGAGGCTTACATTTCTCTGTGATGATAGTTTACTCACCAATGAATCAACCAAAATATTTTAAGTACCTTCTCAGAGAATTCCAAATTAAAAAACAGTGCAGCAGTTTTCCTTTTCAGATGCCTATTACTCAAAATTCCTACATAATATATAGAGGTCCTAAAATCTGGCTAGAAAGCATGTGTGGTGGAGTCAGACTCTATCTTCAGTCTTTGCCATAGACACGTCAGACAAATTCCTGTAAGCATTTTTATAATTTTATAATTTTATATTTTTAGCAGGGAAAAAATGGAACTTGCTACAGACTTGTGTCAAAACCAATTTTTACGAAAACTAAATTATGCCAAAAAGTAAAACAACCAGCTAATTAAAAGCAGTATTTGTTCACACAAAGATGTGTAACAACTTCTAGTGAATAGAGAGACTGTTCAGCATAGTCCTGAAACAGGATCCCCAGGAAAGTGGTGAAGTCACCATCCTTGGAAGTATTAAAAATATAAGTAGACGTAGCACTCTGTGGTAAGGTTTAGTGGGTACGGTGGTATTTCATCAAAGGTTGGACTTGATGATCTTGGAGATCTTTTTCAACCTTAATGATTCCATGGTTCTATGAATGAACTACGCTTTTTCTACTCTTCAACATCTTCACAGAGGGCACTGTGGGATGCCCTTCATAAATGTATTTTAACAGAGCAGATGGCACCCAGTCATTTGGAAACTGTGAATCCTACTGAAAAAGGCTGAAATGACTTTTACTGATTTGTTTCACCTTTGTGCCTCAATAGTTTATAGAGAAGCAGGGGTTCAAAAGAGTAAACCAAATTTTGTGGCATGCCATAGCAATTGTGAAACACTAGAAATTGAAACCATAGCAGTGTTTAAAATAAATTTTATTTTCTCTTAATTGCTTGGTTAGAGCACCCAGCTTGTAGGCAACAGTTTGGGAGTGACATCAAGACGACTAATCACAGTTATTTTGGAATAAAAATGTGCTTTACAGTTACCATTATATGCAAGTTTGTCTCAAGCATACTCTCGAGGATTTTACTGGATGCAGTCAAAGACAGAGGTAAAAAAGCAGGAAATGACGAATTAGTTGAATTATGTTATCAGAACACACAGGATCAACACCTGATTTCTACTACATTAGCTTTAATTCACATTGGTATTGGAATAACCTGCACTTTATGTCACTGAAACCAGTAGGTTTTACAATCAACTGCAATTGGCCTAAGCTTTTAGAGCCTTTCTGTACACTTCTTAGACTTCCAAGCATAAAAACCAAACAACCAAACCCCATTCAATTCTATGTTTTAGAACAGCTATCAGGAGGCAGGCAGTTAGCAAAAAGGATCTCAGACAGCAATTCAGGTAAACCGAAGCCATTACCTGAATCACATAACTGATCAACCTTTCTTGACAATAAAACTAGAGCTAAGTCAAGCTGAACTACAAAAGCAGGGAGCTTTGAACTGAAACATGCCAGATTTTCAAGTCTCTTCAGTTCTATGCTAGCCACGTGCTTGCACTCTTCTCCACTAGTGATTTCTGTGCTTTTGGGTTTGTTTTTTTTTTTTAAGCTACCTTTTTTAAAGTAACTTTAACTTTCCAAAGTAGTATCCTTCTATAAATGAAGGTCTGAAGATCTCCTGGAAGATCAAACCAATATTTAACTGCTAGGCTTAACTTCCCTACTGTAATATTAAAGTACAACCACCCCTGACAGCAGCACAGCAGAGGACTGCATTTTTTCCTGGCAGATGAGAGACCCAAGTGCCACAAAAGGTTATGGTATTTCGTAACACTGGCCTTTAGACAATGACAGCTGTTAGAGAGACCCAGAGAGGAAAGCTGATCACACACAAAGGTTTACGAAAGCTTTAAAAAAGTAAGTAGTTTGCTTCTTTCAGCAGTCTTCATCAAAAAGAATCGTCTGCAGAAGCACAATTCATGTAGCATTTTATCACAACAGAAATTGCACGTTACCTTTCAAAACTCCGGCACTGCTAAAGAACAGTAATAATTTTTCTCCTCTTGCCAAAGAAGGACTGCTTGAGATCACAATAAGAAGAAACTTCAAACACAGTGAAAAAAACACAGGTAGATTAAGAGAAAAACATGCAACTCAGTGCAATGAAGCTGACCCAAATGAATCAGAGAACAGGCTGCCTTGGAGAGGTCAGCTGGCACTTTCAGACTTCAAAAAGAAAAAAAGCAGTGGGTGCTGTGTTGTTGCATTTGTTGACAAGGCAAACGTATTCTCTTCAAGTATCTTCTATCCATACATGAGAAGATGAGAAATACAGAATTTCACCTTGCAGAGAAGTAGCTTCAACTTCATACGGCTGAGCTTGAACTGAGATTCTTTTCTGCTAGGGCATGAAGGCATATGATATGATGTATGACGATGTATGATAAGATATATGATGATATATATAACACATATTTTATGTATCATTTAAGAAAGAGCAACGTGATGCTTTTTTTTATCCAAAGAGCAACAGTCCATTTGCATCTTTACATAAATTAACAAATACATATTGCCTACAAAGCTAGGGGAAGGATACCTCTTCAGAGTTCAGGGGCCCTATTTATTGTCTCCCCTGGCACTGTAAGCCACTGAAAGCTTAATGAAGAAAATTATAGTTTGCTAGGCCATATAAAACACCAGGATGTATTTATTTCTGCATAATAAAATCAACCTAGAATAGCATAAGGAATAAGTAGTTTCTGTTGTACCAGACTTGCTTCTCTTTCTGGGGATCTGCATTGATCTTGCTGCAAAATAATCAGGAATTCAAGATTTATTTCTTACCACAGGAAATTAGTTGTTTGGAGTAATACAGTGCTGTGTATGCATCATAAATTTCCCAGGTTCCTTACATGCTGTGGTACACAGAAAGACACTGAGAAATTAATTACGACATAGCCAATAAATAATTACAGCTATGCAACCCATATGTCCCATCCACCAAGAAAAAGTGGCAGCAAAGGCATATGAAGATTTCAGTGTAGGCTGCCATGTTCTTGTAACTAAACCTGAAGAAGTACTGGGACAGTAAGATATTGCTATCCAACTATTTTTCGAAAAATTACCTGGATGGTGCATGTAATCAGCCATAAACACCTCATTCAAATCAACTTCACTGCCCCCTAAAGTTCCTTCTCCATCCTAGGCTTTTAGGACAAAAGCACGGAGAAATTGTGGTGGAACAGAGGCAGCTTCTGGCTCGTAAGAGGCACTGGGACTCCACAGGAAACCCAAAAGCTTGCCATCACGTTTTCAAACTCACTGGGAGAGGAAGTCCCACCCCTGCAGCAGTATAACTGGGAACTGCAGCAGTGCTGAATATGAGCCTTATTTCGCTTATTTCAATGAAGACATCCAACTTAAATCCCAACCCTACAGTGAATGCTTAACACCAACTTCTAAGAAAGATAAAACAGTATTTCTAGAGACACAAGTGGTTGCTAATTGTATATTACAGGCCAACAAAACAGGTGAAAGTTTCTAATTAAACAGCCCTTCTGTAGGCTGATATTCTGCAATTTTATGTATAAATCAAGCCAGGTGACTTATTTCTAGTAAGTCTGAAAAGAATAAAATTGGTTTCAATGACCTCAGCGACACACATGCTTATTTGTGGTTATGGCCCCAAGCAACCCTGAAATCAGTCATTCCATTAAGTCAAAAGCATGGCACACAGCCAAGCCCCTGTAAGAGTTAGAGGTCTTGCATATACTTTCTTTGTGTGTTTATTTGAATAGAATGGTAACTTTGGGTTTTGGGCCACCCATCACTTATATTTAGACCTCCCATAATATCTAAAGGAACTGCTCAACTGAATCTCAGCATACACCAGTTATCCTTGGGACACTAGCTCTTTAAAAATGACATAAAAGCATTGAAAATTGAAGCAACAGCGATAAAACATCACAACAGTCTTTATCTGGAGATATTTTAATGTGTATATTCCTCTACAGATGAGTCAGGCAACAATTTGGGTATGGTTTAATTACAATAGTAGAATAAAGAACCTAAATGCCCTTACACGGCCAAAAGAAATACACAAACTGTCCAATACAATAAAACAAGAAATAATGGTGATAATTATCACAAAACAAAGAAAGTAATTCAGGCAACCATACTGGGTTTTTTGCGTCTTTTGGGTTTGTTTTTTGGTTGTTTGGATTTTGGAGTTTTTTAATAAATAAAATAAACTCTTTTTTCCCGTTCTTCTCCAGGGTCACAAAAAGAAGCTGCAACAGCTAACTCATATTATCAGGAACACCACAATGATGTGGGAAAATCAAAAACAAATTAATATTTGAACATTCAAAAATAACAGTAGTCTTAAGGGCACCCTGCTACTAAAGAAACATGCAATCATTTTCTCATTCTGGGCTACAGAACCCCAAAAGTAATAATGAATTACATTTTCATTCAGAAGCTTCAAACTTCTTGATATTTTTTAATTAAGGGAGTTTTCACAGTACAAGAAAACATGAGAGTATCCGATTTCAACCTTTACAGCTGAGGTCTCTCAAATAAGAGAAATTCACAAGGAAAAAAAGCTATGCCAAATGATGAGCAGGAAGAAAAATGTGTCAAACTGCTGTCATCACTCATAACAAAAGTTATACTTACTGCTCTGTTTTCTTGCTGGTGATACTGCTATCTACTATAAAAGGTATCTCTCAAGGACAACAAGGGTCAAATTGACCCAAATAAAGAGAATGAAGTTTTTTAGACCTTCCTAATAGCAGTCACCCTCATCCATTCTAAAATACATGGCAAATGTCTATATTTCAGACTGTAAAGAAAAGTTATCAAACAAAAGAAAGCAGCAAGCAAAATGTACTAGAATAGGACAAAATTGTGGTGATTTTTATCTTTGAACAGGTACCATAATAAAGGTTGGCAGGTACCAGTTCCAGCCAGATTAATTACCACTTTGAACAGTGTGCAACAAATTATACAAGGGTATATATACATACACTGCAATTGAGGAACTGCTGTTTTAGACAGTTCAGTGCTAGCATCTAAAGTTTTCAGTTTGGCTTCTGTATGACTTTTTACTAAATGCTAAGGAAGGGATTCAGTGCATCTTTCAGTAATAATAAATATCCATTGAAAAACTGAATTATTATCATTATTATTATTATTATTGCTATTATTAGAGAAACTTTTTTTAAAGTGCTCTTTTCTTTATGGCCTTAAATAAAGAGAGGAGAGGATTGCCAAGAACAGCACACACTCTGAGTTCCTGAAACTCCACCTTTCCTGGCATCCAAAAGATTGCTAAAAAAAGATAATGGTTGCTCCAAACTGAATACCACAGAGCTCTTAACTTCAAATGGATTAACTCAGAAAGGAAAGTTGTTAATTAAACACAGGCTAAAGACAATGCATCTAACCAGTTAGGACCTGTGATCTGAAAGACTGCATCTGAATTAATCCTGAAAACTAAAACAGGATAGAAATATACACAAATGTCTAGGCTGTATATGTAAGTAAATGTTTTAATGGCCAGCTAAGCCTAGCTGTGCAAAAAGGAAGAAAAAAAAGCACCAAGCCTGCAGTAGGGTATTCACCACTGATTCTTGTAGCATACCTGCAGTTCATTATGTTCTCTTAATCAAAATAGCACAAAAACTAGTTTGCAGATACCTCACTCTGATATGACACCCCACTGGGCTTCCTTCCCACCAGGCATGTTTTGCCTTTGTGGAATTAACTTAAAGCCAGGAACAACAATCCACCCTTCCTCCCAGTATTTATTACATGGCTTCTTACTCTCTGAAGGACGCTGATGTCTCTTAGATATGCTTTTGTAATTTTTCAGAACTTAAATAGATGCTGTGTAATTACTTTTAAACTGAAGTTTCATGGTGATGTTTTTCAGGCTCAACTGATTAAAGCTTGTTTAATGCATCTTGAAGAAAATATATTATTCACCTTAATAAGAATTTATGCAAATCACTGCCACTAGCTTTTACAGAAAACCTTTTCAATTAATTACAATTAGGCTTTTTAGTTCTAGGTTTCTGGGGGTTTTGCTACCAGAAAATTATAAGCGTGGATTGTTGGAGGTTTTTTTTCAATTGTGGGAAATAAAACTTAATTGTTGTGATGTAAAAACTCCTATACAAATGAACTTGTAAGTGCAGAGCCCTTTTCATTTCTGCCATTCAGATCAGGTCTAAATATATACCTCCAGATATCTGTGACTTGAAAGAAGACAAAGCAAATTTGTCTCTGCTGTTGATATACACAAATTACTCCTTGGCTTTAGAAGAGAGATTTTATAGGAAAAATAAACAAAATCATTCAGATAAATAAAGTATTCAAATATTGGCATGTCTTCCCATCACTTCTGAAACTCTCACAAATACACAAAGATCTCTCTCTAAATATAATATTGTAAAAGTTTTTTTTGGTACATATTTCATGGCCATTTCACTGTCTTGTCTACTTAGCATTAACATTAAAAAAAAACTTGCTTAAGTGAATAACTGTTCTTTGAATAGAGCCAGAATATTACAGTAGAGAAGCTGCAACAATTCAGAAAGAACAATGCACTTACCAGTATTAACATTTGAACCTTTTTCACAGGTATGGATTTACATTGAGGAAGAGGGTGCAAAGCTTCATATTGTAGAGTTTATTATGATTAATTAAGAAGCTCCTCATATAAAAGTGAAATCCTTATTGCATTGCAACAGATTTCCTAAGTGCAGGTGCTTTTAGCTCTTCTGAACTGAGAGCTACCAAGCACCACTTTGGTTCTCATTTTATTATCTGAGGCAAGGGAGGGAAAGAGGGAGAAGATTTCTGTTACAGTCTTTCCAATGGAGCATCTTATTTTTAGCAAACAGCACGCATGCAATGAGTCATATATGTTCCCATCATGCTAGAGTAGGGAAAAATCCAGCCACTGTTTTGTTCCACCTCCTTTTCTTGAGCAGTGAAACACCATCCCTGACCACAGAAATGATCACTCAAACTTCATCCATTCTCTTTATCAAACTCATGATTAATTCGAGAGAAGGAAAGACAATACGGGAAGCAACTGCAAGGCTCTTAGCTAGAACTAGAATTCAGAGAAGCCAGTTTCTGTCTGCTCCTATTTCTCTCTTGAAGTCACTGGATTCCAGTCCTACAACACCCAGGTCTAACATACCTTTCTCTGTTCTTGCCATTCTTTAGGTTTTCCCATGCTGGAGAACAGTAGGGACAGAAATTAGGTAAAAAATGAATGACTGCCTCGAGCAATCCACGTTCTACAAACCTAGAGCTACTCATCGATGACAGCTCCCTTAATGTCCCTTTTTGAAGTCTTCAGGTATGGCATGGTTTCTGCTACAAAATGGAAGTTCTAATCCACACTTATGGCTGCAATCATAGCTCTCATTCATAAAGCAGAGGAATTCATAATTGGACATAGACATATTTCCTCATCTGTCACAATTCTTTAATTCTGTGTCATTTAACCAGAAATAAAAGAGCACTTCCTCTCAGAAAAGCAACCATGAAAATGACTGACTGCTTCTAGGTTTATAGCCTTCTAATCCAGATCAAGTGTGCTCACAAAAAGAAGTTACCTATCTCCAATTGTTGCGTCTACAAAATCAACCAGGGTTCTGCAAATCAAACTGTTCCCCTTTGAAGCTTATATGGCCTTTGATTTAGGAGTAAAACTTTGGTGGACTAATTACAACTGCAGTGACATTTATGTAATGCAGTGTTAAACATCACAGATCACAACAAGACATGCATAGGAGCACAACTACTGTGCCCAAAACAGTAACACTGAAAATTAATGTACAAGACAATCAGTCTGAGTTGAACACAAAAACAAAAGTAAAGCTTTGGAGCAGCACACAGATTCATTAGAAATTAAAAAGCAAAGCAGAATATTAAACAGCCACATAAACAAGGTGAAACTGTTCTATGCTTCTAATTTGCAGGCAGAATTTGGCAGCTGAAACTTCATTAGCAATTCTCTAGGTGATGTATGAACCAGCTCAGCCTCCCATGACTGTACCTGTTCTGCAGGGCCAGTAGTAGTAAAACTGCCATAATAGGTAGAATCATAAAGACAGAGAACACCACTTTTCAACACCCCAATAAAGTGATGTGGTTTGTTTTTAAGCAGCCACTTAGCCCTTTTGGAAGCGTGGTTATGGTCAGATGATGGAATCCACCTTTTGAACTTTAAAATTCACTGCCAAGGGGATATTATAATGCAAACTCACATCTCCTTGTTTTGCCATTAACACTGTCTAAGCTGCCAACTTCTTTCTAAGAGTAAATCAGATCTTGTTTTACAGAAAAATAACTTGCTGGGGATTATTTCTTTTTTAATCCAAACAACTAAAATATTCACCAATTTCCTAGATCAAATTTCCATGTAGATGTGGCACTTAGGGATATGGTTTAGTGGTGGTCTTGGACTCCATGATCTTAGAGATCTTTTTCAACCTAAGGGATTCTGTAATTCCACGACTTCTAGGAAAAGGTACAATAACTTAACAGCCACTAGAAAATAGTGTTCAGAAGACAAGTCCAGACTGTTAGGTATCTGGAAGCTCTTTAGCTCCTGGGGTAAAGTGGTTAGTATAAATAAAAACTCAGGCATTCCAAGACAAATATTCCTGTAGAGAATTATTTCTACATGACTGATGCATTATTGGCTAATTTTCATTTTTTAAGACTCATCTAGCCAAACAAAGATAATATAAAGGAAAAAAAAATTACAGCAGCAGCAGCAATCTAACATTCAGTAGATTTTCTTCTAGTAAGTATGCTTTCATGCACAAAACCATTCAATACTATAATGGCAAACTGGCTTTATACACTGTAATTTCAAGAACTATAATTTCTGAGCCTCAAGTATTTTTCTGCCGTAAGATTTCAGACTTATTCTGCTCTGGTCAAACCTTTTAACAGTTCTTCAGTTCTACATAAGATTAGAAGACATTTCCCACTTCTCCAGCTTTTCTGGGGTTTTTTTCTTGTCTTCTATATTCTCCTATTTCCATTTAAGAATGTAGGATTACTAAACCACACTGGGGGAAAAAAACTGTTACACAACTAATAATACAATTACTTTCCCCATGCTAAAATGAAATTTCAATACAAACCCATTAAACTGTCCAAATATATGATGGTCCTTGTCAGAAACAGCAACTCCATCCAATAAATGTTTGGGACTTTTTTTTCGAAATCACTTACTTTTAAATGCCACAATAATCTAGAAATTAATCAATTTACAAGAACTTTTTTTTCCCTTGTTGATAGCTGGACTGAGCGCTAGGGGTTCTTCCCTCTCTGACCAAATTTTAATCTAAAATGCAGCGTTCAGGCTTAGGAACTTAAACACTCTATTAAGCAAGTGACCAAAATTTCAAACCATCTGCCTTTTTGGATTATGTCACTTCTTAATAGTCTGGCTAAGAATTTCTTCATAGCAAGTTCTAAAATCTTGCTCCTAAAAGCAGGTCAGAAAACTTTTACATCTGACTGTGAGCTGTTGTGAATATGCACCATCTATTTTTCCCCAATTAAATCAATAGATTTATCATCCAGCACATTGTTGTTTCATGGTTTTTTAATGTATGTATAAACTTCACACCTTAGAATGTCCCTCTCTAGGCACCACAAACACATTAAATATATTTAGGCAGAAACCAGTCAGCATAATTTAGGGGGGAAGAGGCAAAGAAACGTGGAATTATTTCTTGCATGCTGCTGTCCCATTATGCCCAGGAGAGCCAAGAGTCTTAGCACAGTCATCTACTGTTCTTCATGAACAAAAGTTAGAGTTAGCAAATTACGTTAAACTAAATTGAACAGGTTTTTAATTTATAACATCTTTGTTCAGCCAGTTTTTATAGCCTTGTGGGGACATTTTCAGTACTGCTGATGGGTATTTAGACACCAAATTTCTCACCTACAGTACAGTACAGGGGTGTTTTGAAAACTATTTAATGTTAGTATAGCACTTCAAAAGTGTAAAATACTACATAAGTACTAAAGGCATTCAGTTAATAAGAGTTATTTGGTTAAATCCCTATTCATCATACTGAATGTAAGCATTTTATATTTTTAAAATTCACAGACTGTCTATAAAAAGCCTGACAAACATTTAATAGGCACTGAAAAGAACACTAAAAGCATGGACAACCTCAACTTGTTTCTGTAATCAATTCTAAATGAAGTCAACTCAGAGCAGTCACCTCACAGAAACAGGAAACCCCCATGAAATCACAGTTCCCAAATGAAAGGGCAAGGAGTAGGCGCCTTTTTGGCTGCTGTGACCCAAAAAGTCATAGAGGACAATGAGACTGCTTTAACTACTGTGAACTTTAAATGTTGTAGAGGGCAATGTTTATTAGCTGAGTAACAAAAAGAAGCTAGCATCTTCATTACCTGAAAAATTTATTGCAGTAGAAAAAACTTCCCATAACAGCTCCCTGGTATCTTTTCCTTCCTCCCCACCACCAGTTTCTGACAACAATATGATGCTGACTGGTTTTCACCTGTGCTGTAAAAATTCCTGGGTTTTAAAGCGTGAAAAGCCAGCTGAAATAAACACACATGCTACAGCATCTACCTGCTATATACAACCTACAAAACCATTACCAATCTATTCAATAAATAAAATCAAGAAGAATATTTATCGACCTTGCAGTAAACAGTACAGTTGGAGAAAAACATCACTTTTGGACAGCACTGCCAACTCCTAGCCAGAAGAAATGGGTCTGGATGAAAGGACTGACATTTTAATACACCATGTCCCATTTTCTTGTCAGTCATCCTCCACCTTGCTATGCTTCCCAACAGAGAGGTTTAACACTCCATTATGCCTTATTTACAGAAAAATTTTTAACCCTCTAACAAGATAATTTACTCAATGCTAATATTAAATAGTCTCCCATTGTCATGATTTAACCATAACTGGCAACTCACTTAAAATTTACACGGGCTACTAAAACCAGGTGAACTTACAGAATGATAGATATATGAATGTAACTACTTTAAATCATAGAATATTCAGAGTTGGAAGAGACTCAAAAGGATCACTGAGTCCAGCTCCTGGCCCTGCACAACACAAACCCCAAAAATTACACCGTGTTGCTGTGAGCTTTGTCCAAATGTTTCTTGAACTCTGTCAGGCTTGGTTCTGTGACCACCTCCCTGGAGAGCGCCTTTCAGTTCTTGACTAAACCCCTGGGGAAAGAAACTTTTCCCAACACCCAAACTAAAGCTCCCTTGACACGCTTCATGTCATTCCCTCAGGTCCTGTTACTAGTCACCACAGAGAAGAGATCAGTGTTGGCCCCTGCGCTTCACCTCATGAGGAATCTGTAGACCACGCTGAGGTCTCCCCCTCAGTCTCCTCTTCTCCAGGCTAAATAAACCAAGCGACCTCAGCTGCTCCTCATGCAACTTTCCCTCCAGACCCTTCACCATTCCTGTGACCCACTTTTGGATGCTCTCTAATAACTTTCTATCCTTCTTATGTTGTGGTGCCCAAAAGCGCACACAGGACTCAAGGCGAGCACCTGCGGCTGGAACAACAAATGGAAGATTTCTATTAATACTTGTGGAACGAAAAAGGTCTGAAAACATTTCAATTGATCTATGTAAGTATATTGATGTTATATATTATTGATCTTTTCCATCATGCCTCCAACAGAGAGATCAGTAAATGTACTGAAAGTCTGTGCAGAAACATACCTAAATTTAAACTTTTCACAGCTGTGTAATAAGGAGCTTCATTTAACAGGCTGATCTGAAGCTACACTAAACAGTTCACATTTTCAAACCAACACCAAAAATAAAAATAACATACTTTAAATATGCATTCATAAAATCAGTACGAAATCAGCTCAATTCTTTTTGCTACCACTTCCAGATAACACAAATGGGGACTTCTATATTCTGCAGAAGTCGATACATTCCAGAGTTCAAATGTCTGGTACTACTACAACAGTGTTGAAGTTTGATGCAATATGAACAAGAAAAGGGTTCCTGGCATTCACATTTCACTTAAATCTCCCGTTCCAGATGCTTGGCTTCAACACTAACATTGAAAGAGTCATGACTTCATTTCAGAATATCATTTCTGTTCTTAAGACTTTAGTAGCAACTTTCACCACCAGTGAGTTTTATATTCATAGAAAGCAATAGCAGTCAGTCAAATGTTGGCTTAGGGGCCCATACCTGAAAAGACATCTGAACACATGCTGGGTCCTGCCATCACCACTTAGACAAGCCACACACACCACTACCTGTTCCCAATAGCAATGCTATTTATGCACCTGATTTCTACAGCCTAAACTTGTCCTCCACATCTGATAGGATCTGTTTTATTGGCACCACCAAGTCTCCGGGGTCTTCTCACATTTATGTACAAATCATAGTCTGTCAGAAAGAATACTATTAACTATAGTCAAGACAGAGGGCCAAAAATGGCAAATATCAGCACTGAATATAGTCTGTTTCATTTTCAGAGTAAGATTTCCCTTTAGAAAAAGATGAATAGACTGCTAATCTAAACAATTTGAGAATAAAGAGTGATTATCATAGTCTAATGGCAATTAGAACCACTCCTAGAATACTATAGCTAGAATACTCCCCCCAATACTACATTACACTACTTTTCACTGTCATTCCACATGAAAATAAAATACTTGAAAAACTGAATATATTAGAACCCCAAAAGCTAGTTGTTCTGTGATAAAGTTCTTCTGGTATTAAGCTAAAAATAAATCCACTTTACAATTGTTGTTTTAAAAAAATTGTATTTTAAAATCTCCATGGAGTCCCTGCCTTTTCATGCAAGTATTTTATTTTAATTAAAGCTGATTGAGTAATGCTACTATCCTGCTAGCAGCAATGGTTTAGTGCACTTGCCCCAGGCTTTTTGCAAGACCTGCCCCAAAGAGACAAGTCAAAAATCTTCAGACCCATTTATTGAAGCAGTTTATCTATCCTCAGTCTTCGCTTTCAGTTTCCTTTTAAAAATACCAACAACAGGCGTGGAATAAAGCAGCAAGTAACCAGACGGGATAAATAAAACCCCTATGAGTTACAAACAGAAAGAACAATGTAAGCAACACTTTATCACACAGCAGTACAGTAATCCTTCCTTTCTCTACGTTTTCAGATCTTCAGGATTCTTGAATGCAAGAATGAAAACCCAAGACCAAAAATATAATAATTACAATAACAACACATGAAAAAATTACCGTGATTCTTTAAAATATCTAATCACAATGATGTGCCTGGGGGCAGAATTGCTCACTTGGAGTAAGATTTTATTAATTAAGGTTCTGTCACGAACAGTAAAACTATTTAATTTGTTGCCGGTTCACTGCTTAAATGATACGTGCTGTACATTTTGTTAGGGAGATGAGTAATAACGTTGTCCCTTAACATAAGCTGATTGCTGCAGTTTCAGGTCACACTGAACCATCTGGAAGAGGATGAAATGATGTCTCCTTGTCCCAAAGGGCAACAGAAACCTCCCATCCTGGAGGAGCTTTTGTAGCTGGCTTTGCCAAACACATTCCCTCTGTGATCTAATGAAACACTGCTTAGAGGCCTGGCACCCATCACTACCATTTGCCATGCTCACATCAAGCAAAGGGGGAGACAGCTCTAGGCTTGGTGGTGAACACTACTCAGATTACCAGAATTTTAACGCCCATTGAAATCATTGAAATACACAGAGAAATTCTCTAAGATGTAACTATAAAGCTTCTTGACCCATAATTACTTCTCAGTAGAAAAACACTTTAAAAAAAGTATTTACTGTGTTGCAATGATGGGTACTACAAAGACTGTGAGGAGCTCAAATGCTATGATGATGTAGGATGGAGAACTCCGTTTCAAATGCAAGAAGTGAAGACAGAACAAGCATTAACTTGCTTGACAAATGAAAATAATTATAAATAGTCCTTCCTTTTTCCTTCATGTATTTTCGTTGGAAGACATTAGTTTGATGGAATGCAGAGGGATTACATCAATAACGGCAAGAGTGTGAGGAATACTACTAAGACATTACACGTTTTTCTCCTGTTGAAAAGAAAAATAACAGCTCAGTGTTTGGGCCTCCACTCAAGCTCTGCACTGAAGGCACTCATCCCTGTGGAGGATTCCATTTGGGAATTTTCTTTATTCTGTTGTGGATAGAGAGGAATAAATTATTATGTAAGCAAATATAATAGTCCTGGAAGAAAAATATTAAGTGCTAATATTTCCACTGAACAACATTTCAGGGCAGAAAAATTGAAAAGACACGTAAAAGAGTTATTAAGATTACATGGAACTGCGTATCTGAATCATGCTTCTCTGACAAAAATGGGATTTTGACAATGAATTAGCTTCAGAAAGATCTGGAATTTTCTGAATAGCCTAGCAATATGAAAAATGGAAGGTTAGCAATGAATCAGCTGGCTTTGCAAACAATCACATTTCATGCCAAATTTTCCTTTCAAAGACTTCTTGCGTTCTTGTAGCACATTAAGTAATTTATAGGCTTTAAAAATACCATATAGAGTGCAAGAGTTGCTGCTCTGTGCCTGTGACTATGACCAATACAATAACAAAAATACCAGTCAGTAGGTTAGCCGTGAATTTCTTTAGAATCTCGTACACTTGATAGAAGTTTGGAAGTGGTTGCTACTGAGCATATACACCCTGTGTCTGCCCTGTATGTACAGAATTCTTTATTCACACATATATACCTTATTTGTAAATACTGGATTGTACATTACTCATATTACCAAAACATGACTTTTATTTTTAGAAAAACAAATCTTGTTTGTCCCTTTCCATGACAACTATCTGAAATGTTCATGTTTCACTGCATACTTGAAATAACTTGAAGTCTGCAATTACCAAACCAGTAGCATTTTTATGGCACCCCAAGTGAGATGTCACATGAAAATCTTTTCAAGCACGAAAACAAGATGCATGCATTTTTCGTTATATTCAAAGACTGTAAGGAAAAAGCAGGAGGAAGAAGGCAAAGGCTATCCAGTTAACAGAATTAAAAGTACGGAAAGCAATACAGAGTGCATGCAGATAACAGCGAAATTTAACAATCTACATTTGTAAGCAGAAGCTATCAGTACTAGCACCCTTAATTTCTCATAGCTTTTTGAAATAATCATCTTGAATTACACCTGTTACACTTCTGAAAATTCCTGCTTTGTTTTCTTAAACTTTCTCTGAAGTTTATTCCCTACCTCTCTATTCAGACTATGGAAGTACTTATTCAGTACTTTCTGAATAAGCAGCAAAGACGTATCTGTTCAATTCCTTCGTAGGTTAGCTAAAAAGGATTTTTACCCAAATGATTTTATACAAAAGCAGATGTCCCCACTTCTTAGAAGTCTCATGTAAACGTCTAACACATCATTCCATGGAAGCTGCATCCAGGGAAAAAGGCATCTATTCACACAACAAACACACACTTATGCATGGGTTCACAACACAACCTGTGCAGAGTTGTGAGGCTGTTCGGCCAAAGGCAAATTAGACCCTTTGAAAGGGGATGCCTACTTTATGAAGCTGGTACTGAAAGTCTGTTTCTTTTAACACATTTTCCAAAGAGTAACAGAAGCCCTCTGTCCCTCCCACATTTCTGGACTATACACCAATAGATCAGTGAAAGGTCACAGATCTGTGAATCAGCTGTGTTTCATACGAGGCGGAAGCAAGGCTGTGCAGCCAGTGTCTGAAACATTTGGACCACAGCAAGAGAGCGCGCAGCAAGGGCCAAAAGAGTAAGCTTATGCTGAGCACATAAGACATAACAGGTCTGTAAAAGTAATGACTTCCAGCCTTCAAGAAATACTCTGTGGCATTCCAAATCAATATAGCAGCCAGCTCTTTGCCTGCCCTGACCTCTAAGATGTCATCCTCTAACAAATGACCCAAATGACTATTATGCTGCTTTTTTTTTTTTTTTATTATGAGAATACAGAATTACTTTTTGGCCAGAAAGACAGGATGATTTAGGTGTGAATGAGCATATCCTATTGAGAACTTCCAGCAGAAACAAAAGTACAAAGCAAATTTTACAGCAACAGCAAGTGAACAGCAGACAAGCACTATACGCCCATCCTGGAAGCTTTTAACAGCCGAACAAATGAAAGAAGCACTGTGCCACCCCCCAGCACACACCTCCCCAATTCAAGATATGTCACCACTTGCTTGGAGCCACATATACCCAATTATCTTCCTTCAACAAGGACCGTCCAGACAATTGTAAAGACCTGCACGGCCACTTTCCTTACTACCACCAAATTATAAAAGGTGAGGGAGGAAAAAAAAACAGGAATCGTGAATCAAGTCTTAAATAAAGGAAGAAGGTGAGAGAAATTGATTTGTTTGTAATTGTGCTGAATGAAAAACAAGAATTAAAATCACTTCCACATCCTAAGCAGTGAGGACGTGCCTGTCCAGAATGACCTGGTAGCCCAGACTGAGTAATCTCCCGCTCAGCATCTGCACGCCCCCAGGGTTTTCCAAACCTGCTGCTGAGCTCCCACCACAATGGGGAAGAAACAATTTACACAACCCTTCTCTAGCTTCACCTCTTGGGTCTTCTGAAGGAGCATTTGAAAGCACCAACACTTAACATCTGCATCTTCTATGCACATGTACCTACCTGAACAACCACCCCTCAAGCATCAGCAAGCCCCTGAGGCAAGCCCCCTTCTTTAATGCACTCACAGGATGAAGACGGCCATCCGTCATCTCTGAGTGTGGAAGAGCAGCATTCCAGGAAAAAAAAGTAAGGAATTTGGTTTGCACTAATCTATCTCTGTCTATTTGAATTAATCTCTTCAGCACAAGGTCTTTCTCTTGGGTGTGATCACATTAGATGCTACACAACAAAGTCTGTTCTTAACTGGAACTCCTCACAACTCCGGAGCAAGTACAAGTGACAGTAGACCTCTTTATTTTCCTCATAGTTATTGAGAAGGTTGAGTGTTTTCAGCTGGAATGTGGTACCTCAGCTGGGAGGAGGCAAGGGAGGGTGACAAAGAACAACTTCAAGCTTTAAGACATTTAAGACATTCATTCTTGTGTAGAAGAACAGCTATGTATCTCTGACTATCTCACCGCAAATAGCATATCAAGACGAAAAGCAGCAGCACTATCAATCAAAGCAATCTGCTATGAATTACTTGTTACCTCAAACACTCTAAATAAATGGTATTACCTAAGTATTTCCCAAAGGAACAGACTCTACAAAGAATGAGGCAAATGAAGCCAAAGGACAAGGTCTCCAGCTTCCCAGCAGCCTTCCAACACTGACATTTATTACCAGGTTATAAATAGAACTAAACCCCCCCAACACCACGCCCAAAGCTATTTTTCCCCATGCTCTTCAGGGAGGAATCCATCATAACATTTAGTATAAAATCATTATTCTTCTGCTTTTAAAGTACTTTTCTAAGAAAAACCCCCAAGCTTTAAGTGATCCACACACTTGTATCCCCATATGTGCACATGTAATTAGAGCCACAATGCATTTAAATAATGAAACACAAGGATACACCCAAGTACACCAGCACGTGATCTTGTTACAGATCCACCTTCCTTCATCCACATGATTTTTTTTTCTTAATTCAGAAAGTTTATAATCTAAGTAACATCGGATGAGAAATTCAAGTATGCAACACATGCTTCATGCTTTAAAATACCAATGGTCTACCCCAAAATAATCAACATTTCTAAATATTAAACCAGTAAGGGGTTTGCATATGGCACCATCGAGTCTATGCACGCATACAAATCCTGTGATAGCAAAGCTCTTGTTCATGATCCCACCAATGTGGAAATTTACATTACATTAGAATAGACTGAAGACAGAATTATGATGATTTTCAATTTCAACTGACAGTGGAAATGCCCCAAAATGTTTTAGACAAAGATAAGATAAACCCAGCTTTGCTTTCCTACACACCAGCTATAAAACTTACTACATCTGTGCTTGCTACTAAACAGAAAAGCTTTTCTTTCTAAAAATTGCAACTCAGCTAAAACAAGCAAACAGCTTACTTAGCTCTCACATTTGAGAGAATCAGGAGGAAGTGTGAAATGGGGCAATGAACCCAAAATAAAAAATAGCAACTATGTTAACTGTTGAAAGGAGTGAAAAACTGAGAAAATAAATTCAAAGCCAAGTGGATGATACCATAGAAGAGAAATACTACATGTAAGAAACACTGTAATAACACCAAATTAATAAAATAAACTATTTTACAATTTAAAATATGCTAAATTAATTATGGTATAAATTAACTAATATAGGAAGAAGGAGGCTTCTTTATTCAGGAAGTTTAAAATCCTGTAAATTACTTTCAGGGTGCAATGTTCAGTAACAAAATGTATATGCTTTACAAAAAAAGGTAACTGAAAAAAACCTAAACCTATGTAGACATGATTTCACTTTCTTTGCTAGTAGGCATCAGAACAAGAGGACACCAGTGCTACAATTTCACTGGAAAATATCTAGCTGTGTCATTCATTACCACACACCATCAACCTGAATTACGGTTTTCTGCTAAAACTCTCTTTTATTGAAGTGTAAGCTGTAGCATACTTAAAAGTGAAAAATATCTGGATGTTGAGGACCATGAGGTTGATTCTACATGGAGATATACCGCATTTTGATGAGCATTACAGGGATGAAAAGAAGTACAACCCTTACAAATGAAATATGGCCTCCCTCCGCAGTCAGAACTCTTTGGGAGAGTTAAGAAAACAGTGGGCAAGGAAGCAGCCCTGAATGTAGGTTACATGTCCTACATCAGAGGCTGTTTAAAAAACAAACAAAACAAAACACAGCCCTGGTAACCGCAGAGTGAGTAGTAAAGCCCTGTCATAGCCTGAAAGCCAGCCAACAGGTAGGAAGCAAAACAGCATTAATAAATGGCAGACTCTCAGCACAGAAAGAAGTTAACAGCGGTGTGCCCTGGGGAGCTGTACGGAGACTTACACTGTTCCATGTATTTATTAATGACCTACAGGAGACGGAAAAAATGCTGATGGCAGGAAATTATGTAGGTTAGTCAAGATGAAACAGCACTGTGTGAAGTTCCCAAGCAGCCTAGCAAAGCTAGGCTGGAGGTAAATCTTCCTGCATATTTAAATAAAGCCTGTGTACCTTCGTGAAAGACAAACTGCATATACACTTCTAGGTTTACAGTTTATCTCTCAAAAATCTGTTCACTACCATGGCTAGTGCAAGTAAGGTAGTCAGTCTTATTTTAATTTGTATAAAGTGGTAGTGACCATTTATGTTGATCAAAGTTCTGATGTAAAAATTCAACAAAAGGAGAACCAAATCTTCTAATACTTTCCAACAGAGCTAAATGCAATAGAAGAAAGATTAAAATAGAAACATACATGTATTATAATACTAATAGGTAAACTAAAGGTTTGCTTTCATCCTAACAAATTCAACTTCAGTGATTTCTTCCAAAAAGTCAGTGAATTTCTAGAACCACACACTGGTTTTGATAAAAAGCTCAGGAGTTCAATGCCGCCACATAAGGATGTAATTAAAAGAAAATGCTACAGTTAAAACAAGACAGCTAGAACAAAGACAAACCTTATGAGAGGCTCAAAATATATTCTTAACACCCATTGGAAAGTCTTTAGAAAGATCCAAAAAAGCATCTCTACTGTTCTCATTTTATTAAATTACTGAAAAACAGGTGTAGGAGCAAAAAGAAGTAACAGTGAAAACAACAAAGTTTGCTGGGTTAAATCCAATAGAAAGAATTATTGCCAACTCTGAAGTTTTGCAGATAGCCCTCACAATATTTTGCAGGCAATTCATTACATGAAAATAATGAAATTAGTAAATACTAACATATTCTGTAGATGTACATTTAGTCAAGCAGAACATATCCTGAGTATACCTATTTGGAAAGTAATGGACTTGGACCTAGCTATTGCCTGTGAAAAAGAAAAGAAAAATCTCAGCGGTTATTAGATATTCATAAGCTTGAGTTTTAATGCTGATTTATTACAAACTTCAAGTGGAATAGAAGGATATTTTAAAAAAAATAAAATCTCATGCTATATACTTGTGCACGCACCCAATTAGTTATTTATTTATTTAGAGAGCACATGCTCTCTTTGTTTTTCCCTTTAAAAATGGAAACTAGAAATCATACAGAGAGAAAAAAAGATAAACTTATTTCATATAAAGAGCATCTCAACAGACTGAGAACTTCCAAACTGGAAAAAAATACCACAAAAAAGCCTCAGCACAGCTATGTGTAAACATTTGGTGGTAAGCAGGAAGTGAAATACAAAGCGAGGTTTTTGCTTCATTCTTTCTAACACACGCTAATAATACAGGTATTCAGTGCAGATCCAAAATGCAGATTCTTGGTATTAAGGTTCCAAGAAAGCATCACTGTGTTTTCCTCTGCTCTCATTCACATCTTTACTCACCTGCTGTTCACTCCCGTGAACAAAATAATAAGATGGATAAGCAATTTGATCTAGTATGACCATTCATACATTCTTATTAGGCAGAAAAAAGCTTATGATCTAAGAATGATGGGAAAATTATTAAAGAAATGGCAACTTGGAGGTTAAAATTTGTATGAGCTAGCATTAAAAAACAATAAACTGCCTCATACAACAGCCTTTCGAGGTTTTAAGTGCTCTAATATAAAAGTCAAATGCTGCTGATAATTAGCATCACAGAACTTACTCTCCTTAACTTAAAAGGCTTATTAATAATTTTAAACACAGTCATACAAAAGGCATCGCAAATGACAACTTGAAGGCACCAGCACTTCAGCAAAAGATTCAGATTTAGAAATTTTGTATTAAAGAAAAGGTTCTGTTACACCTCAGACTTGACTCTTTTTGCCTTGCATTGTACAGTCTTTTCATCAATAGCAGAAGTGTTGGTAGAAAAGCCAACAGAGAAAGTCTAACACACTGCCAAGTTAGAGCATAGTGACTTATACCTACTCTGCAATAGTCTGAATAGCTGCAGAGTAATTGAGCATTAAGACCCGATTTACTGTGAGAAAAAGGGGATAGAAAATGCCCAATTATTTAATGACCTTTTCTAACCCCACTCCACTGGAGAAATACATAAATAAATAAAACATTCAGGATACAACAGGAATAATGAAACAATGCTCTTACACAAAACTAGTGGGGGAAGAGAGCTCTCTAATTTAGACAAAAATTAAAAAGAACAGATTTCACTGTAGAAGCAAGAAAGTGAAGTAGCAGAATTAACTCTTGGAGGATATTAACTCCAACAGTTTGGTAAGAGTAGCAACAGAGATAAGAACAACATCCATAGTTGTAGCAAAATAAAACAGAATTACAAAGGGTATCAATACTCGAGTTCTAAAATTTTTTTAAACAACCTCTAGGCAGTCTAATTTTATATTTAGCTATAAAATCAGAGATTTTCACGCTAGTGTTTATATAACTTTATTCACTTTTAGAGGAAAAATATTCCAGTACATATCTCACACAAGTAGATCACAAATTTTTAAACAAACTTTTAAGGTAGCCCTTACATCAAATGGCATCAGTGTACCAGTTTTGAAATCAACATTAAGAAGTATTTTATGTTTTATCAAAATGTTCAGGTAATAGTTCAAAGAGTCACAGATTCTAAGCAGAAAAGACTCTAACTGCTTTTTTCTTTAATAAAGTAAAAATGAAGCTGTTTGGAAGCAAAGTAATATTCAGGAAGATATGTGTAAACCAGAGAGTGATGAAGGGGTGAAAACCTTGATGCTGCTTTAGTAAGAGAAAAGCAGTGCTGTGATTAAAAACACCTGAAGAGATCTTATGTGTCATGACATTTTTCTATATTACAGTTCTTCCTCTTGTTCACTTAATAATAAGGTATCTTATAACTATAGTCACAGACACAGCGCATGCCAAATACATCAACCAAAGCACCCTTTTTTAAAAATGACTGGACAAGGTTTCATGTTTAAGAGCAATTTGGGGCTGTGATAGGATCACAGAAAGCTCAGCAGTAATCACAGCAAAGATACCGGAAATAAAATGCACACATACATGAAATTCACGTTACTACATTACAAACCACAGATACATGCACTAAAAAGCTTTTACTCCTGTAATTTTTCTTCTATGGAGTAATTTTTCAGTCTGATGAACAACCAAGATGACTCAAGGCAATCCACTCATTATAGCACTTCCCTAAATACTCAAGCACACCAACAAACATTTAACGCAATAACTGTGTTCACACATAAAACAGAGTAACAGTTCAGGTAAAATTATGGAGAAGACTATCCTGGAAGGTATTGAAAAACACCTGAAGGACTACACAGTCATGTGTCACAGCCAGCACGGCTTCATGAGGGCAAAGTCCTGCTTGTCAAAATTACTTCCTTGTATGACAAGGTGACCCATCCAGTTGATCGAGGAAAGCCAGCTGATGTAATCTTTTTGAATTTCAGTAAAACTTTCGATACCAACTCTCACTTCTGGACAAAGTGTCCAGCACACAGCTGGATAAACACATCACGTGATGCATGAGCAACTGGATCACAAGTCAGGCACAAAGAGTTATAGTGAATGGGGTGATATCAGACTGGTGACCTGGGGTTCCACAGGATTCCATCCTTCGCCCTGTGCTCTTCAACACCTTCATAAATGACTTGGATGCAGGACTGGAAGGAATACTAGGTTTGCAGAAGACACTAAATCACTAAATTGGGAAGAGCTGTTGACTCCCACAAAGGCAGGGAGGCCCTGCAGAAAGACCTTGACAAATTAGAGGGCTGGGCAATCACCAACCATATGAAGTTGAACAAGGGCAAGTGCCGGATTCTGCACCTGGGATGAGGCAACCCTGGATGTACAGACAGACTGGGGAATGAGAGGCTGGAAGGCAGAGCTGTGGAAAGAGAGCTGGGGCCCTTGGTCAATGGCAAGTTGAACATGAGTCAGCAGTGTCCTTGCAGCCAGCAGGGCCACCCCTGTCCTGGGGGCCATCAGGCACAGCATCGCCAGCCGGGCAAGGGAGGGGATTGTCCTGCTCTGCTCTGCTCTGGGGCAGCCTCACCTCGAGTGCTGGGGGCAGTTTCGGGTGCCACAACAAAAAAAGGGTATAAAGCTATTAGAAAGCATCCAGAGAAGGGCTATCAAGATGGGGATGGGTCTGGAGAGAAAGCCATTTGAGGAGTGGCTGAGGTCACCTGCGCTGTTCAGCCTGAAGAAGAGGAAACTGAGGGGAGACCTCATCATGGTCTATAGATTCCTCACAAGGGGAAGCAGAGGGGCAGACACTGATCTCTTCTCACTGGTGACCATGACAGAACCCAAGGGAATGGCCTGAAGTTGTGTCAGGAGATGCTTAGGTTGGTTATTAGGAAAAGGTTCTTCGCCTAGAACGTGGTCATGTACTGGAAGGTCTCCCCAGGGAAGTGGCCACAGCACCAAACCTGACAGAGTTCTAGCATCTGGACAACGCTGTTGGGAACACAGTCTGATTCCTGGGATTCTCCTGTAGGGCCAGATGTTTGACTTCAATGATCCTTGTGAGTCTCTTCCAACTCAGGATATTCTATGATTCTATGAATAATAATAATAATCACCCTTAGTGTACTGTATTCTATGTTTGTATTTGCAATTTTTAAAAACAGTCAGCAGAAAGTTCTCCATCTTAGCTGACTGAGTCTTTTAGCACTGTCTAATCACTTCCAAATAATAAGGCCCACAGCTTCCAATTAAAAAGTGACTGTGCACAGTCCTTTTTGCTCAAAAACTTCACTCAATAGAGCACTTAAGTCTCACTAACAAAATTTCTGGAATTAAAATCAGACACATTTTTGAAGTTTTTGCAGACTATTTCATTGACTAAGCAAACTTTATACACCTGAAATATGCATATAAAACTGTTCAGCTGGTTTTGAGTACAGATATTCTACAATTATTCATTTGAGAAATACATTAAAAAAATCTAACAGAAATTAATTTTTGTGCCTTTGTTAACTCAAAATAGCTTGGACTTTAAAAATGGTCCTCAATTTATAACAAACTCATAAGCAAACTTATCACACCATTCCACATTCCACCATTTCCAAAAGAGGAAAAAAAAATCAAAAGCATCTGCAGTTTCTGAACACCACCATCATCAACCTTTCTCAAATTATGAAATCGTGACACAGAGAAAACGTCAGAAAATTATAAGCAGAAGTTTTAGTTCATATACTTTCCAAGCCATCCTGGCTATCCAAGGACATAACTGTGAAGTTGATACCAACCTTACTAAGATGGACTTAGGCAACTCTGTTTTCTGTCAAAGTATTTTACGATATAATTACAGGATCTTCTAATTGATTGGTGCAATATAACAACGTTACACTAATTATTCAACACTCAAAAATTCTATAGGCATAGTTTTAACAAAGTCCTGCACACCAAAGAAAGAATAGAAATAGGTCATTTGAGGGTAGTTTATACATTGGTTTTGGTTCTATTCAGGCAGCTGCTGCAAAATATTCACGTTATTTTGTGAAGCCCTGACACCCAATGCCTATTAGTTCTTCTGTGCTGCCTTAAGAAGGAATGCAAAGGCAGCCCAGCACACAAAAAGTCTTGCACTATTCGAATCTCCCACATAATAGTCTTTTATATAGTACCCTCCGTGTTTTGAATCAACAGCTACATTTAATAAAATTAAACCAGACTGTCAGCACAGACAGGCAGGACACCAGCATGCTGCTTTCTGCATGTGTTACCTAGCTAGTCAGAGAGCAGGCCAATGCTACAGTATTTGAGCACTTGATACCTTAACCTCATTGCTTAATAACTACATAATGCCCCTCACATGGTAGCTGCTCACAGTGCAGGCAGTGAGGGCAACTGGGAAAATGTGTTGCATCACTCTGTTTGGGACCACCAATGTGGTCTTTAGACAACATCCTGCTTTCAGGAGAACACAGATGAAAACAGCTCTCTAATTAGCATCAGACAGGCACAAGCTTGAGCAGAAAGACAAGGGTCAACAGACTGAAGTGCAGGTCAAGCCACCAAAACTCTATGGGACAATACAGAAGCTACAGGGCAGCAAAGCTTCTCATCTGTGTAGACAATAAGCTACGCTAAAATCCCTAAACCCTCCTCCTCCCTCTCACTGCCTTCCCCTTCCTAAAGGGGAAAACAACATTAAATGGCTCTGTTGTTACTGTGACATGATCACTAATTTGCAGTCACAATTTCCCGAAAAAAAAACAAATAGAGGCCAAGTCCACATCACTTCCAGCCCAAAATGTTTATGTTATATATAAGCGCCCAATTAGCTGAGCATTAAGAAAGTACAATTATTCCCTAAAAAAATTTCATACTTCCCATTATACAGAGGATAGAAAATACACAGAAACATTTCTGTACGGAATCAATTGTACCTATTCAACCACTCTGATTTATTTAATTACAAGGACCAATGCTTTATTGAAAAATTTTTTAGAAAAGGTAGTAATTTAAGTTCAGAAGGTTTGTTCCTCAAAAGCAAAATTACTACTGATTGTTGCTCCCAAGTGAATGCTCCTCATCCCTGAAGAGATTCTCCAGTGAGATAATGTTGCTGTCGGCGGTGCCAAGAGGCAATGATGGACTCAGACACGCGAGTGGTCAGCAGAAAGGAATGGATTGATTTTATTTATTTAATAAAGGACGGGTTTTTATGTGTTTAGTTCTTTTAGTGTTTTCCTAAAAGGCAAGAGGTATTGGACCTCTAACTAACTACCTATCAGGGTGATTGGTCAATTCACACATCATTCATTTCTCTAGTCAGTATCACAACAATTCTAATTATAAACGCAGGTGCAAGATTAGCAAAGTCTGTCTACAGAAAACCTTATCATGTTTTGCATAGTTTCGCATGAGAAAGAACAAGGCTCTCACAAACTGCTGCTGAGAGCTGAAAACTTCTCTGCTAAGGCTTTTTAGCATCCATAAGATAACACACTCCAAACTTAAGATGAGTGCTTATTTCTCAAAGGTAGACATCTGACCATTTTTGACACCGGCTTTAAATGAGTCATGCCCAGATTGTCTATTTTCTTTGCTGGCTAGTCCAGAATCCTAGCTTAGATGCTAACATATATATTTAAGCTCTGTTGCTGGTGGATTTCTTTTTCCTTTTCAAATTTCACGTAAGATTGAGGTAAACACACCACTGTATGGTTTTGCTAAACTGTTACAATTAGGACATTTTATAAACGTCACATCTTTCTTAAACTTTGATGAATTGCTTGTCCTTCTTCAATATTTCCCTGTGGAAAAAAATAAGAAGAGGCAGAGGGGGGAAGTGCTGCTCTCATCAGAGAACTAAATTTACCTGCAGCTGCTTTGCTCAGGAACAAGCTGTCATCAGCCAGCAAGACCATCACTTCTCATTGCTTCCCTGGCATCAAGTCAAACTTGTCTAAGCCCAAAGGGCCAAACCTCAATATAATGCATAGCAAAGGCAGGAAATGGCAATGGGAAATGAGTGTATGCTGGGGAGATGTGGAGGGCAAAAACCAGGTTTAAACACAGGGGAGGAGAAGGGAGCTGAGGCAGTAGGAGAGCAAGGGGAGAGCTGGACCAGTGAAGGGCAGAGGAATGCTGGGCATCAAAAAAAACCTGAATGGGAAATGAAATGACATACCAAAGATATTATGAGTCCTGCTGTATTTGATGTTTTGTAGTGATTATTATAAAATGCAGAATAAAAATCATCATCCATGTGTTAACTGGAGCAGGTAAAAAAAAAAAAAAAAGAACACCAAAAAAAGAACAAAGCACTTCCCGGGACTTCAACCTTCTCCTAATCAGTTAAGGAACTTTGCTGAAATGTGATGAATAAATAGCAAGACATCATGCAATTATTTTATTTAAGGAGGTATACACTGCATTGCTAATCCTGTAAGCCATGTACTTAAAAACAAATGGGATAACATTTTAGGTTAAAAGGTAAGAAAAGAATGTGTTTTTAAAAATGCTTCCACCTTTTGCAACGCTTCAGCAATTATCACTCAGTACGTTTTTCAAAATAATTAAGTGACTAAATGAGGACACCACTAAAAATATGAGAGAAAGAATAAACAGGTGGTCACCGTTCCAAAGACAGTAGAAGGATACACATGAATGCAGCCAGAGCTCAATGACCAAGAGGAATTGACCAAAATACTAAGATAATTCTAAAACTCTAAATTCGTGGAGGAAGGTGGGAAATTAAGCCTTGGGAAGATGAAAGAAAGGCTTGTTTTTAAAGGTCAAATCTGAAGTCATCATTCAGATAAAATGAACATCGAAGAAGAAATTCAGAGAAAGTCAATACATGACCTGACTAAATATTGTAGGCTTCAAACTACTTCAAAACCGAAAAATTTAGGGCGACAGATGTTCCAGAATAATATAGGTCAGGAACAACAGTTCAGCATGTTAAAATAAATCAGTGCTTTCACATTTGAGTGTTGTTTACAGAGAGATGAATGAGAAAAGGAATAACCCTCCTAAACAGAACAATGCAATGGGGCCACTTCTAAAATAACACCTGTATATTAACTGTTTATTAACAGGCATATTTTCTATATTACTTATTTTAATTTAACTACAGTGAATGCTCTAGAGGTTCTAACATTTAAATGCAGATCTATATTCCTATTGGTTCAAGTTGAGAATTTAAGGAATGCCTCATGCTATGTCTTAGGAGTGATAATCAACATGGTGCCTTTCAGGAAATTTTCTTCCAAGGAGGGAGAAAAATCCCAACTCATGCTCATAGTACTATATATGCCTAATACATGCCATATGTATAATGTGTCAAACATGCATTCAGTTCTCGTTTCAGTCACAGATAGGAATTAAGGAATAAAAAGTCACTAACAGTTCCGATTTTGGAGTCCATTTTTGTCTTGAAAAACAAAGGGTTTTTTTAATGCAATTTGTTTTTAATAGCTTTTCCTTAAGAAGCAGTTTTGAACATAATGGGGCAAAAAGATATTTTTTTTCTCCTAACTTACGTACAGTACTGCACCATGCTGCTTTAAAGAATGGAGGAGAATTTAAACTTCACGGAAAGCCCATCTAACTTCCTTTTTCAAGGTCTATCATTAAGTGAAAAGACTAATTATTTTGAAGCTTCAGGAGACTTATTTTCATGAATCTTTAAACCAATGAGTTAAGCAAAGTTGAGGTGGGAGAAAAGACGGAGAATGGAGATGGCAATTAACTATAGCATTATCTAAGAGAAGCAAGTAGCAAGCTGTGTTAAATATTTCAAAGAAATTAAAGAACAAATGTTGTAACAGCAGAATAACCACTCTGGTTTAAGCAATTCATCAGCACCTTTCAAAATAGCAGTTTGGGTTATGACTGAAAAGGAGGACCACAGATTTTAAAATTAACTTCAGAAATTGTATTTTAATGACTGCAGCCTTTTATGGGGGGATGGGATCCACCTGCCTAAAAAGGGCAAGAGACTCTTTGGCAGCCAGCTGGCCAGTGTGGCAAGAGGGGCTTTAAACTGAAGGACTCAGGGGTTGGGGGCTGACCTACTAGACAACAGCTCTGTAAGAAAGGACCTGGGAGTCCTGGTGGATGACAAGCTGACCATGAGCCCACAGTGCCCTTGTGGCCAGGAGGGCCACTTGTACCCTGGGGTGCATCAGAAGAGTGTGGCCAGCAGGTCAAGGGAGGTGATCTTACTCCAATATTCCAGATTAGGGCTGAGCAGAGGGGGATCTGGAATATTGTCATCAGTTCTGGTCTCCACAGTTCAAGGAGCTGCTAGAAAGGGTCCAGCAGAGGCCACAAAGATGATGAGGGGTCTGGAACATCTCTCCTATGAGGAGAGACTGAGGGAGCTGGGCCTGTTTAGTCTGGAGAAGACTGAGAAGGGATCTAATGAATGTATTTAAATATTTCAAAGGCTGCTGCCAAGAGGGTGGTGCCAGACTCTTTTCAGTGGTGTGCAGCAACAAGATGAGGAGCAATGGCCATAAACTACAACACAAGAAGTCCCACCTCAACCTGAGGAAGACCTTCTTTACACTGAGGGTGGCACAGCACTGAACAGACTGCCCAGGGAGGTTTTGGAGTCTCCCTCTTTGGAGACAGATCAACCTACTCAGATGAGTTTCTGTTTAACCTGCTCTAGGTGACCCTGCCTTGGCAGGGTGGGTTAGACTAGATGATCTCCAGAGGTTCCTTCCAACCCTACCTATTCTGTGTTTCTGTGAAATGAGCCCATCAATAAAAAGGAAAACAAATTTTTCTTCATTTTCTTTATAATCGTTTTTCCTATTTTCTACTACTTGACACAAGAAGTGACCATTTTTATAGCTAAGTGTAATTTGGAAACCTACAAACTTGCTCTAATTTTGTTGGTGAATTCAGTCACTTACAACACACCTCCTTTAAAAAACATTACAGTACATTCCCATTCTGATCTGCAGCTCCATATGTATTAGTTTTATGCTTTTGGAGCAGTTAAAACAAATGCATTATTTTATACTGATCTGAAGTTTTACTACACAAGACTTGCATTAAACATATCTAATAACCCCAAAATTCAGTATTCATTTTCTTAAAAAGCATTTATTGAAGAAAAACTTTTGAGATTACATGCTCAAGACCTTAATGTAATTCATTCCTTTGAGAGGGATTCATTTAGGACAGGCCCTGAACTAAAGGATTCCTCATCTAATCACACAAAACAAAATGTAATCTTTCTGCTTTTTAAGTTACCTAAAAAACTTATTTGCAATATTACTCCACAGCTGGCAAAAGCACAGCTTGGACAAGAGTTCAGAATTTTGCTAAGCCAGACTTGAATGCTTTGGGTTTCATACACAAAAATCACAGGTAGAACCATACTCCAACTTCTCTAACAACAGCTTGATCCCTTAAGGCCATTTCTCACTCACTCCAGTATAGAAAAGCTCTGAGGTACTAAGGAATAAGTGGTCAAAATTATTCCACACCTGTAGAGACACAGGAATCCTGACTTAAGGAATTGCGGAATATGAATTTATTCATCTCCTTTTCCTTCCCCCTTTCCAAACGAGACAGTTTAATCATGACCTGGCACATCACAACCAGCTGGAATTTGATGCTATTCCCAGTACTGATCAATCAGGACCTTGACATTAGATGGATGCATTAAGGCCCAGAACATTTCAGAGTGTAGGTTTCCGTTCATATGGAGCTGGCAATGGTTTCGCTCCCCCCTATTGTTCAGCAATCCATAGAGAGTTCTTACAGATGCTGAAAGTTATACTGCAGAGAAACCAAACCTTTAAAAGAGCAAAAACAGAATAGGATTGAATGAAGCTGCAAACCAGAGTGAAGATAGCCTTTAGCAAGATTCTCTAAAAAGGAAAAAGAGGCTTAGTATTTTGCAATGACATAAAAAACCCTCCACAACTTTGAGACTTTTCTTCCAAAAGACTTCATGAATCTGGATAGAAGCCTGCTTTGCACAAGGAAGCTGAATACCAGAATACAGACTGCAGCACTTCTTCACCCCTCACCTGCCAGTTTGCTGACTGTCAGTGTAAGTTCTTCTGAAACATAGCTCTGCTTGCAAAATACAATTCAAATGCCTGCAAGGGTATTCTGTCTTTCAGAGAAGAAGGTACATACCGTAATAAGTATCTACACTGTCCTCTACAATACCATTTCATTAGCATGTTTGCTTACTAAGGTAAGGGGGAAATGGATGCCATTCAGAAACTTAATAAGAATATTTGTTGGACTGCGCTTTTTAAGGTCTCCTTACAGTGTCTTCATTAGGGCACCCAAATTGCACATCGGCTGCTTACAGATTTAACTCCGGAAGCCACTAGTGGAGTTTTGCAGCACCATGCAAGAATGGCTCGATTCTTTCCTTCCTCATGTGAAGCAGAGTGTTAATTTGGTTCCTATACTGCTGTTGTGACTAAGGGCCTGGGACAGATCAAGACCCAGTAAAGGCAGGTGCTGTGCAAGCATGAGAAAGCTTTGCCAATGTTGCTCACTCCCTGTCTACAGCTACCCATCGGTTCCAGCCCTGAGCCCCTGCAGAAGACAGGTTGCCAATGCTGTCGCAGTGTGTGATATTTCTCTGATGCAGACAAATGTCCCCAGAGGCAAGAGGATGAATCCCATGAACTCTGTCTCACTTGTGAGTCATGCCAGAATGCACATGTAAAAATAAATAAAAAATAATAATTTAAAAAGCAGCTGTTCAATGTTACAAACTATAATAACAAGAATGTTTCTTTCCTTTCTCCTCTGCACTACTCCAGGAACCAGAGAGAAGTCAAACTGGAGAGAGCAGAAAGGACTTCCCTTTTCTCACACTTTTTAAACTACACAAACAGCTCTAGCTGGTAAACCTACATGAACGTAAACCACACATAATCAAAAGTAAAAAAAAAAAAAATCTACATTTCAAAGAGAATAAAAGCCATTAATATAAAACAATAATAATAAAGCCCCTGTACTTCAGAGACAAGATTAGAGTCCAGTCTCAGAGTCATATATGATTATGGATATTAAAAAATTGTTTCTCAGAGAATCATTAGGGGAATAAGCAGGCACTCCATCACATGTCAGTATTTCATATTTATTCCCCAATAAGAGATTGGTGTTGCACAGAAAATTCTGCATCTCATCTTTTTCACTGAAAGCTGGGGCAAATATACATTAGTCCCTTCCTTTTCATTCCTGATCCCATAAGGCTTTCTACTTTAAGCTACTGAGCAGTTCCAATATAAGCACTGTCTTTAAGCACTTCAGTTGCTCAACAACATGAGTTGGGTTTAAAGAGAAAATAAATACATAAGGTAAAACTCCTGTTGAAACTCTAGAGAACAAGAAATTTTGTTTCATTTTGAGGAGGAATCATCAAAAATACAAGAACTTTACTTTAAATGCCAGATGCCAAGGTATACCAGGGAGACTGTTGCTCATCATCCTCATGACCAGATAAAAGATTTCCCTTCCTTCCTGCTCTGCTTCTTTTGTATCCCCAGGTACATCAGTTTGGGCTCCCAGTTTAACAAAATAAACAGAAACAATGACATACTTCTTCACCATCAGGAATCTTCAAGGTTGTTATCCTAATGCCATCTGCTCTGGCCTGGGTAAGAACAGCTTCCAGAAGTAAAAGACACTGAACGACATTCATCCATGCTCAAACTCCAGTGTTTCCTCAAACAAGGATAGGGTTGGTGCTGGCTATTGCAACGGCAGATCAGTGGGAAATGCTGACAGTAGCACTGGACATTTTAGTGAGCATATTACAAAGAGAAGAGAGTTTTTTAGCTTTCTGGGAGATCCATGCCTCAAAACTGGAAATAGGGATCCAGAGCTGAAATACTGAAGACTGCAGGGACATTCTGATAGGCTCTTCTCCTACACCTGATAAGCTCTTTCCAGCCTCTCTTAAGGAGGCTCACATGCACAACCATTACCTGAAGTTCACTAACATGGGTAGTTCCAGGAGGAACACCCTCCTATTTCACTCAAACTCTATCTTAGTGCAGAGACAGAACTGGTCATTTCCAGCTTTTCCTTCTCTATGTGAAAGCATAGCTTCAGTAAACTTGAGCAAACATTATTCTCCTCCTTGTTCTCATAAGCAAGTGGCACAAAATGCCAATGGCAGTGCAATATATAGCTATATGCTGCTTTTTTTACTTAGAACCATCATTTCTATGGATCCAATAAAGTAGAAAAAGCAGTAAGCAGTCCAACATTAAAATAGTCCCTACAAGGTTTTGTAGCATGTTAGCATCATGTATCCTTACCTCACATTCCCAAAAATGCCTTTTCTGATGGAAAAAAGATTAGAACATTAGTTACTCATTACATCACTGAGCAATTACGATGTAGTAACTATCAGAATGATAAATGTCTTCAGGAGTACATCACAGGGCAGACATGTAATAAGAGTACAGTTGCTTTATTCCTGGAATACAGACTTCTTGATAAACTTTGGAGTTTGGACCATACTTTCCAAGCAAATTATTACATTGTACATCACCTGAGACAGGGAGAGTAAGCAAGCAGGCAAAAGACAGCAAGGAACATGTCCAGTGATACTGTGAAAGCTGGCAATATTGGAGGTAACTTAACACAGCTAAGAGACTATTGGCCACACAGAACTAATATGCACGTGAAGTCCAGCCAAAACACTGTCAAAATTGCAAGTGCTGAAGTGCCAGAGCTGGAAGAAAAAGCAAGACCAAGCTATCAGTTGATTAAAAGTTAAAGTCACCGCTGTACAAGCTACTCTGGAGAAAACCACAGGCTCAGCTCTTGAGAACAGCTTGAGAAGCACTCCTGTGCTAAAGGAAATAACAATTAGACTTTGGAAACACTCAATACCCCTGTGCAATTGGCAGACAGCAGGACAGCATGTCAACCAAGGAAAGTAAAAAAGTATTTCATTTGTATTAACATTTTATCTCTTAGTTAACTTAAATTTTCCCTAGAGGTCTACACAGGAAAAATAGCACACAACATTCAGTCAATGAAGAGCACTCAAACTTATGAGAGGCAAACAAGCTGGAGGTGAATCACATTTTGAGTGTTTTTCTTGAAAATGTTTCCTCTAATTTTAAGTAAGTACTTCTCACGTTTCTTCTTTTCAGCAAGCACAAGGAACAATGCTTCTACAGCAACAGCAGTGCTGAACAAGAAAGCAACAATATTAACTTTGAAGCTCCAGAGCTGCCTGGATCTGTTCTGGCTGTCTATCACAGTAACAGCACTGACACAAGGCGCCAGGACTCTTTCTCTGGGGTAATTGGTTGGAATCAGGCTCTGATTAAAGTTGAAGCAAATCTGTTTGCCACTGCTCAGGCTATAAAACAACACATTTCACAGCACAAAACCACCAAACATTTCTACAAAAGCCAGAAGCCTAACAGACCCACCAGTATGAATCACATGGCCGACAAATGCTAAGCCACTGGCACTTTGCTGGACATCAAGGTTATCCGCTATTTTGGAAAGAGAAGGTACAGAAAAAGTATATCAATAATGCAAGAAATGTGGGACACGGATGATCATGATGTATAACATTACCTTGGATGTTTTCTACTTTGTATTATGGATTATCCCTACTCCTCAAGTACCCCTAGTAAATCAGACAGCTCTGCTGCTGGCACATGCACACAATCCTCACATGCAAGATTTAGCAGCACAACACACTGCAAACATGTCTTGCAACACATTGAAGCCCCTCCAATAGTTTCTTAAATATTAAATAGTTAATCTACAGCTAAAAGGAACAAGGTATTCACTATGTGTTTCTATAGATGTTCATACAAAAAATATACACATCAGATCCATCATAAGTGGGGGAAAAAATAGCAAAAATGAAATTTTAAATTAAAAAAGAGGATTTTTGCATATTTTATTGGAAATATCATTTTACATGGTTTGACATGTTTAAACATTTCACTGCTTCCTAGAACTCAAGTTAAACTAGAGCTAGACTTTTAGTGGGGAATTTTATTAACTGGTCAATTAACATGATGTTGTAAAATTCCTTTCTATGTTTGAAGTATTTTATATATAATAACAAAACAATTTATATACTGATAGCTACAGAAAGCAACTACTATGTCTATCTCAGCCCTAAATTGTCTTGCTTCATTAGGCATGATTATACACTCACACCAATCTGACAAGATTACTGCCTGGGACCACAGATCATCTTACTGCAGGAGCTATTTCCAGAAGTTCAGTAATGTCTTTCCTTTCCACAGTAGAAATACTATATTAGTTCCACTCAGCCACTTGATAGGAGAAGATGTACAATTTGTTTTTTCCAGAGCTCCAGGACTAAGAGTTGTGATGGACAACTCATTGAATGGTGAGAGATTTTCCTCAGAGAGACAATGACTCTGCTCTGCCTCCACCTTACCTGCACGGAAATCCTCCCCTCAGCTTCTTTAAATGACAAGTGATTTTCTTGTGGTTGGTACAGCTTTCTCAACACATTCCTTTGTTAAAGTGTAAAGTGGTTTACAAAAGAACATCCATAAACAGAATTTAATTAACTTATTTAACAAATTTTACCGTGTGACTGCTCACACCCTGCCCCCTTTTCCTTGAACTTGTATTTTGCATATTATGGCCCAGAGACAGACTGAACAGAGTCCAGGTTTTCATTCATGTTTTTCTTCTGGACAACATAGAATCCAGTTTTGAAATCACAGCACTTCCTTAAATTTGTAAGGCCTGATTTTGATTAAGCAAAATCAACCTCACTGTATGAGAGGTCTCTAGGGAGGAAGTAAATAGTTCCAATTCTTTGTCTCCTAAATTCAATTCAGACTAGGTGCATGTGATCACAAGAAGTCTGAAAGACATACTGCAACCCTAAGAAGAAAAATTAATTGGCAAGTTTCTTATTCATGCAGGTAGACTAGGTCTATAATAAAGCTGTAAAACGAGAAATGTTTGCATGGCCAGATTATAGATCATATCCAGAATTCCCAAGATATCATGAAAAACAGATTGCATGAAGGTAAGGTAAGGTATAATGAGGTTTGGGTCTGTTTGGGTTTTTTTTTTTTCTTTTGGGGGGGGGGGGGAAGGATTTTTTTCGCTTTTTTGCAAGTAGGCAAGTAAAAATTTTATTCTATTTCACTAAAGTCATTAACGTATTTGCAGCTGCTTATATTTCATTACATGATCCTCAAAAAGGAAAAAAAAAACTCTATAACAGTATGTTCAGCATTACATCTTTTGATTTGCAGCTCTTCAGCACACAGGAAGAAGTTTTGATTCATATTGTTCCTGCAAGCCAGTTCCTCTGAATTTAGACTGAAGACACGAAGATGCTAATTACTTTTATGTTGATTCTTTCTTATTAATTTAGTAACAGCAAGGAGTGTCACTTGCATTCAAAGTTTCAGATACTCTGTACATAGATCAAAAGACATCACTGTAACATGCAATATGCTTTGAAATTTAAATATCAGCATAAATTGGATTTATTTCTCTAAATGAGAGAGGCTGTGACAACTTGTAAGGGATTCTACATCATCAACATGAGGCTTCAAAATCTGAATTTTCTCTACTATCAGAATCATTGCCATAGCTCTAAACCTTAACTCCTTTTCAAGTTCTGACATTTCTTTTAACATTGTGATCTCTAATGAGGTTGATCCGAGTAATTTACAGATCAGCGAAGTAACCTGGCGATTATGTCCAGGTCACAATTCCCAATGGCACTTGCTTTTAGTTTTCCTTTTTTTTAATTAACAAAACAAAGAAAAAAGGATACCTCTCAGTCTAGAAATACTAACAAGCCACTGAAACTCTCTCTCTCTGCTTTACTCAAGCTTAAGCCATGAGGAGCTAACAACATGAGTATACGAGAGTCTTTCAGGCAGCAAGGCTCAACCTGGCCTGGAGATCACCCACCTCTCACAAAGCCTGTTCAGCACTCGCCCCTCTCTGCAAAGGGCACATGATGAAGACTTAAATCTTTGGGACTTGAATCCAAGCTCTGATGAGATCCTCCCAAAAAACATGATACTGGTCTTCATTGCATCCTATTATAACAACATAATTGTTCACATTTATAATGAATAGCAGTTGAGAAGCATTCCAGGTTAATTACTGCAGCAAGCTTAAACCTGGAATAAGCTACCTCCGCTGGTGCAATCCTTGCCTGGAATTCACTTGCTCCAAATGTTTACAATACTTTAATATAAGCTCTGAACCCAGCAAGATTGCTTTCCCTGGAGCGAGTTCAAAGTTTAAGCCACTTTATCAGATATTTAATCTTACTCATTAAGTGACTAGGCATTTAACCTGTTTCTTGGGCTTACATGAGACTTTCTGTTGCAATAAAGTATAAAACAATATTGATTAGTATTTCAGAACAACAAACAGCAAAGAAATGAGAACTTTTTTCTCTGAGATTACAAAACAGAAGTGAAAATATTTGAAGAAACAGTACCATTCTCAGAGGGAAAACCTGCAATCTCAACAGACTGCACGCTCACTGCGTATACTATCTGTTCCCATCATACCTTTTTTCCATTACAATTCATTATATATTCTTTTAAAACCTGCTGTACACAAGCACATCATTATAACATGTAAATTCTTTAGTTGCCAACTTCGTTAATGTGGGTGAGCTGTATTAAATAATGCTGCTTTCCTCATTTGCTAAATGAAGAGTATTGAAATAATCCACAGAGAGAGAAATAATCCACAGGAATTGGAAAGTAGACAGCTTAAGTCTCCTTTTAAAATACATACATTTAGCATTAGTAAGTGAGGAGATAAGGCAGGTATGTATACCTGGACATAGCATTAAAATTAAAATTGATCGAAATACAACATAGGTTTTAATTGTCAACAGTCTTTCACGAAAGCACACATGGGGACAGTGAATGTATCTGCACCCATGCATGTCTACACGCATTTTAATGATTCTGGCCTAATTTGCACACACATAGTCTGGGGGGGAAAAAAACCAGCATAAAAACTTGTAAGGTTTGGAAAGATTTTACTTAAACCACACACGTAAGAACTCTGAGAAAGCCTGCTTCAGTGGTGTCTGCGGGAAGAATGAATGATTTCCTAGCCTCTTACTCCAGGATCCTGAGATCCTCTTGAGAGCCTGTTTACACAATGCACACCAGAAGCTGACAAGTTTAAGGCTCAAAAGTTCAGAATATGCTTCTTGGATATTTGCATAATAAATGTTGTTTTGACAGAACTATTTTTTCCACATCCTAAATATAAAGCTAAAGCTGCTACATGATTTAATGTAGACAGCTGATGGGAACATGACTTGTACATTCAACAGCAACTTTCAAGTTTAAATATATATAGAAGATCATATTTTCATAGTTTTCATTTGACATATTTTACTTTCATTCTCAGATATGGCTAATATCAAGGGAGATGGGTCTTCTAGGGGGTTACAAGCATGCTTGAAGAACTTTCTTCAAAACAATAAGGAACAGTTTAATCTGTGGACTCTTGGCATTAGGAAGACAACATCTGTAGGAAACTCATTTCATTTGAAACCCTACAGGCAAATGCTCTTGCAGTCTCCAAAAGCTACATCAAATCATACAAATCGTTAGCAAGATGTTGTAGACAAAGGAAACTTGCTTATACTCAAAAAAGCTCAACATATGTAATTCAACTCGTGTCAAAGTGAGGCAATCCAATATTCAATTCAATATTTTCAGGAAGAATTAGTATACACAAAATTTTCAAGTAATTACTTAGTACAGATGTTTGTGCAAATCATTCAAAATGGAGAGGAACTGTAGCAAGCTCAGACCTCTGCTTACTTGTAAACGTTAGAATATATTGCATGATAGCAAACCAGAAACTTTAAAGATGTTAAATACCGTAATAATCAATTATTTGCTTCTATTTTTTGCATTACAACATCAGAAACAGTGCACCTATATCACTGCAGGAATTTGTTTTAAGAAGTCACAGCTAAGCCTACTATCTTCATCTGGAAGAAAAGCAGACTTCAGTCCATCAGGAGGCTTATCATGATTACCAATATTTTAGAAGATGATTAAACAAATTCTGTGACCTCTATAAATCAGAGATCAGGCATTTCATTTTTGAAACTTTGAGATTAGCTATTAATCTGCTTACTTGTGTATATAAAAATGAAAAGCTACCGAACTAGGAAGCAATTCTCGTGCAGTTTTTACTAAACAAGTTAGTTATTCAGGTAGTAAATTACCTCAATATTGTAACCAAATCACCACCATCTTACTGAAAACAAAACTGACATTTTATGGCATGAGAATGACAATTCTTTTCAATACTGTATGTCTCCTCTAGCGACATATAAAAATGTCCTTTAGTATTCTGAGATACAAAAAAAAAGGTATATTCCCAAATTTCAGAAAACAAAGCATGTACTAGCCAAATTCTATGTCTGTGCCTGCATTTAAAAAAAAAAAATTAAACTAAGACAACAAGTCCAATAGAGGACAGCATCCGTAAAACAGGAACTGATTGTCAGGGTAGCAATGACAGCCTTGCTGCTTTGACAGACTGATGCTTTGTGTACTTATCCTCTTATAAACTACAAGAAGTTTTAACCGGAATACGTCTAAATAAAATACATTGCTTACCTAACTAAACAGCAAATTATATTTTACCAACAAATGCAGCTGATTAGTAACAAACGGAATTCATTCCTTCTCGAATTCTAGAAATGTAATTTAAAAACAGTGACTGCTTCCAGAAGAGCTACAAATTTAGTACTTGTGATATGACAGCTATTGGTGCCCGGTTACACACACTAGCTACAATACCCTCACGTGAGCTTTCAGTTCTTGAAATTTTAAAATTAAGCCATGATTTTAGCATCCATTACATGTCATTCGGGGAGTCCAAGTATTGTACTGTTTTAATGAACTTTAAGTTACTCTCTCAACTTTTCCTTCTCCTTTTAAGAACTATTTTCACACGTTAGTTTGTTTTCAAAACCTCTAGCTCAAGGGAGTAGTACTGACTAGCATTCACACAGGCTGCTGCTTTCCATTGTCAGCGTTCGGTCAAATGCTTATTTTACTGCTAATCTACAGAATACCATGAACCAGTAGCATTAGCTTGCTTCAAATATCACACAGCAGTATTAAATACCTCTAATATTTGCCTTCTGCAGCCATTCCACTCAGAGTCATTTACAAATCTTGACGTAACAAGATCTTGACCATACTGACACAGCCTGATAATCACAATGGCATTACTTTTTACACAGAAGTTGGAAGTCAGAAAGCAAGAATAGGTATTCCCCCACAAGCACAAACATTATTCAGTCTTGGATCTGGATAACTAGTAGTGAATACTGCGAGCATTTGATAAAAGAAAAAAAAAAAAAAGAAGGTAAATATTTTGGGTTTATACAGTGACAGGAAAAGCCTGATGGTCTACAAGAATTCTGGACATTCTGGACAACTGGTTTTGTCCATTTCATTTTATCAAATTATGTGTGCCAGTAAGCCTCCCCATTCTAATGTTAAACAACAACAAAAAAAGGCCTCTAATCACTCTTCCTTCTGTCCATGCTGAGATCTGCAAAATTATAATATGCCAGGAAAAGTCTGGGCCAGGAACAGTAAGGTGCAAGCCTCTTATAATTCAGGAATTGCAATTTCATCTCCTATAAGGCAGACAATAACCTGGCACTATGAAGACAAACTTTTCACTTCTCTGGTCACCTGTCAGTGCTTCAATGTTACCATTTTCTTTGTCTGACAGCAGATGTAGAGGTACAATTCTGTCTGTAAATTCTTTTTTTTTCTAAATCTCTAAACACGTAGATACTCTGTCACTTATCCAAGCACCTTTTTTCAGATTCTTAAGCACAATGGAGCATGTACCATGTAGAGAAGTAAATTTACATAATAAAGAAATTTCTACCAATTTAATACAATACCATATTGTATACCCAAACTTTACTGCACTTATGAGCTAGAGATCACATTCAAAAATATTTAAATGGGTAAAGTCGCATTTATTTTCACTTCTTCCACCAGGCCAAGCTACTCCACTGATCACCAGGAAGACTACAGAACATACTAGGAGAAATTCAGAGCATTTCCTCTAAAAGATATCTCTTCTATACAGAGCCCTTCATGTCTCTCCTAAGTTGCACAGGGAAAAAAAGTTCAGCTTATCTGTCTTGAACTTATTAGTGGGTTCAGCAATGGGAACAGAGAAAGATTTTCAGGTATGCACTACAATATGAGGGGCAAACCAGAATTTCTACCCAAGACATTAAAGGAAAGTGACAACAGTCAATGTTTCACTATTTCTCTTATTAACAAGCCAGGAAGATTAATTAATTTAGATTGATGAGGAGGGGGGAGATTTCAATTTCTTCCAAAGCACGAGCAATCTATCACAACTATAGAGAGGATGCTTTAAAGTTTCTACTTACGTTAAACTGATGTTCCCTGCTCAAGCACTTAATATCTCATCAAATCTCCACAGCTGAGTCATGACAAAACTCTTCCCCAAGTCAGATTGGCAGAGTGCCACTGAGATTTATAGGTACGCATTTCTCCACATCCTTATTTAACATGGTATTTATGCTTACTAAGCAAAACCCCCTGATGAAACAGACCACTGCAGAGATACTTCCCCCACCTCAGTCTCATTTTTTTGAGGCTAATGGTTGCTTCCCAATTCCTAAAACCCATAAGAGATGTACTCAATAGCAAAGAGTATATGGTTTGTGGTTACATACTGGCATGTGAAGCAGATGAATCCCTCTAGACCAGCCATGTACCACACACTCTTGTAGTAGACACGATTCTAGCCCAACTTTTCCAGCAAAAATACCCAGCCACAAATTGTGGAGGTCATTTCAGTTCAACTGCTAAGTGAACAGCTCAGCTTTTAATACTCAGCTGGCTCTGGACTCTGCAGGCTTTACTCAGCTCTGCTTCTTCATTTTTTGGAGAACTCATTGTCCAGTTTGTATTGAATCAGAGTGTTTTCACGCCACATTAGAGCCTCATGGCATAAACCAGCTATGGGCCAAAAGTCACTGTCAACCAAAAAAGCAAAATCCGTAACTTAAGCACTCGGAAGTTGCTGTAGCCAGGAGAGGCATGTTGATCCATCTAACCAAGCTACACAGCAAAAAGAAAATCTGACAGCAGCTATTTACTTACTGCCATGGGGGAAAAAAATTTAATCACAGGATGAATTTGAGCACATTTTCTTAATTAAGAATTTAAAATGAGAAGTTATTTTAGAACTTCATTTTTTAGAGTGCTACTCAGAAACCTCACACTATTTTCATTATAGTCTTCCAGTGCTCCTGGTGTCCAACGACTGAGAAATAAATGATGTGCTAGACTGTTTCGAACAGCAAAATGCTCAAAAAGCCTTCACTAATGCTGCTGATATTGAAAATTATGCTTAACATTTGAATGGCATCTTACCCAGCTCTGTCAGCAAACTGAACAGGAAGAGTTAACCTATTCCACCACTATGACTTACAATGGTCTTTTGATCGTATTTGTTACCACTTTGCAAATCTCCCAAATGAAGTAAATTACAGAGAAGTACAAGTTTTACTAAGATGCAGTTTGTTAGGAGCATGAAATGTTTCCTATGCTTGTTTTCATCTCAGTCATTGAAGAACATTTCTGTACCTTGACAATGGTATCATGTTTAAAAGCAATGTACGATGACCCCCGAGCTTTACCGTGTCATCCTCTAAGGGCTACCCTCCAGAGGGCCACAGTCCCAAAGGCAAAAACTCCTACACCACACTTTAAAGCAAAGCTCCTGAACTAGCTCTGAGCAGGCATTCTCCACAATGACAAACATCAACCACACCAGCCAAAGATCAGCGAAGGGTCAGCTCTAATAGAATAAAAAATCACACAAAAAGGTAACCAGGAATTTCTGCCTAGCATTGCAGTGACCACATACTTAAATATAATCTCAGAATACTACAAATATCTACAGCCTACATCCCACATCTTCAGTTTTACGAGGGCAGATATTTGCAATCTGAAATACCCTGCCCACTCTCTAAAACTGCTTGATTGATTCAGTCTCATCCACACCAAACATCTCCATACCCTCCTGATTAGCAGCACACTACCAATTTTTTACAGTCCCTGCAGTCACAGAATCCATGTCAGGGTTACAAGGGTACACAGAAAAGAAACTTACAACCAGTAAGTCCTGCGAATGAAACCCAGCAAGCACCTCGAGTGCTTCAGGCAGTTATTCTACAATGAATCACTAAGGAACAGAAAAGCTCTCCAGCAGCTCAACTTCCTCTAAACACACCGGCTGGAGTCATCTGCTGCAAAGAGCTGTATTTGCTGTTTCTTTTTTTTCCCCATCTGTTTAAACAGTAGAAGCTTGGAAAGGATATGATCAAATTGTGATTCCATGCTCATTTGAAAGAGGAGAGGCTTTCAGTGCTAGAGAATGAACTGAAGAATAGACTGAAAAAAGGGAGTACATTGCAAAGCTTGTTCACTCTATTTTTTTTTCCTGTAAAATGACTATATACCAAAAGTTTTGTTCTGTTTGTATCATGTGAAATGTTGCAGAGGTACAAACTTGATGAACTAGGAGGCACCAAAGACGTTTTTCATTACATTAGACAAGATTTGTCCAAATGATCTCACAAATACCCAAGAAACCCATTTTTAAGTCTGTGTTTTTTCTTTTCTGTTTACAGAAATCTTTTCAGAGATCAATTGCTATTAGCTGTCTTGAATTCCTTTCTTGCTATATGCATTTTAATGAAAAACTTTTCATTCCATTCTGTACTAAATTGATATACTAAAGTCAGATACATTGAGCAGCTGTAGGCTCCTTGACCAGCCAAAAGAGATGAAGAACTGGCTCTGAAAAAACTAGCAGTGACTTGCAACCACTGCAACCATTCGCACCATTTCAATTAGTATCAGTGGAAATATGCTTTAAATGTAGACAGCCTTAACTGTATTTTCATGTGTTCTTCCCAATGATCAAGCCTGGAGATCAAGAACAGCATTGGTTATATTTACAAGCAGTGTGATTAGCTTCTACTTCAACTTACTAAATAGGGCACACTGGACTCTAACAGAACTTCATAACATGGTTTGACATTAGTTCTATGAAAGGCCAAATTTTAAACAATTATCACATCTTTACAATTCAGTTGCCTGAAATAAATAAAAAACGTCATTAAAAATTCTGATCTCACACCCCAGATATCTGGATTGCAGTTTGGCTACTGAGAGCTTCCACTTCAGCAATGAATCGGACACACTTTCATCCACAATGAATACTGATGAAAAGGTATTGCTCTGAGGTAACTAGAGTTCTAATGCCAAGTAAAAAAAAAATCCTAAATATTTTACTTATTTAAAATCCATCGTTACTGTAGGCGCTTTTATTCAATGTCAGATACAGCCAATACTTCAGCACATGTACGTGAGTTTTGCTATTTAGGTTTAAACTAAGAATAGATTTTCAAGATAAGAAATACCAACGCAAAAGATTTGTACTTGCTAAAATGCCAGAGCAAAAATAGCAGTCCATCCTCACTTCTCCCACGAGAAGCTTTGCAAAAACACTTTCAAACTGAATTCCTGAACTGTTATCCTGTCTAGTTTACCTCTGAAAAAATTCATTACAAAAATTCTAGGATGAATGATTGAATTTTTCTGTGTCAATTTTTCCCCTCCTCTACATCCTGAAGGATACTTCTCTCACATAAAAGCTATTCTGGTCTCTTCCTAGTCTCAGGGTCCAGCTACAGGAAACTAACTTCCTTCTCACACTGGTTTTTTTCTTCCTAATAGATGCAAACACGGATCTCTGATAAGACATTTAGTAATGTGAGGTAGGCAGAAGGGAGCAGAATCCCTTTGGTACACTCTGAGATTAAAGGAAAATGCTGATTCAGGCCAAATCAGCTGTCAAATAACTTTATGCACAGGAAGTTTAACATTCATAACATCATCTCATTGCTACTCGCTACAATCACTACGCATTCTTTTCTATGAGAAAGAAAATATCTGTTACTTTCAGTTATAATAATGGGAAATACTCACAAATCCTTAATTCCATTGGCCAATACTAAGTACTTTACTATGTTCTTATTTCCTCTGTACTTCATCGAGCCCAGCTTGTGAATGAGGCAACTGAGCTCCTCTGTGAACATCACTCACAACATGGTATAGATGCGCTTTTGCACAGATTTCTTAAAAGCCATCAATTAAACGTGAAGACCACCATAGATTTGTTGTACTCAGTAATATTGGCCATCGTGTGACTGATGCAAACTGTCAAAGGAGAAGCATTTCACTGCAGGGCACTTCAGCACACTGCAGCAATTCTTGGGATATTCACTCAGTGCAGGTGTCACTTCTGCCCGTGCCAGGAGTAGGAGGAAAGAGCTGCAAATAGAGGACAGAAGATGCAGCGTGGCATCAAAGCCAGCTCCTGCTTTTACTTTATCTACACACAGTAACTCCAATTAACTACAAGCACCTTGGAATTTCCACATAAAATGAGACTGGTTTGTCTCCCCCTGTACACAGTAGTTTAAATAACTCATTGCATACCAAATGTTTCTGCACAACACCTATACATTTCTGTTCTGCAAGACTACAGCATTGTTTTTAACCTTTCAAGAGAGAAGTAATTTTATTTTAAGATTCCCTCTCACACTGGTTATTTTTCTTCCTGATAGAAGCAAATACCAATTTAATTAGAGATGAGGAGAGGAGCACTATGTATGGTTAAAAACTGTTGCCATCTTTGAACTTATTTTGCCAGTTTTGCACCATCTCCAAACCATAAAAACATTACTCCCATTTTACAGATGGTGCCGGAATTAAGCCAGATTTGCCATCCATTTCTTTTACAAGATACAATGAAACCTATTTGCCTTCAGGGCTACACAACAGCAACACACGTTGAAAAGTAATATTACCACTATTTCAGTTTCAGATGGAAGAAAAAAATACTGTTCACCACTTTCACCCAATAAGAACTTTGAATACCACACTATCAAAACCAAGTGCATTAAAAGCAGCTTCTCAATAATCTAGAATTGGGTACAAGTCATATCAACACTCAATAACTTCTTACTAATATTTCCAGTGTCAGCATGTAGGAAAGGAGACCACATGAGATCTGCTCTTACACAATTTACATTATTTCAAGTATGTTCAAGGCTTCCCTAAGCATTTGAAAATAAACCAGCATGGCAGACTGTTTCAGTTTTATCCTTCTTTGCAAAAGGAAGTCACAGTATCCTTGGCTACAAACCTTCACTCCTGTGGACTACGCAGAAGATTTCCTACAATAGATCTTATCTAACCTTCTTTGATGTAGCCAGAAGAAATATGTCATTAGATGATGCACAGCATTTCTTGTTTCTACTAATCCAAGGTTATGCCGTACACAACTTAAGAGATCAAAGAGATGAAAAGGTCACATGTTAAAACAAAGGAAAAAAATGCTAAGTTTCTAAGACTGCTATCTATAGCCCTTCCTAATAATTATATGTTACTGTATCCATCCTATTGTCCAGACTTAAACACCACAATGAAAAATACAGGTTTTTTTTTTTCATTTCCTCTCCCCTTGTACATACAGCAAACAGCCATAAAGAACAGGGTAATTATGACGTGTGTGTGTGTTAATATGCAAGTTCAAAATAATGACAATGAAAGGTATTGGCAATCCTTGTATTTTATCATCAGCTTAGGACAAAAAAGCTCAGCAGTACTTATTAGGTAATAAAATAGGACACCAGCAAAGATGATCAATACAAATCATCTCAAAACCACTACTCTGCATCTGGTGCCATCATTTTAGTCATTATGGGATAAAAATGCTTTTCAAATAAGCTAACATTTCCAGCAGATTGCATCTTTCTCAGTTGACCTTCAGCTACAACATCATCCCCATCCCCCTCACCACTGCAGGAAGAGTCGACAGTGAAGCTAGAGACAAATCTCACAGCACCAAAGCTGTGCCTGCCACCACTGCTGACCCCTAAAGCCAGGAGGAAGACCAATAAATCTAACATTATTCATAACCCAGAGACATCTGCAAAGGCCGATAATACACACCTTCTTTCAGTCTAATGCCTTTCTCGCTACAGGATAGCATCTGCTTGATTTCACTTGTAAAAGACACAAATTGGAGCATCTGAAATATGTAATTGCGGTTGTGATGATTCCCATTTTGCTGTGAAGCTATCTAACAGAAAAATACTATTACTAACACATTACATCAGTTATATGCTTTATAAGCTAATTGCATTGTTTCTAAGTTTGTGGTCTGATCTGTGCCTGGAAATGCAGTTTGTTTTTCTGCACAAGAAAAAAAAAAAGAATATATTTCAAAAGCAGATAAAACAAAACAGAACTCCATTCCTAATTATATTAAGAGGAAATAGAACGGACAGTTTGTCTGAGACAAAAGAACACTGGGCTCCATTTTGCCAAAGCAATGCTGGGTGAGATCACTGGTCTGTTTTCTCCTTAACATGTTTCATCCACAGTTGAGCTTTACCTTTTAATAGTAAAGAGCATTTACAACCAAGAGCATTGAAAGAGTCACTGAACATGACCAGAGGGCAAAACCCACTGCAGGAACAGTGCACAATATACATGCATGGCTGGCAGGCGTGTGACCACACCTCAATATATAGCCAAACCCTTCTTGCTATACACTCTTCTCACCAGACTGTGAACCCTCAGGACACTCATGATATCACAATGCAGAAGTTTGGGGTCAGGCTTTTTGTCTGCAGTTTCTAGAGGGTTTAGTGGGGTTGCTTTGTTTGTTTCCTTGAGGTTTTGTTTTGCTGGGGTTTTTGTTTGGGTTTTTTTCCCTCTGAATCAAGCAGGGCAGCTGAAGAGTGTATATACGGCAATAACCTGTCTATAAAAAAATAAGATGAGGTTTTATGGTATTTCCCAGTGTTCTCAATCCATGTTAACATAGAAAGCAGTGATTCTATCATTATTACATTTCTAAGTACACACCAATGCTTTTAAAGACATCTTATAGTCCATGAGCACAGGGAACAGTCGTGTTTTCACCAGCGCCTCCACACCCCAAACTGCTCCTGAAACACACATGGTGCAAACTGAGTAAGGAAGGAACAGAAACCAATGAATACTCATTTCTAAGGAACTATTTCTCCACTACACATGCCTCCTAATTTCACCACCCACAGAAACTGCACATAATGGGGAAAGGATGTTTGAGCCATAGTGTATAGTTTGAGCTATACATATAGTCAAAGACAGTGATTCAGGCCCCGGAGAAGTAGGAAGAATGTGGAAGATGGAAATGAAAGAACATAACCCCTGGTTTAGGTCAGTCAGATAGCTAAGAGACAAAATAGAAAAAAAATGGGGAATGGAAAAGATACTAAAATAATTCATGAGAATTTTATTTTCCTCCAATCCTATCCCTTGCTCCACTGCACACACACTCAAGAAAGTCCTTAACATTCTATAGTCCTGCCAGGGAGTTGCTTTGAAAAGGTAAGATCTGGGACACATGAAAACAATCCCAATCACAGACAGGTAATTTGAGCTGATGATCAGCCCTATCAGCTTTTTGAAGGGGAGGTACTGATGAACAGTGCTGTCCAATGATGTTTCCCAGTTTCTTTCCCTACACTTAGTTCACAGTCAACTGAAAAACAAAATTACTGTGTTGCTGAGGCAAAACTTTGCTCAGGCAACTTTGCTCATTGCACCAATTTAAAACTTTCCCTCCATCTCAGCAAATATTCAGTTCAAAAGCAAGGAGCTACACAGAGGGAAAATGTAACAATAAAATCCAGTTAAACAGCCCAAGTTTACAGGCTACACTACACTATCTGCTAGAAATTTTCAAAACAAAATTCCTGTCTTTTTAAGCTCCTTTCCCCCTAAAAGGTCCTTTTCATACACATATTCTTTACACTTCTATTCCACATACATTATGCACCTGGTCTGCCTGGCAAAGAGAGGTGACCAACAGGTGAATTTTTATGCATGCAAAAATGTACTAACACACTCCAGAAGAATACTGACTGCATAACAATACAAGAGTGAAAACTTTATAGTGAGCTTTTATTAAAAAAGACCCACATAATACATTTGTCTGTCTAAGCCCATGTAGTTCCTTAAAGAGAGAAACCAGCTTTGACTGCTACAGCATGTTTTTACATACAGCAAGGCTCTATATTTTTTCTTTTTATCTTGGTTCATGCAAAAAGCTCCATTCAGTTACCAGTTTATTCAAAACTGATGAACCCCCAAACAACGCAAAGCCAGGAGAGCTTATTTTCCATCCCATCAGTAAAACGAAAGTGTGATCTCTCTTAGTTCCACAAACAAATCTGGAGGGACAATGGTAAGCAAAATTAATTACATCTAGTCCCTTAACTACAAATACCTCCCTTGTTAAGTAGACATTAGAGGGAAGGCTGTCATAATTTCTCTTAGTTATTCAGTATATATAAGGTAACAAGAACTTAAAAAATAAAAAAATCCATCATTCACAAGGATATTCACTGAATCAGCACATACTCTAGGTTGGGAGAGACCTTTGGAGGCCATCTTGTCCAAGCCCTTGCACCAGACAGGGCTAATTAAGAAGAAGGATCAGTTTGCCCCATTACCTTGATCAGTCCAGGCTGCTTAAGGGCTCCAAGAGCACAGAAACCTGAGAAACTTCTTCTAGTGTTTAGCTACATACACTGTGGATATTTTTTTACCTTTTACCTAATCAGAATTTTCCTGCAACAACATATGACTGTTGTCTGCCATTTCCAGTAAACATGCCCAAAAAGATCTATCTCTTCTAAATGCCCTCCTTTAGAGAGCTGAAGTCAGCAGTCAGATCCCCCTCAGTCCTCTCATCTTCAGCTTGAGCCAATCCAATTTCCTCAGCCTCTCCCCCTGCACTTGCACCTTTACCCCCCAAACCACCTAAACATTCCTCTGCTGGACTCACTCTTCTTCGTAATCTGCCCTTGTGCTGGGAAGCCCCACACTGAACACAATTCCCCAGAGGGAAGCTCCCAGGCACCGACTAGAGGGGAGCCACTGCTTCCCTTCACCTTCTGGCTGCACTTTTCCTAAAATGGAACACTATCTGGTTGGCTTTAACTGTCTCAAGAACACAAACCCAAAATACCCAAGATACTGCAACAATATTTAACTGAAAGTAGCCTGATAAAAGCAAAAAAAACCAAAAAAAACCCAAAAACAACCCTAGGAAAAAAAATGCAATTCGAAGTGTCATTCACTGTTTTATAACAAAAGAAAAATTAACACTGAACATATACGTTGGAAAAAGAACAAAAATTAGGTAATAAAAAGTTAATTTTCATACTCAATAATTATATACTTAATCACTATCCAATATGTCATGATAGAGGTCAAAAAGAATGAAATATTCTTTAAACTTAATATTTCCTGTTTTTTTGAAAAAATAATTATTTGGGCAATTAAAATAGCATTTTAGAATTATTCTATTTAGAGTAATCCATTGCGTGGGGGAAAAAAAAAAGAAAATGTTGTCTTTTTTGTGCTATTTTTCTTCAGTTCATATTAGTTGCACTAGATACATCCAGATCCTCAAAACAGACAGAGGATTAAGCTTTTGAAGAGCCTGCCTGAGCAGCCTAAGCAACGGCACGCATGGAACCAGCATCCTGTCGGCCAAACAGGCTTTGCTCTGAAAGGCATCTGGCAACAGAATTGTGGTCTCCATTTATGAGTCTGAGGATCAGCAATGAAACCCTACTGATCAACAGCACAAAAAAAGCTGAATACGCTCTTATAAACCCGTAAATCACAGCAAACTTAAATGTCATGAAACACAAAGTATTTCTGGAAAGGCATTTCCTTATAGACTCTTAGAGAAGACTAAGCCATCTGCTTACTCAAAAATCAATCTTGATGAAATTAAATGAAACAGGACAGTATTGCATGAGATCACAAGAATAGCACTTAGATGTTGTAGAGCACTGTTTTGCAAATGGTTGAGCTCAGGATGATGGGATTCAGTATGAAAATTATGAATTTATCACCATCAATGAGGATCTAAAATCATCATTTAGAGTACTGGCCACAGAGAAAAGTAAGATAAAAAGGAGAACTGGAAAAATCCTTTAAAGATGCTTTTTAACAAGTGTCAGTATTTCTGCCAGCTTTACAGAAAACGAGTATCTGGCAAAATAATAAAGCAGTCTGTTTACTTATCTGGAAATCACATGAGGTTGTACCAGTAGACTAACTTGGGATTTGATAGAGACTGTGTGCTGCAGAAGTGATTTTCTGGAATCTCCACACATCACAACAACATGGTTATTCATACCAGAAGTTAGATTTTGCTCATAATGCTTAGAATATTAGCTTTGCAATATTGAAGCGTTGTGCTGCAGCAAAATTTATTCAGTAAATCAGAGAAAAAGGATTTACCATGTCTTTCTGACAATAAATGTTTCTAGCCTTTTTTTGGTGCTGTTCACTTTACAAAGATATAATATTTGTATCCCTTAGATGTAACTGATTTTGGACATTTAGGAGGATAAGATGTTGGACTACATGACAGTCATAAATGCTATTTCCACATTTTGAAAGATCTGTATTCTCTCATTCAACGTTTTTTTTCATGAAACATGAAGGATCAAGCACCGATTCTGCTCTGAGGCTGCTTCTGGCTGAAAGCCCTGCTAAAACAGATACTCTGGTTCTCGCCTAATATTGTAAGTGATTTTAACAGACTTGTTTCAGAATAGAGAGATGAGAGGCAATATCAGCTGAGCATCTTTGCCAACGTGCGTTGTCAAGAACTAAAAACATATATTGTAATAAAAACCTTTACACATTTTATTCTACAGTAAAATAGTATTGGAAGCTCACTACTTCATACAGATCATGTCTTCTACACTAGTTCTTTTGTTTTCCCTTTCCTAGGCTTTTTTTTAGTTTTCTAGTTTTTGATGTGCCCTGATGGTACAATTAGAAGTGAAGGCTAGTCAGCAACCAGAGAAATGTAGTTTACTCAAAATCAAGCAAAAACCCCTCAGTGCAGTGAGGGGGCTGCAGTGCCCACTTACACAACAATGCTGAATCTCATCACTAAGAGATTCCCTTTGTTTTCTAAAGAAAGGCATACAAGATCTTAAAAAACAGTCCGAGAAAAAAATGAAAGCAAAGTAGAAGACAGTTCAGCTGATAACACCAGTCTTTGATTTGCTCCAATAACTGGTGTAGTTCAACATTCATCCACTTTGCCAAATCTTCAAAGTCTCCTCTTGTTCCCAAGGATCACCTAGTGAGGATACTGACCAGAGCTCTCCTGGCCAGCCTCACCCACACACCCTGATACTGCCAGGGCACATCCTGAAGCTTCACAGAGCATGATCAGAGTGTCCAGAGCAGGAACAGATGCCCCCAGTCACTGCTCTGCCTCCAGGAGCAAAAGCTGACTGGGGCCAGGCAGGACATCACGTGTGTGACTCTCTGGAGCACACCTGGAAGCAGCCCTCAGAGCAGCACTGACACTGGCCACTAAGCTTCCCACTATATGGCTGTACATGAACAGAAGAAAAAAAAAGCAGAAAGTGAATAAAAAACTACATTTTTCCTTCTCAGGATTCAATAGGATTATTGCATTGTGCATCATCACAGAAATCTAGAAAGGGTTTGAAATAAAATAAAAAATATCAAAAGGTGCAGAAGCAACAACACTACACACATTACATAGAAGCGTTGCTTTGACAGTGAAACTCTTCAATGGAAACCAGATTTTATAGATTTATGTTTTGGCCATAAACAAACTGCAAGTATCATCAGGCTTTTTAATAACCTGACGCTCTGTGCGATTGGCTCGTTACCTGATGTACTAATTCTCCTGCAGAGAGTTAGATTATGAAATCTTGCCCTCTAATTGCAATGTTTGGCTTCAATTATTATTATTTAATTACTTGTGCTATAGACAATGCAACCCAAAAGTCAACGAAATAGAAACTTGCTGTACTTATAAGGCAGTCTGACTCCCCTGGTCCCTCTCCCCTCAGAAAGCTGATGAGGTGAACACTGAGAAGCACTTCAAGAGAAGTGGAGGAAAGACAATTTGGCTTTTCAGCTTTTCCAATGGCACAAGATGGTCCTTTTCTCTCCAAAATTTGACCTTCCTCTAGTCAAGAGAATGGCAGAAGGAGCCCTTATAAGCACAACCCACCTCCTAGACTCACTTTAAGCTCTTTAAGACACCTCCCCCAAACACCAATGTCCTTTAGTGGGGATGCAGAACTCACCCAAGACCCAGAGACTACAGATTTTAACAGACATATGTCCAAGAAACCAACTCACCTCTTTTTCACACTATACAAAGAAAGATGAAAAGTGAAGTGAGTAGGAATGATCACAACTGCAGAAATTATGCATTAGGCGAGGAAGCAAATATATTTGTCTTCAGCTTTCTAGGAGCCACAGACGAACAGGCTGCAGATCTTGATTAAAAACAAAAACTGAAAAAATAGCCAAGTACTTAAGCAGAAGTGTTGTATAACTCTAGATTATATTTTTGTCTAGTAATTTAGCTCTTTTACAAAACAGATAATTGAGTGAAAGATAGAAGTACCTGGTATAATTCAGATCACAGGATCTCCTAACATTCCTTTCATGACTTACATTGTGAATTTATGTGAAAATATATTTTTATTATCATTTTACTCAAAGTCCTTTTGGGCTTTGACAGTGCTTCAGTTTAATATTTTCTAGCAGAACATGCAGGCAATAGCACACTTGCCTCCTCTTTTTTTTTTACACTATCCATAACATTTTTTTGACATACAACCTTTTGCAGTGGATACTTCAAGAACAACTTTCTTGGATCTGTATATCACCTACTTCCAGAAAATAGCATCTGGGGATTTAGAGAACAGAAGCTTTTCCCCCTGTGGGCTAGATTTTGGCATTAAAAAGCAAATGCTGAGCCAGAAGTTTCCCTCACTAACACAAGTGCTAATTCAACCCTGCCATGCCTCAAAACAAACTTAATTTACAGCAGCAGAGCTCAAGGTCAAAATCAGACCAGCTAACTAGCAACCCATTGTTTAAATGTATTCAGCATCCCTACACACACAAATGCAGAAAGGTGACCTTTTCCATCTCAAAAGTACAAACCTGTGGCCACTCCAACACACTCCCATTTTCAAGTGGCTCTGAACCGACAACATGGTGAAAGCATAACCAGCCTTACACTCTCCTTTATTTGACTTACACTGTTACAGAAGCATCTGCCTCTTACTCTCTGTGTAGGTTAGGAGGAGATTTTTGGTTTACTTTTAAGGAAATAATAGCATAGCTGTTTTTGTAGAGTGTGTATAGCTGCTAGTTCAAAGTCATGTAACTAAACATAGTTTTTCAGCATAGTTGTCTTAATTGCGTGTGGGTTCAAACCAATTTCAAATCAGTGTTTCAAGAAAGACTTTAATTATTAATATTATTCTCATATAAGCGTCACTTGTCTGAAAGAATGTATTTTAAGTGTCATGCCTACTGGAACTATTGTGTTACCTGTGCAGGATTCCCCTCACACATAGATCAATGAGATGTCACTTACTGAGAGCTGGCGCGGAACAAACAGGAGAGCCCACACAAGATTATATGAAACACACACAAACACACAAGATTATATGAAATACAGGGTGGTAGTGGAATCAACTCATACACACCCCTAAACAGAGAAGAATGCTTTCTCAGTAAAAGGTCTTTGCTAGTAATTTTATTACAAAATATTTACCTGAGCTCATTCATGTTTTCATTCTGTGTAAGGGACTTCAAAGGAGCTCAAGTTTGCTATAAGGATGGGACAGAGACCCTATCCTACATCAACTTCAATGGCAGAGCCATACTGAAAATGAAGAATAAATTATTTCCCCTAGGTCAGCATAAACTCTATTCCTCCTTCACACTTCTAATATACGTAAATTGGGGGCTAAATAAAATACTGTGTCTCACTCCTTTGGCTCATGCAAGAAGCAATCCTTTCAGAGAGCCAGCATCCTTCCAGTGGCTGCCTAGCACGAGGAGGCTGAGAAACATCAGGAAGGACACTGCACTGCACAGCTGCCAGCACTCCCTTCCCAGATCCCAGCCAGACTCACACTCAAACTCAGCCCACTCCCTTTTTATTTTTTTTTCTTTTCAAAATATGATCTCTTACCTCGCAGCAAAATGCTGTAACTTCCAGCTTCGAAGGCTTTCCAGGGGTCAGCAGAGGACAGACTCCTTTTGGAACTATTGCCAAAATATACTAAACATGGAGTCAGAGGAGAGATAAAAAGGGCGGGAAGAGAGCTGGAAGGGCAGAGTAGGAGAAGCAGAATGCTTACTTACAGGATGGTAATCTTGACTCCAGCCTGATGCTTAGTGAGCATATAAATAATTTTGCTAACCATTTTAGGCAGTTTTATTTCCAAGTAGTACTGCAGCACTAAAATCTTCAGCCCAGAGCCGCAAATCCCGTTATTAAAATCATGGTACATTACAACTGCACAAACATTAATAAGGCTAATGCAATCACATAGCTCGATTTCTGAAACTGAATACATCTTTCACAGTAAAAATTTTCATTTAAAAAGTTCAAAGGGTTAAATAAGAAACGTGAAAGGTGTCAGAGCCAAAGACGCAATAAACAGCACACATACATATCCTTACTACCAGCCCTCCCACAGACACAGAGAGTCACATCTGCACACAAAAGAAACAACATAAATGTCAACAGACCACTTCAGGAAAGAAATAAGCAGCAACACTGGATCCTAAATTCTTGTTACCTGAGTTACAAAGTACCATTATTTTTGCTCAATTTCACAGTGGATCAGATGCCTGGGGATGCTGAAGCCTATCCAACAGGCTCCGGCTTTCTCTGGTGTCTCCCAGGGCCAGTTATTCTCGAATCCTTCACACTCCTTTGCCTAAAGCCTGGAGGCATTATTCCCTGTAAACAGTCATGATGTTACCCGGCTTAGTAACTATTCCAAAGACAACAAAGTAATTCTGTCCTTCAAAACGCACTTTGGTTTCCTATCAGGTGTAAATCCCTACAAGATAATGCTCAGAGCCCTATTTCTGCCTGTTAGTATTAGAGTCCAGGGGAAAAAAAAAAACATCAAAGCCTTGTTTCGTATTTTTTGTTCTGCATGTTTGCTTTTTAAGCACACATCAAATTCTTTGATACTGTTCTGCGAACACTGAAAAAAGAATGTTGCTTCTACTTCCTGTATTTATGAGGAAAACAATCCTCTTCTCAACAAAACGTTTGAGACCACTTTATCACTTCAGAGGACTTTGCAAGAAATAGTGCATTTGCAGAGAGTGACTTCCATCCCAACACCATTGATTTCACACACAGCAGAAAGGTGATAGGTGGAGGGGAAGTAATTTCACTCATGAAATCAGGGGGATGATTTTCAAAAACCACTGATCTGCTAAAAGCTGCCTTCAAAAAGAAAAACCAAACATGTCTGTTTTGAAAAATTGGAAGACTATTAAAATATTTTCTAATAAACACCATATTAGAAGTTCAGAGCCATAAATGATGACTGAAAAATTGATTAGAAATTTGTTTTCAAAGACACACCATTAAGTACATGAATTAACCCTTTTTTTTTTTTTTTGTTATGATAATAGCAAGCTGAAAATAGTGAACTGTGTCAGATCAGAAAAAAGAAGGGAAAGGTTTGTTTTTCTTATCTGAATAGGCTGCCAGGCCATCACCAAAGGCTTCTAGATGAGTAGAGCATCAGTGGACCAAGCACAATGTGATTGTAGAAAAAAAAATGTATATTTCTTTTATGTAGTCTTGTGTCACCTGATTTAACTTCATAACCTTTACATCGGCAATGCTTACTGACTCAAGCAAGGCCACCACTTCAAAGCCCCCAAAATGTATCCAGAAATAGCCTTTGATCCTCACCATAGCAAAACCAGGCAGATGTGCAGGTTCACGTCACCCATAGCAAATCCTATAATCCCTCCCTCCACCTTCCAGGCACAGGCTGCGGATGACATTTCGCAAAATCCTTCTGAACTTCTTGATAAATGTTGCCCTCCCTTGTCAAAAACTCAGCTGTTCAAATAAATACCACAGGACACTGCTGTAGCTATGTCTGCATCTCGCACTGACCCCAGAAGGAACCAAGCCGGTTACAACAACTTATAAACAGAAGCTGACAGCCCAACCGCTGATCACTGGGAACAAGGAGCAATCCGGGTGGAGGCACGGCATTTTAGGAGACTGCCCAGCTGACAGTTGCATATTAGCAACTTTCTACTGGAGAAATGTGTCTCCTGCAAGGTCTATGGCCTCTATTTCCTTCCTGCTGTAGTCACAGGTTCGAACAGGAAAAACATCCTCCCTAGGAGGAAAGCACCTTTTACAAGCATCCCTCCTCTCTTCCTCCTCCAACTATAAAAACAATATAGTAACAAAAACGTCACAGTTCCTGCTCAGCTATCACCTCCGGTGTAGATGTGCTCTCCACAACCTTAAATGCCAGAAGACTCTGGGAACAGAGGGCTCCTCTTCCAGAGCTCTTCCTCTCATCCTGCCTTCCTTAACCCACAGAAAGTCAACATCATTGGAGGTGGCCACAAGCTGCCATCTCCTACATATCAGAACAAAACCAGACTCACCTTTCAGACTCGCCTTTCAGAGATTACCAACCTCCAACTTCTAGGACTGTGCTAGCTATTATTTGGTTTACAGCTATTGTTGGTTTTAAACAGTGACTATGACACTAATCCCTTTTTTAGAGCTGGGAAGGACTTCCTGAATCTCAAGACATGGATGATGCTCCCACCTTCCCTGAAGATGTTTGAGGGCTACTAGAGAAGTCTTAGGTTATACTGTACTAAAGATGTCAAGTGCTGAGTGCAAATACCATTTTAAAGACAGTTTCCCAACAAATATGGTGTGCCAGCCACTAAAAACAAATACCCATAACAGAATGCCTGGTAGAGCAAAGATGTAAATTTCTCTCTCATCTTTATTTGATCAGAATTGAATGGAAGCCAAATGGGACTTCTGACAGAATCTGGAGCCAGCACTTCAAAGAGGTGGATCCCAGTGAGGGGGGTGGGAGTAACGGAGTGACTGGCAAACATCTCCCCAGCTTGAGTTGCATCTGCATCTCCATCCATCCACCCATCCATCTCCATCTGTTACCACCTGCAGCTGAGAAAGCTGCTGCTTTAGGAGCAGACCTTGGCTATGCTAGGACAACCTTTGTTGCTAAGGAATCTGAGCTGCATAACCAGGAGGGAAGAACATGTCATGACTTTTTTTTTTTCTGTTTGATTGTTATGAAAAGCTAAAAATCTACTAACTCAGATGCTTTCAGCTGGGCATTGCTCCTGACTCTCTAGTCTCCTGACTCTCAGCACTTCCTAATTCAACCTTAGTTGTAAGGCAGACCCTTACGATGTGTCACTGCAAGCTCCAAAGGAAATCACTTTAACTCCAAACAGCACAAAAAAACTGGAAGCACCACTGAATTAAAAAGTATTTGGGAAACCATAAAGGGGAGAAAAGATAAAGTCTTCATAAATTTTTAGACACATTTTTAGCAAACTTTTAAATCCAGGCATGTTCTAGTTCCTTCTTTTTTTTATTTCCCGTGTTAAGAAGATGCAAAGTAGCATTCCCAGATGTTGTATACACAAAAAACAATTACAATTATCCTATTTTTAATTTGATGTTTTAAATATAAATTTTGAACAGAAGGCTCTTTAAACCACAACAAGCATTTCATTTTATTAGCTACATGGTAGCTACATACGTAGCTACTTTTTTTAACTTACTCCTTCGTGGAGTAAGACATTATCATGAAAAAAAGAAGAGATGAATAGAATTTACTATGCATATTTTCTCATAAGTTGTATTGTTTACTATACCTCTCAAACAAAATCAGCAAATATCAACACTCATAAGTTTATCAAGAAAGAAAATACTATACCCTCGTATTCAAGATCAGGAAACATTTTATTAGCCCCAGACTTTTAATCCCAGCAGGAGAGAAGAAAAATGCAGCATGTGTTAATCAGATTGTAAGCACCTCCATACTATCAAAATATCAGCACAGTCAGAGACATCTCTCAACTAAGTTTGCAATAATTCAGGGGGAGTATTAGAGACTTGATCAGTTCTCATTTTGTTTGTTTAACTGAAATAGAATAAAATGAAGGTACAAAAGGAAACAGTTCTGTCTTTATACAGCCCACAGCCTCTAATGCTTAGATCTTAAAATCTGAGACAGAAGGAGAACACAGTAAGAATACCACTCCTCTTGATTAATTTTTAATATTATTTGAAAGTTTTAAGGTCTACATTCTTTTTGCTTCAATGTAATTCTCTTTCTATTGTCATCAAAACCAGATTCAGTGAGTAGAAAAAATTTTCCCCCCTAGTAATTTTCAGACATTGCCCCAGGTAGCATAAAGTACAGGGATATCTATTTATACATAGCCAGAGGCTCAGGGTTTCATGGAAAAGGTTACCAGCTAAATAAATTCTCTTCCATAAGGTGTGCTCCTTGCCAGAAACCCAGAGAATACACTGACTATGGATGAGAACAGAGTTTAAGGAGAGTAAAGTCAACATAACCTTCTCTTCCTAAAGTCTGGGAAAACAGAATGGCTTCACAGCCTGCTTCAGAGATAATTCTAGTTTGGACTATTTCACACCAGTCAGAGGGAAAAAGAAACTAAGTAAATTCCAAAGTGAAGAAAACCTCAGAACCAAACAGCCCAGCCCCCTTCCAAGCAGCCCGAGTTTTGGGTGCCACTCCTTAAGATACATTCAATGTAATAGGCAGCGGAAGAGACCTGCTTCTGAGAGCCTATTTGCAGATTCCCTTGCAGACTCTGCAGACAAACACAAGCTACATTTCTGCACTCATACATAGTGGTAGGGGCCACCTAGCAATGGTAAGGAATGCCATTAACAAACAGCACACTCTCTTCTTGCAGTAACTTCATTCTTTCAAGAGATTCAAGAAGTGGTTTAGAACAGTAGTACAGCAACACAGAAATCAAGACCATGATCTACGTCTGCATTAAACTTGATGACCAAAACATGATGAAAGGTCACCAGTCAAAACTAAAGATTGTATCTCCCTAGTGTGAAGCAAAGGAGATGAAAATACATGACTAATACATAGCTACTTCTCTTCACTGTTCTCAGTGTGTCATGAAAAAACAGTTAACATCAACACCATCCATCAACACCGATAATGTGCTTTCTTTTATTCCCAAACTCTACCAGAGAAGTGTCCTTTGTTCCAAGCATACACCAAACAAGTTGGTAAGATTCTTTCGTACGCAATACAAAATCAGAAGGCAAAAAAAAAAAATGTAAAAACGGGGAGGGGGAGAGCAGGAAAGAAGAGACAACAAAAGACACAGCATTGTACTACGCTCTTCCTAACTACTTGTATGCACTCATTAACAGAGAAAACTTCACATTATTCTCATATAATAACTTTAAATTCAGACAAAAAATAAAATGTTATAAATAAACAAATATGATTTGAAGCTTGAAGATTCATGATGGGACCCATGCAAACTGAAGGGGTATGTAACCATCCAGGGAAAGTATGCTGTTATCCTTTGCAGATTAGCCATCAAGGAGTGCAGCATACTTCACTTCTGCTTTACATTCTGCTTATCCATATGATTTATACATACGATACCTATTCATTCTTTTAATGCCTTTGATAAAAGCCTAACCTAAGAATGTTAAACCCTACATGAACCATGATGTAGTTATTCATGATGTACTTTAATGCAGTGTGTACCAGAGCAGTCAGATAAATGAGTCTACAATTGTTTTTGTACATTTTAAGTACAGCCTTATCTCCTCATTTGCTGGCTTCCTTGATAGGAACTTCTAACTATGACTAACATGTAGAGTACACAGTATCTTAAGTACCATATATCCGTGAGAGGTGAGATCTTACATTTACCAGTTGAGAGTCAACAGCAACACCATTACTTTACAAAATGGGACAAAACATTTAACAATTTTTGAACAGCCAATGTTTCTTTTACTTCTCGGAAGAAAAGAAAAATAAATATTTGGACCTTTACAGCCTTAAATGGAAACATTCCTAAATTTCTTGCCAAGAATTTGCCTCCCCCTACAATTAGTATATGGTAGGCTATACAAATTTCTTTAGTTATTTCCTGATAGCATGTTATTTCTCCTCACCAAGAACATTATTGTACTTAGTAAGCATAATTTCCAGCAGAGGACTGAGACAGTATACCATACCAAATAATTCCTAGCGAGGCACTTTCCAATCCTTCCACACTGAACAATGGCAATGTGATACACTGGCAAGGATTTGGCTTGGTTATCAAAGCAAAATGCTGCAAGGACTTATCCTCAAACATCAGAGCTCAGCAATTTCAAGATTAAGCACATAAATCTCTACTGTACCTTCCTTAACTACAACTTACCACTTCGTTTACAAGTTGCGTTTGAAGCAAATGTGAAACTATCCATTTACAAAGCTGATTCTTGTGCTTGCAGCTCAGAACAATCCACGGAAGCCCAGCTTGACTAAGAGTGTGATATAAACCTCTGCTCAAGAACTATGCAAGGCTTCCTGTATCAAGGAGGTTAAGACTTTTTTTTCTAAATAAATCTCATCATTATTGACTTCATATAGCTCTGTAAGCTGTTTTAAAGGTAATTAACATTCTAGGATATCAGGCCTTCTTTTGGAAAAGGTTGTATTTTCCCTGAGTTCCTAACACAAATGGATTAGTTCATGTGCAAATTGGATGCGCTACTCACTGGCATAGTACAGATTCAATTTCAAATCAATCTTACATTACTGATGGTGACAATACTGTCAAAATAACAGAAGTCTATAAAAACATAATATGCAACAGATATATGCCTAACATTTCACAAATCATGAATACATCATTTAACAATCTTGCAAAACAAAACAGAATTGTAAGAAAATGCTACTATCATGTATCAAGGACACCAAGTCCTAAGTGATATAGAAGAAATTTTCTTCAGGTAACTGAGCGCGGAACACAGTCCCTCTAAAAATGTTCCCTTTGTCTTTGGTCTTTAAGCACTCTTCTATACTGACAAGAAGATTAGAAGCATACCTGGAGGTCACCTGGAAGCATGAACGAATATTTACAGACAGGATTTTCAATTAAGCAATATTCTTACTGACAAAGCAATGACGCTTTAATAGCAGAAACTGCTTTCATTGAGAAATCGGTTCTAATGTCAGGTAAAATAAAGGTTTTACTGCTAAAGTGCTAAGAGTACTGAAGAGAGCAAAGAAAATTGGGGATTTATGTGGAACAAGAAACACAGATGGAAATCACTTTTAACTTGTTTATCCATGAACCCAACTCAATTACACGCTCTAAAAAAATTCTTTTACTAGCAAATACTAAATAAAATTTCATAGAATACTTAAAACAAGCCTCTCTCACTGTGAGGCAAGAAACGCATTTGATTTACAAATGTTAATGTAATTATGCAAATGTCAAAACCTTCATCATGTCCTGCAAATAGTTCCATCCTTTGGGGAGTTTTATCTATTCTGTTTATTTTAAAATGTGCTTTTTCATCTCTTAATTGATTCTCTTCTGTCCCACCTCACCTCCAGGAGGCAGCAAGCAGAAATTGGGCTGATATCTCCCCGCTAGCCAAGAACACTTCTGACAGCAGACAGCACAGAGTGCAGCTGTAATTAAGGATGCCTTCAGTCAGAAAGAAAAAAAAGCAAAGGCAAGGCAGAAGGAGAAGCCAGAAAGCCAGGCTGGCCTCCTAATCACTTGTTCAGATTCCTGATGCTCTGATGAAGATGCAGAGAGTAGAGTCACCAACATTTCTGACAACCTGGGCATCCACCCAACACACGTAACACAGATGCTAAAGAAAGCTGAAGCCCAGCCGTGAAGTTTGAGACAGACTATATTTCTAAGAGCGTTCTTCATGCTGTCACTCACTATCAGTGCTCAACAATAAATCAAGACTACAAGTCATAATTACATTCTCTGCTACTTAATGAAGCAGCCACATGCAGCTTCCTTTCCTTCCCACCAACTGTGAAACTTAAAGGTTCAAGGGAAAGATGCTTACATCAAAAAGGTCATTTTTTGTCTTATTCTGCAACAACATGAGCACCATTAAGTTCAAGTGCACTCTTCATGCTACATGCTTCCTTCACTACAGAACACGAGCACTTAAAGGACTTTGCCCATCTCCATTTCTTCTGCACTGCATATCCCCACCCTGTCTTCCCACAGAGAAAAAGCAGAAGCCCCACCACAAAACCAATTGCCTCATTCTATCTTTCCTCTGCAGGAGAACAATGCTTTTGCCCAATAAAAGATACAAGGCCTCCATCCTTACAAGAAACTGTTTCCATAAAAAACAACAAAGAACATATGGACATGTGGTACCCTGTAAGAATTCTGTTATAGGGAACCATTTCATAGCACACTCAGAGAATGCAGGAGCAATTGCATATTCACCTAAGCCACAAAACTACCCTGTTTCCATTTCACTGTCAACAATGACTTATGGTAAGACTTCTTATCTGAACGAATAATCAAATTGCTTTAGGAGTCTCAGTTTTACATTATCATACACAATTATATAAGCACAATGGCAAAATAGATGTTATCTAACTGGTAGAAGGATTCCCAAATCCTTTGAAGAGAGATTGTCCGTTAACCATAAAATTAAGTAGGCCATGCAATTGCACAGCAATGAAGTGGAAACAAAAAGATCACATTTAGAGAGGAGATTGGTTAAATTACTAACCAAGAATATTAGACATGGAGGCATGGTTTTAAAAACATTACTGGAGGCAACAGTATCACAATGCGGAATGCATGCATACAGCATGGCAATGCACTTGAGAAGATCCCTGTGCTGCCAGCAGAACTCGGTTGTTCATGGAGGGATCAGACCAAAGGCTATCAAAATTCAGGAAACCAATATACTGCAGGTAAAGTGTTATTACCACTTAAAATTAAAAGGTTTAGATATTGCTCAGATGTATGTATTCAAAGCACTTATGTCTCCTTTTCCTTTTAGCTTAGCCAACACATCTTTTAAATAGCAATGATATCTTTAAAAATTATTAAATTATCTCTGAATTGTTTAAAAAAATGCCACTAGGAGCGTGTTAGTTAACATTACAAGCACACTGACAAAGCGACTCCCAGCTTTGATACCAAGTATCACACCAAGCGATTACAAAAGCAACTGTGGACTAAGAACCGTGTTAAACTTCTGAAGTCAATTTTCTATATGCACAAACACATGCGCAACAGCATACTGGAACTGCATCTGCACAGAACAAACTAGCCAGTTCAGTAACATCATCCTTGAAAGCAGTCTATGCATTTTTAATCGTTTTTTTCCTCAGGCCATCTATCTATGTTGCGGAATAAATAAAAACCAAGCACACCCAAAAGGCAGTAAGCGCAAGCCACACTGTATTTCAGCTCCTCTGAAGATGGGTGTTCACTTGGATTTTATTCCTCTTTTGAATACTAATTCTATGATAATTCTTTCTTTCCCATGCAGCATTAGTGAGACTCGTAGCTGTTGTGATAGTATACACTCGAGAAACAGCTGTATCTCAGGCAAAGAGACTTCCTAACAACTCACTTCACAATGTCTGATTGTTCTGATGCAATTTGATTTCTGCCGTCGTGGTGGAAGAGATATGCCAGGCTTCTTAAACTGTTTAGAGAATACCAAGACTGAGGAGATATAAGCATACAACTGAAAACTCTCAAGATGGGAACCTTGTCAATTAAGAACAAACTGTTAAGGGCAATAAGCAGCTGCTAACCACTTCCATAGGCTGGGAACAAAAATTACATTGTCCCACAAAGCTTCACAACACGCTTTCCACCCTACCCCATCACCACCAAAAATATCTGTGCTGCTGTTTCAGATTTAATGTATTTTTTTCCTGTCAGTCTTGAATTCTGTCATTTACAAACACTTAACTTTCACAACGATACTGTGAGGCACAAATTCCTTTTTCATTATAACTCAAGACTCAGCTTCCTACTCCACTACTTGAAATAAAGAGCAAAGCAAGACAACTTTAGAGCTTACTTGGCACTACTTACTCTCCAATTTTCCTCCCCCCCTATGTTTTTCACCTGGCAAGCATTTCAAAATTTAGCATGCAAGTTACACGGGCTCAATTCAGTTCCTAGATTAGATTGTTAACCCTAGATGTATGAAGCACTTTCTATCCAGGCTCCAGTATGAGGGATTTGAGCAACTCACAAGATTTTTGTCCTCAAACCTTGAAGATTTCAAGAAATGCAGGGTCAAATCCGAAAAAACAGAATCTTAACCTTCTGTCAAAAGGCCAACATCCCTCCTCCATCCAACCCACTATCCTTCATGTATCTATCTTTGGGTCAGTGCCAGGTTGTCTCAGAATGCCCCCGGGGAGGCTGAGAAAGGGACTGAAAAGGCCAGAAATGGTGAAAAAAATCTTTGTAAGAGGCATACCCATTACCTCCAGCTGATTATATAGTGGTATCACTAAATAATTGCAGCAAAAGGTTTTCTGGGTCTGCTACAATCATGCAAATTTGGTTCAAAATGATTCACAAAGGAGCTACTAAATGAGCACTGACAGCCTTGTTTGCTACATTTCACCCAAGCATCTTTCTCCCAGTCTTAAAAGTATGATAATTGCCTAAGCCTCTGGTATTTCCCCATGAAAAACAAATTAGGCTTTAATGAAATACGCAATCTCATTCCAACATACCGAGGCAGATTCAACCCTGCTTAATATTCCACAGCTAGTACCGAGCAGCTCCTGGAATCCAGGGTAGCTCTGGCAGATGGAGCTTCCCCAGCAGTCGGTAGGCATTTGCCTGCCTCCTGCTCCATGCCAGGGATGCCAGGCTGTGAGGAATGCGCATGTTCCATCCCAACAAAGCCACCTGTGCCACACCAGCAATGGGCTGTCAGCAATCAATGGGACTGCACTTACTAAAATACCCAGAGAGTCCTAAGTCTCATTGCTGGTACGTTTTCAATCGCTGCCATTTCATTTTGAATTTTTGATTCTCATGTCCATCAACAAACATAGCAAACTATTAATTAGGATACAGTACCATCATTTGAGAGAAATTAAATGAGACTGAAACCACAGGTGTACAGAGGCAGCCTGCAGTAATCCTATACACTTACCTTGAAAAACCACATTTCAGTTGATTCCTGATGAAAGCTTATCCCATTTCACTTCTGTGTTCTCCAGATGTTGAATGCAGAAATCAAGGACACTTTTAAAGAGGCATACATTACAAAAGGAGGGACTTCCACATTCTAGCCTTCAGCTACTAAAACTGGACTGAATTTCTGAGCTGCATTAGATGTGATAAGTGGACTTCCAAAGAGTGAGGGCTTGCATTAGAAGTCATGATATTTTTCAAGATCAGGTGGTGATATCACTTCACATGCATGCCTACTCCTTTCACTTGTTTTCTAGTGTTAGGCAAGGCTTTTTCTCTTTTCTAGTAGCTAAATCTAGAGCATAATAAAGGACTCTCTACTTCATTTGTCTTCTAGTAAGGCAGTGCATTCCTAAACAACTTCTGTGTGCATTTTTCCAAAACCAAGAAGTCACAGTGCTTTAACAGGTAATGTAACACTTCGTATTTTTATACTGAACTTTGAAAACATACCATGGTTCTTGCAGTAGCAGAAGCAGCAACACAAAAACACAGAAAAACAGTCTCCCAAGTCAGACCACAGTGGAAAAGCATGTATTCCTAAAGGAGAATGCTGTTCTATCACATTTCCAAACAGCTTTGTAAAACGAAGCCACGCAGAATTAGCTATTATCCAAACACTACTTATTCACAGTGCACTGTATATTTCTCATTCAGAGTGCTGCTCCAAGGGGCAGAGAGGTCCCTGGTCTGACAATAGCCTGCTACCAGGTGGAAACAATTAAGGAAGGAAGCTCTCCTCCACTGTGCAAATTATTTCTTAGCAATCCCCACTAAAGTTCATGCCATGACCTAATTTAACCACTTCACTTGCATCATGTCTCTGTCTTCCTGCACGCCTAGCAAAAGACAACTCCATGAACTCTCCTTATTTCTACAGAATATTTTGATTTCTTTCCTTTGTTGTAACTGTAGCTGTTTTTAGAAATCAGTCTGGCTTCTTCCTGCATCTGAAAGCTGAAATAAGTAACATCTTTTTTTGTTGTGGATCAGTCTAATTCTGTTTACTAGCTATGTATTAACTTACAGCAGCTAAAACTTTAGCTTGGATATAATAGCACCAGGGTATTTATTGGGTTTTTTTTTAAACATGAAGAACAGGGGAGGGGAAGGAGGATAAAAGAAGATGCCACTGATTTTGTAATGGTATTTTTCTAGTAATCCTGCTTAAAAAAGACTGGTATTTGTGTGCACAGTAGATCAACAATAATGCTAGTCTCTCTACCTTATCTTTTTACATTATAGTTTTCTCATGTAGTGTTACAGGCAATAGAAGATTTTTAAAACAAAGGTCAACATGATATATTCTGCATATTTTAGGCACACTACTTGGTCATCTTCAATATCTTTGTCATCTAAAGCAAGAAACCAATATCCACTCCTTATCAACCAAGATGATTATTTCTAAAGGTTATTAATAACCAACCATACTCAAGTTAAAGGAGACAATCCTATCATGCATGTAGGAGAAGTAAATGTTTTAAGACACTTGACTTGAAATACTAAACCATTATGAATGGACACAGAGAAGGGGAGAAGTCTCTCTGGTAATGAAACTCATTGAGCCTGCATGAACTGCACATCTTTGTTCCCTCTAAGCAATATTCTTACCACCAGGACAACTTTCAACTAGACCTAAATATTTTGAGAAGATGAAGTTAGGCAAAATAAATCTTGCTCATACTGCTAGTATAACATGAGGCCCAAGTTCTTAAATTAGAAATGGGTTACACAGCAAGAGCTATCAGAATCAGATACCACTGCGCACCACCTACCCAAACATGCACCAAGAACATGCAGGAAAAAGTAGAATTCAAACTGCCTCCAGTTATGTTTCCTCTTTATTCAATAAAAAAGGTGTCACCATGTTTGCCAACATCAAAAGTAAGGAAGAATATCACTTCCTGTCTCTTTCTCGGAAACTGCTAGGGGAAGAGGATGAGGATGCAGCATCATGGTCTCACTGCAGATTGGTCACTCCTGAGTCTTTCACTGATGTTCTGAATTCAAAGAGGAAGGAAAAGTGATCAGTATCTGAGTTAGTATCACTTTACCATGAGCACAGATACCCAGTGCACATAGTAAAACTCTTAAGTGCAATGCCCTTAAACACGCAAAGGTAACTGCAAAAGAGGGAGCAACCATAGATTCCGTATCTTATTTCCTAAGTACATGGACCAAAGGAAAAAAGAAAGGGATGAAAATAACACTTCTGGCTATGAAGAGATAAAATAGGAACAAGGCAGTTATGAATGGGACACGGGTAACAGCTCCTCCTCCCAGCAATGACCTACAACACCAAGGAGTAGTAAAAAGCAGCAGCAGGAAACGCAGCAGGGAGAACTCCAACACACTTTAACCCTCAGTAAAGTGAGCCTGGCTTAGAAAGTCTGTGGAGCTTTTTACACCACCAGAGGGGCAGAGAGTGCCTAATTACTTGCTATAATTACCAAAATCCATGAAATAGGGAGTCCATTCCTCTGTCACCTTGAGAAAATAGGTTTGGGGATTCTTTTAGGGAGGGAGGTGTAAAAATGTATTTTAGTCCCATCAGAAACATTAGTAAGAGTCCTTGAATTTTACATCATCCTCAACAACTGAACAGCCTTGTTCTGAAAATATGAAACATTAGCAAAACTGTCAGCCCCAATAACATAATCATTGCTTTATTTCCTTGGCAACAAAGGAAGCTTTTAATGGAAAGAGATTTAAAGTACAACATGCACATTCCTCTCCAGACTGTAACCTTTTCCAATAGACTCTAGTTACAATACATCTGCTGACTATCTCTTCTAGAAGGGATTTGTAAGGCCGAACAGGTCATACACAATTTAAGAGCTTACAACATCACTCGATTAAAAGTACATTACTCTGAAAATAGTAGTTCACCTCCTGGTTCTTCTATGTACCTGTTCATGAAAGAAACATCACAGAGCTAGAGAGAAAGTCCTTAAACAGAAGCAGAATTTGATGAAAAGCACAAACTAAGCAGATGCCTCCATGACTTCTGCTTATACACATCTGTGCTGGGGAAACTCCCACCCTGAAGAACAGGCACAAAATAGGTGTTCTCCATCTGTATAAAGCTGACAGTGTGCTTAGCCTGTTGTCTTGATAGGTAAAACAAAGAATAAACAGAGGTATTCTGCAAAAGGCTGATCTGGCAAATATATCATCATCTATTAAAAAAAGTACTGCAATAACTAAGCAGATCTCTTCAAGCTTTGCACTGTCAGTAATACTGCTCAGCAATCCAAAATTAAAACCACTACAAAGAAAAACTATCTGAGTAAATATCAAAACTAGGAAGTACCTGGAAAAGAGGAAGAAAAAAATATGTTGGCCTTAAAGCACCTGCCAGTAGGTCTGCCTGCACTATAGCCAGCACTGCCCAGCTACATCAATGCAAAGACTCGGGTAAAGCTGCCTCACCGAAAGCACTTTTGCATCATTTGTTCCAGGGTCATTTTCAAAACTGTCATTAAAACACACAGAATTAACAGCTAGTTTTTCCACAGTAAAGACGAAAAATCTGAGGAAGGTGTAAATGCAACACAACTGAAAAACCTAGACAAACTCAATACCCACATCAGAAAAAAAAGAAAAAACCAAAAACCAAAAACAAAGACCCAAACAAGAAGACAAAACAAAAACCACATACCAAAAAACCCAAAAAACAAGCAAAACAAAACAAAACAAAACCAAAAACAACAACAAAAAAAACCCACCATGAAACACCAAAATCTATGAAATATCAGACTGGAATGACAAAGTAAAGCTGTTGAGAAACTGCATTTTAGAGAGGCTAAAAATACCTTTTTCCTCATTGCACATTATCTCCTCAAACAGGGGGAACATACGTGAATTTAGAAGTTTCAATATTTGGGCAATCATTCTGGTGGCAAAAATGCCACAAACAGGAACTCCTGAAAATTGCCCTGGAATCTGCAAGATCTGGAGAGATCCACTGGACAGCAGAGTAAAGCTTGACTAGGCTCAGTAAAGAATGGCTAAAGGAAGATTTGACTTCAGTCCCCATCCAGCATTCACAGAGTGACTGTGTGGCACACTAGGAGTTACACACACAACAACTATTTTCAAAGCACAAACTACAATCAATATGTGAGAAAAGCCCTCTTCAAAATCAGGGGAAAATTAATTCTAACACTGAATTTGTATTTCTTTCTTTCCTACCACCTTTTCCAGATGAAAAAGGAAAGCGATAAAAAACAGACTACCCTTTCCAATACATAAATGCATATTTCTTGCTTTGAAAGAAAGAACACAACAGACACATTAGGTGTTTTTTTAATTAGGAAGGCATGGGGCACACAAAGGAACAAACAATCACAAAGGGCTCTGTTTCACTCTGGATTTCTAAACGGTGATAGGATAGTATTCATAACACTTTGCGCAAAATGCACTTAGATACTAATTCTACCCAGATGCACCAGCAGCTCAGGCACCTTTAAGCAAGTTCCCATGCTCATGCCTGGGTTTGAGCTCTCAGGCAGCCAGAAGCAAGTGTGGCCCCTGAGGTCCCCAGACACGCTGTGAGCGGGGACCTTGGGCTGCTGCTTTTACCTGCCGCTTGTCAGATCAGTACTGTCAGCAGCAGGACAAAGAAAAATGCTTCAAGACTAGGTGACTTTGGAGCTGAAAACATCTTCAGACACGAGTTTTTGATACTTCACAGAAGGGTCAAAGCAAAGCTTACATCGGCCACCTAGTAACAAAGCCACAACCTAGACATTTTGATAACAACAAAAACCAAGGGAGGAAAACACACCTTTAATCTCATGACATTGCAAGTCTTTGCAGAAGTACATTTCAATCCTATTCATGTATCCTTCAGCAATTACGCTGGGATTAATACTGTGTAGAGGGGCTGAGGGTACGAGGGTTATTGCGAAGCCCAGTTCCTCAAAGAAGAGTGTTTGCAGGTTGAAATAATAAGGCATAATCTTTGTATCACCCCTGTACATTTCTAGACATTGAAAATCTTACTATTAAACAAAGCGATGCGGAAGCAGTAGGAAAGGCAATCTGCAATACCTACATGCTTTAAAAGATCTCATGTACCAGGTTCCAATGCTAAAACTATTGGATCTGCCTAGCTGAGGTGAACATTATGTCAAAATGAAAAGAGAAAGTAGATTGCACTAATAGAAGTTAAACCCAGCTTAATTTAAAATTAGAAGATTCAATTTTTACCTGTAGGAAAACGAATTATTTTAACAGATAATGACGTCCATAAAGCGAAGGCAGTTAATCCAAGCTGTATATGTTCAAACCGTCTATCAGTATTTATGGAACGATTTAACCACCTACCCTTCTCACTGCCAGCCTCCTCACACTGCAGATTATACATTAAGCTATTTCCAAAACAGTGGGGATGCTTTGCAGGAAAATAACAGAATCAACGGCAGAGCACCTTTCCTGAGTACAGTTAGTTCAAAAATGCATTAAAAATAGGAGGAAAACTTTTAAGAGACATGTTTTCAGGGACAGTGAGACATCATCTAAGATAAGAGACGTGTGTTCCACTGAGCCTCACAAACAATACCAAATACAACAGGACCAACCTGGCAGCTCTGTATTTTTGATCTCTTGCTGCCTAGCTGCCTAGCAGCTCCCCCCACGCCGACATGCACTGACAACACTTTTTGCACTGGATCACAACAACAGACAGCAGGTCTCAATCAAATTTGAGTATAACCTCATCTACAAACGCCCACTTTTTCGCTCTAGCTGTCACAAGCAGGAATATGCAATCACAGGGAACTGCTGACACCACATCACTACTCCACACCCTACCCACAGGGGCAGTGGGGACAGGGCACATGCAGCTGGCATCACTGGGGGACCGGCAATGGGGGGAGGACTGCCTGTCACTCATCATGGGAAATCAATTCAGGGATTTGATTTTGACCGTTCACTTAGCTGAAATAGGGCAATGGTACACAGGTTCAATGAGGATGATGTTGCTCTTATCTCCACCAGCTCAGCAGGGGTCACGGCCAGGTTTCTAGTGTCCCTGCAGCTTTGCTGAAGCCAGAGGAATCAAAGGGAAACTCCGACAGCTGCTGCAGGATTATCCGAGCAAAGCAGGCAGGGGAGGAAAAGCCAAAGGCTCTCAGCGAGGCCGACACACCAGTTCTGCAGCAAACACTCCTGGAAACCAGTGTATCCGCTGGACTCCCGATGCTCCAGATTTAAAGGGGGCCCTGACCCCTGACAAGGGGAAGACTCACAGATCTGCCCTGCAGCTCATGAGCAAAACTGATGAGTAGAACGCATTTTACATAAGCACAATGGTTTCCTATTATCTGTTTTACGATCTCACAGTATTCAAGAACTTCATGTAATATAGAAGAGACACTACAACCTGTATTCACCAACATCAATCCTGACACTCATCCTGACCAAATACTTCAAACGTGAGAGGCAGCATGGTACACGAATTATAAGAATCAACAAAAATATCAGGTTTAAAGAGAGTAATGACATTTAAAGAATCCAAACCATCACCAAAGATGCTTTCCTGCAAGACAAGACACGTACAAGCTCCAAGCAGGTTTGTCCTCGGCCCATAGGAGGTATGACATAAGAGTGAGGTAGGAAAGAATAAGTGAACATAGACAAAGCAAATGACAACAATAAAAAAGTAATAATTAAAAAAAAGCAAACACAACATCACAAAAACCAGGAGACAGAACAAATTTAATATTGACTTGTGAGAAGATTAGTTGAGCTTGTATCACTTTCACAGTTCACAGTCTATGATGATACGAAATTGCTTTTATTCCCAATGTTTTTTTCTGATAGGGTTTGGGTTTTGTTGGATATTGAAAACATGCTTTCCTAAACATAAAAAAAAGAGAAAGAAACAAATAAACCCAACACACAGAAGAAAGTAATGTCAAAACAATTAAAAGGGAAAAAATTTGTAAAATACTACTGAAAAATATGCATAGAATTATTTACCTAGACAAAGCTAGAGGCTGGTCGTTGTTAAAGATGCAAATTTTATTCAGTTAATCAGTGGATGAGTGCAACTTCAAATATAACACTCTGAAGGTTCACATCACCGCCTCAGGCAAATTCACAGATTAGCTTGTGGCACTGCTGATGATTCCAAGCTTAGAACCAAAGTAAATATTTATTAACATTAACCACTGCATTTTGATTCAATGATTTAAGAAATATAACTACCTTCAGGAAATACTGAATCCCTTTTCTCCTAGAGATAGTTACACTGAAAGAGGAAAACAGACTTTTCCAAAAGCTTTCTGAAATATGAAGGGAAAGTTATGTGTGTGATTTGGATACATTACAAAAAAAAAAAAAGAAAAAGGTACAGCAATCCCTTATTAAATGCAATTAATTTTGATTGTAATAGTCAATCCTTTAATTATGGTTGATGAAAAACATTGCATACAACTTGCTTTCACCGCAACAATACTCCAGATACAGATTTTCATTATCTTATCAATACCCACAGCATGAAGTAATCAGAAATAAAACATGAGCAAAATCTCTGAGATTTTTATGTTCTTAAAAAAATAAGACAGCCATACCAATGTTTAGGTTTATACAAGCAATCCTACTAAGTAAAATAAAAAATGGGCAGGGGTAGATATGAAGTATGTTGGTTTTGGGTGGGGGCTTTTGTTCCAGAGTAGGGGCCTGAACAACAAGCATTTTCGGGCTGGGACAGCTTCCATTTCTATAGTCTCTCAAATAGCAAGGACGCAACTCTAGAAGGATCAGACTGCTTCAGAACTCATGTTATGATAATAAATTAGAAATTATATAGTTTATACCTTTGAACCACCCATATTGCAGACAAGCCATTTATTGACTAAGTCTGGTCCTGGTCTCTATCTCAGTTTTCTGGCTACATCTGCCCTGAAGACAGAGGTACAACTCTAGCATATACCAAAAATATAACTCAGATTAAAACTGAAGCACACAAACAATGCTGTTTCAGCTCAGACTCTGAGTATATTTAGATCTCGGAGGAACTCAAGAGTATGCACTGCCCATATGTCACCCTGGATGATTTCCTGCTTTTAGTCCTTTCTTAGGTTGGACAGAGATCGCAGTTGTTCCTCATATTTATAGAGTCTCCAAAACTAGAAAATAGAGTATTATTGCCACACAAACTTAAGATAGTTAACCGAAAGAAGTGACAAAATCATTATGAAAAGTACTAACATTCCTGAATGTTCACTATAGATAATGTTTGGTTGTTTTTTTTAACTTTTACATATAATAGGTCCTATTATTGCCTTCTGAATTTTGCCATTATCTACCTACCACTTGAATTGTTTTCACAGCATTACCTTGACCAACAGCTTTGGTGGGAGCAGCACTTCCAGAGTACAAGAAAACTTTCTCTGCAGTTGCTACTGGCTCACCTGAGCGAGCACACTGCTCCCACACCACGTGCAGACCAGTTCTGCCCCTAAGTATAAAGCCAATCCCACTGAATACAGGTGCATTATAAGAAATGCTGTATCAGCTAAAGATGAACACAGGCCATAGCCATTAGCACTTCTAAAGCATTCCTCTTACCTAAGAAAATGGTATATTAAAAAAAAACAAAACAAAACAAAACACCAACATGAAAATATCAGTGTTTTCTTCCTTCTGGTTTAGGATGAGAGAGGGAGATACATGAACAAGCTCATGGGGATGGGGAACATTATCGCTATTCTGTTCTTCGTGGTAAATTGATAGGTCTAATTATATAATGCATTTCTACCAAGATCATGCCAACATTAAAAGTCAGGCACTACACAGGGAACGACAAGAAAACTTTTAAAGCTTCACTCATTGCTTTTGTGAGCATTCACCAAACATTTCAGTGAAACTCCACACTGAGATGGTCTCTGAATACATTAGTTGTGGCTACATTTCCAGTTTCAGACCACAAGTCTGAATATGTCACAAGGTAAAATGTGTCTTTACAAATTTCTTCTTTAACGTAAAAATTCAGTTTTCCTTTGTCCTTGAAGCTTAGATATGGTAGGAAAGAAGAGTAAGCTGAAAGAGAAAAGCCTATCTACCTGTAATTAAAGATGTGTCTTCTGTAACAATAACCTAAGCAAACAGGGAAAAGAATACTTGTTTAATTTGTAACATTTAATCTAAAAATGGAGTGATAAACAAATGCCACATGCTATGCAGTGCTATGTCTGACACTCACAGTCAACTCTCATGTTGAGAAGGATTTGAAAACTGCTTCAGTATAAGATATTCACAGCACAAGGCACAGGGCCACTTTTCAAGAGTTTCCATAGCTTTATATCAACTATTTCTTCATACACATAGCCCTAAAAATAGCCTTGTCTCTGATGATAGTTCAGCTTGGACTTCCATCCAAACCGCAATTGCCAAGACGAGGTTAAAGCCTCGCGCTTCATTAGCCACACAGCAGCCTTGGCAAGGGCCAGCTCAAAGCAGCAGCGCTCCGCATCATCACCGTCTGTCCCAAACTAGGATTAGTGTGAGGAATAGCCAAACAAGGCAGTCACAAAACTGCAGCTTCTCTAGCAATCTGGTTTTTGCACAGCATCAGCTAAGTCCCTGTCTTCAGTCACATTGTTTTATCCATTTTCCTTTCCCAAACAGTTTACCTCTTTTTTAGGCCACATTGTGTCTTTCTTCTTGAATGGGCCTAAATCTATTAAGTAAGTCATTTCTCCTCTTTTGGTTCCAGCATCTGTTTTCTGTATATGTCTTAATAGCTTTCCATTGTAGGAAACATGAGAGGAGAAAACCACCCAGGGAGACAGAACAGGTTGGAAGAGCAAGCTGAAAACCCATGAAAGGCAGGAGTGAAATCCCCAGAGACCTCTCTGGACAGGCTTCCCTGGTACCCTCCGACCAGATTATCTGCACTGATTGCTGACCCTCATTTACTCTAGTAACACTCATCCCTTCAGACCTGATGACCATGCTGATGGCGTGATCGATCTTAGGTTTGTTCCCATCAAGCAAACGGGCTTAAGCAGTTTGAGCCAGCCTGGCTTGCTACAACAGAAACAGCTGAGCTTGCCAAAGCCTGGGGACAATGTCTCTCAGCAAAGGCAGCAGCAGCATCCATACTCTGAGAGTGATTTTTCTTACTGCTTGTGTACTGGGTTTGGATCTTTTGCATCTCACCCACTTAAGTGCCAACAAGGTCTATATCTCATTTCACCCTTCTCTTATGTCCTCTGCCTTGCCTTTTCCTTTCTTCAGACCTCCCCTATTTGACACCATAATGTTTAGCTGGTTCTTGTACCTGCAAAAACCACTCTAAGACACAGGACCACTATGCATACACTGCCTCTTTTCCATGCATTGTTCTTCTCCTACCTTTCAGTCCAAAACTCCTTGGGGCAGAAAATCTCTTCTCAAGAGCTCCTGAAAGCACCCTAAGGTATCGCTCCCTACACAGTTGGATAAAGTAACTGCAGTGAATGAAACTGCATCAGTATCTTATTCGACTGAAACAAAAACGCTTTAAACCTTAAAAAAAAAAATCAACAAAGACTGAGTAAGAGGTACAGAAGTATTTGCCCCAGTCATCAGTGCACAACAGCCAGAGAGCTTGGTACCAGTGTCAAACCTTCTACAATCTTGCTGCTTTACTTCTTTGCCTTCTTGCCCACTACATCAAGTCTCCCCTCTCTATTCCCCAACAACAGCTGGATTGCACAATCAGCAGGACAATGCAGCTGGGATGTTCTTCTCCATTCTCCAAACACATAGGCACTATTAGTCTCCAACTTGGAGAAGAGACAAGGTTCTACACCTACCTGTGAGGAGAGAGAGAGCAAAGACAAAAGGAAACTTTGCAACCTGAATCTCACCTCACCTAGGAAGTCATGGTTCCTCCCATCACTGGCATTTAAAGCCATGCACACAGAGAAAAACAGCCTGAGTGTGCCAAAATGAGGTCACTAAGAACAATGAACAGTACCTATTATTTTCTTAAGACCTCAACATTTCTCTCTTTATGCAAGTTCATCATACAATAGAGCAGGTTGAGTTTAAATGAGAATTAGTCTGCAGCTTTTTAGTATGCCCCAGGTAAAACAAGTGAGCACGAACAAAGGGCACCTGATAACATTATCTGCACATGCACTATTGTGTAATTGTTTCCACAGGCATAAAGGACTGTCAAGCTGCCTTAAGACTTCATGCTAATTGCTTTGTGTGTGTTACGAAATGTAAATTAGGACTCCCTCAAAAACCTGGAAAATTGCACTTATCTAAATCTCACAGGATTCTAGCAGGGCAGTCATTCAATAACATTTCTCACCAAGAAATGTGAAACTAGGCTCTGCAAAGAAGCTCTGCACAAAGACAGACAGATCTGTTAGTGTATATAACAGTTGTTCTGCTGCACATGCAGCTGCAAATCAAATTTGCAAACTGGTAAAACATCTGGAGGGGAGAGCCTCAGATGGTGAGAACCATCACAATTATGGTAATACCCACAGCGTTTCTTTACCAAGTGTGATGTAAAATTAAGTAGTTAATATACATGATGATTAAAAGAGTTGACACAATTATCAAATGTTGCATGACTCCTACAACTGAAAGGACAAGGTGGGGGGGGGGGGGGGGGGGGGGGGGGGGGGGGGGGGGGGGGGGGGGGGCTGCCCTGTAATTTCTATTTTACCTTCCCTCTTCCAAAAGGAAGTCTCCTGCTATTAAATTCTTCTGAATAATGAAACATCATAATGATACTTACATGTATTTGTGCCAAAAAATATAAAATAAAAATATTTTACAAGCACATCCCATAAACATTTTCACTGCTGCATTATTTAGGACCAACCAAGCATTTTATGAATCGTAGTTATTTATGATGTTTTATATACTGCATTTGTTTATGCACAAACTAGTCACCCACTTCCTCACTGTGGCTCTTCATCATTCAGCAGCAAGACAGGTCAGACTTCAAACTGTGTCACAAGGGTCTTAGGCCCTCTATCCTGCAAACACTCAGCCATGTGTTTAGCTTTATGCATGCAAGTAGTCTCACTGAACTCATTCATTAAATTCTAGCCTTATTTAAATTGCCACAGGTTTTACCAGATTCCATTTAGACCCAGATTTCATCTAATGGGACTATTTACATCTGAAAAGCTGAACACATGTCCAAGTGTTTGTAAAACTGAAGTCCCAACTGCAAAGCCAAAGCATACGCGGCCATTTTATCTCTTACCAGCACATCAGTCCTACAAAATTATTTGCTTTTCTTTTGATTTTAACTAAGTTAGGACAAAAAACAGACCATCACTAAAGCAGATTATTAGGTTGTATTTATCCTTCTTTTTGAATATTACTAAGCAGGCTGTCCATCCTCTCCAATATGCTCATGTATTTCCACGCCAGTAAGCAAGAAATAGTTAATGTATAATTGTCTAGGCACAAACACTGACTTTGCTTAGCTGAAGAGTTCACTTGTTCATTTGTACTTCAAAAAAGAATAAATTTTAGGCAGGTACAAGCAAAACAGATTAGTAAGCTGCAGTGTTCTTCCTTTAATTAGAACAGCAGCAATATTCAACCAATCTAAATTGAATTCAGTTAAATCAATGTTTAGTCAGTTCCTGAAGCAACACCCAAAATATAATCTCTGCAGTTGCTTCCTCATTCAGTTTTATTTTAAAACGTGGATAGTGTAAGATGACCCAAGTAGCTAACTTCTAACCTTCAGCAGAAAAAAAGGAAACCCAAATATTGCAAAGTCTGCTGCAGAAAGTAAGAATTTAGCAGTTCCTGATGAAATTCGGAACAATGACTAAAGAAATAAGGACTGCCAAAACACAAAAAAACCAACTTGCTTTTTCTGATTACCATACTGCTTACTATATTTATAAGCTCAGAAACTCCCAAGGGCATAACTGGATAATAATTTAATTGCTCTGTTGGAAGAGACACTGATTGCAGGGTCCAGCCCTTCACTTTATCCATGACCTGTACTGCTGGTGCAAACATAAGACAGCATGCGAGTATAAATGGGATGAAAAGTTATGTCTTTTGTGTGTGTGTGTATATACATATAGTTATATATATATATATAGTTATATGTGCAATTAAGTATGCATATTAAATGCAACCATCCTGTTATGAAAAGGGTTCTTTTGCATTTTACAACACAAAATACAGCATAACAAGCAGTCTTCCTTGAGCACTTATTCTGTAAGTGTGCTCACTAACTCTTGGCAAAGAGTATTTTGCAACTGGTACAATTTCAGATTCATGTTTAGAATTATCACAGTATCTGCTATTCCTTAACAAGACCATTCTCTACCACCTCATGCACTTTATATAGGATTACAGTCCAAGAAAAATGAGGATGGAAAACAAATACTGAACTGTACAATGTTTTACAGTAGCATATAAAGTACAACGTTGTACATTTCCATACTCTACACACAGATGTTTCCCCACGATTTCTTATCTTGAAAGAAGTATGTAAAATAAAGTGCTCTCAGTGCCCTTATTCAAGCAAAAACCTTCAGCCATCACTCCCACTATGCTACACAAAGAAGAGATGTCCTTAGATCCTTGCCCACACTAAGATCCAGTGCAATTTGTATTTTGAAGCAGAATTGTTTCAATTTCACTAGACAAGCAAGAAAAACAATGGATAAATTATTTCAATCACACTCATTGCTGAAAATTCTCACCCACATCACTTACATTTTTCCTTAAATATTTACAGAAAGATTGAGGGACAGGCATTAATAAAATAAGTCTTTATTCTAGAATCCTGTAATGTTTCCCACACTTAAATTTACCTGTGTCTTAGTTCTTTATGCTTTATAGCCATTTTACTTATTCAGAAAACAGTACCCTAACATTAGGATTCAGTAGTAAGAAACTGAGTTTTAAATCCTTTTGCTGTAAAATAAACTCCAGTGCTTTTTCACATCATTAACAATTAGCAAGCATAGCGTGAACACAAACTGAAACTCCCTGCCTACAATACACTACATCACAGAGAACCTCAACAAAATCTTCCAATTTCAGTCTGCAAGATGTTCAGAACAAGCCAAGCACAGAGCCAAATTGGTAGATTGAAATATCACACGCAGCATGTGTTCCTGGAAACTGTGCCTGACAGGGTGGTACCTTGCGCCAAGCTACTGCATCAGAGCCTTTCAAGACACGTATGATACTCATCACCATGGTACCTGCACATCTGTACTATCCAAATTTCCTGCTTAGAGAAGCCTTCTTCTCCAACACTATCATCAAGCAGCACCAAGATCTAGAGCTGCAAAGAGCAGCAAACCTTTTTTCCTGCAAAACTAGCTTATTTCCATACACATCAAGTCAATAGCTCAGAACTACAAGAGGGTTAACACTTATCTTAGTGACATATGGACAAAACGCTACAGGTATTCCCATACAGTCAGCATTTTCACCATTTTTCAAGAGTAAAATACCAAATATTAGTAATTAGTAATTATTAATATTGCAAGCTAGCAGACTAGGTATGTGGCACACAAATTGGTGAAAGCCAGTATTCCTTAATGCCTTTCTTCTTTGTGGGATCCTTTCCTCACTTCACCACACACTTGCCCAGCCCCTAAATGAGGTGGCCTTCAATTGTTCTCGGACAGGATTGTTCCTATTGATTGAAAATGGAATATTTAGGGAAAAAATGGAAGAAAGAGCTGACTGTCCCCTAAAGGAGAGGAGTTTCCTGAAAATTCTCACAGATTTACTGTAGTTTAGTAGATCGGTTTTGTTAACATATAAACACCACTTTTTTCATTAATATCCTATTTTCTTTTGTCATGTGCTAGAAGCCCACTCTAAATTCCAGAGGACCAACTAGCTTCCTTGCTCACTGGACAATCAATCCTTCCTTTTGTTTTTAACCTGTATCAGTCAGGCACGAAACTCCAGTTACTCAATGTCATCAGGGTAATCCCAGGTTCTGCTCGGAACACATACAAACCTACTCATTCAACATTAAACAAAACAGATTTAGTGAGACTTTCACAGAATTGCTACTTTTGGGAGGCACCTCTGGAGGACAGCTAGTCCAAGACCCACCCCACTCCATCTAAATAAAGCAGGTTCACCTTGAGGACGTTGCACAGGATTCTGTCCAGGTGGGTTTTGATTACCTCCAGAGAAGGAGACTCTCTACAACTTCTCTAGTCTTTTAATTAAAGCAAGTACACTGGTACAGCAAAACACACTCCAGAGAAACTAAAACTCCTCTGGCTAAGCAGCATCTAGACACCTCACAGTTCTTGGGGAAAGGGAAAGCATATAAAACAAGTTCCTTTCTTTAAACCCAAGCCATCATTTCAAATTAGCCAGGCACCCTTATGAAGGCTTGAGCCACACAGAACCATCCACCACCACAGATCTACCAAAGATGTGGCTTCAGCTGCCCCAAGTTTGCCATCACATAACGAGCAAGAACAGGGAGGGAAGAAGCAAAGCAGCAAGAGATGTAGTGACTTACACCATCACTCAGGGCCCATCCTGACACACAGCCTCAGGCTCATTCAGGCAGAGCAGGCACCCATCTGAGGCTTCACCTGCCAGCCATACTCCATAAGCCACATGACCACAACCATCTCCATAGCAGGAGCTGCTTTCACCAGCCAGGCAGAGCAGGAATGATCCCGGCAGCAAACAGCAGCACAGACAGAACTCCAAGTGATCCAGCTTGGGCTTGGCTTTTCTACCATGAGCGCAACAACGTGAGGAACCATTTTCTTTGTGGCCTTTCCCCATCCTTAAGTCTTTTGTCTTCTGGATAAAAATGTATTTTGAGAACTCTCCAGAAGCGTGATGTTTATTAGAGAGAAATACTAACATTTTTAACTAGCTAAGTGATTTACATGCAAGAGATGAGCAATGTACTGTGAAATTGAATAGAACATATAACTACATCTTTTCACAAAAATAGAAAATTTATTCAAGTACACTGGTGTTACAAAGAAGCTATAAAGAACTGTTTGTGCTACAAAATAAGAGCTGCTAGACACAAAAATGCCATTTTAATTGGTTCAATTTTTTCATTATTCTCTTAGAACTTTTTCTTTCAGCAGGCTTTATTTATATAGCCATGCAGCATTTAAATTATATTTTTGGCACTGGAACCTTAATTCAGATCAAAGTGATTTAAAAAGCCTAAGTTTTCTTCTGCTTTAATTAAAAAATGTAAGAGAGCAGACATTTAATGACAAATAATTGGTTAAAAAAGGAAACTTTTCTTCTGCAACTAATGCTAATTTTGCCAGAGCAACCCTCTTTCCTTTCTTAAAAAAAAAGAAAACAACCCCCACAAACAAAACGACCTTTAAAAGTTTCCTCAAGTGCAACTGAAACTGTTTGAAGAAAATGAAACACATACACCGAAAATTCACGGAATTTATTACAAGGAAATTATTGCTATAATTCAAGATTTTGCAGTAAGGAAATACATAGATAGATGCATACCATACCTAGAAGTATCTTCCCAGGAACTGTACAATGTTTCTTTTCGGCATGGGAGCTGGAAGGAGGCCTGGAAAGCCAAAGAAAGGATGGCAGAGTGGGAGCAACCATGCTAGAGACTCACGAACCAAACTGCCAAACCAAGCTTCAGAAATTATTTCAGAAAGGTGCCCAAGATTAGTTAGTTTCACCAACTAAATTCTGGCACCAACAAGGTCAGATGGGCCAATACAGAGAGGCTTAATCCAGGACATAAATATTCTTCTCATTTTAGTGGTATCTAGAGTACTGATGTATAACACACAAAATAAGGCTTGTTAAGATCCTGCCTCAAATGTGAGTCTAATTTCTTTGTCTTCTTATTAAAATATTAAAACAATCAACACTGTTGCCACACCAAGTAGTGATGTCAAATAAATACAGTATCAAATGCAAGAGAAGGCATGACAGCACCTTCACATAACTGTTGGAAATGAGAGGATAAAACAAGGCACAGTGTTCCTTCAAATACACTTTTATTTGAAAAGAAAAAAATGTGTTTTTAAAATGCATATGAAGCATGAAAAAAAGAGTATATAGCAGAAGGTTCATAAGCTACAGAACAACAGCTACAAGTTCCACCCACAGAGTCACACTCAACACAGTGTGGGCTTCTTCCACTTCAGTAAGAGAAATCCACAGTGGTTTTTGGAAATAGGAAACTTAGGAAAGTTACCCTAATGGCCAGACGAGACTGCATGCGTCTCATCTGAATTTCCAACTGGACCTAATCCTCTTCTCAAAGCAGCCCAGTACAAGTCCCCTCAAACAAAGGAGCCAGCCAAACATAACTGATTCTGACCCAAGAAAGTTGACAGGCTGTAAAACGAAACTAAGAACATTACAATGTTTCCAAAGTGCTACAATATCACATAAAGACTAAAAGTACCAACAGGATCAGTCTGCAGAGGAGAAACTAGGAAACAGCCTATAAAGGCACAGGCATTGTGTGCTTCAAAAGGAAGATTTTTAAGTGTATTATTTAATGTGCTGCTTTGCACACTGGGCAGCAAGATCCTCCCACCTTTTTTCAAAGGTCCACCACTGGAAACACTCTGAAAACAATATCAAACTATATACACACACAAAAGACTTAGAGAAAACAAAGTTAAAGTCACAGAAGTGGCAGACTTTTGAAATTAATTCCCACTTCAGGATTTCATGTGAGACACTTGAAACAAATCAGACATTTGCAAAAAAGAAAAATCAAATTATCCTGGATTAAGAATTCCAGTTCTCCTCAATTTGCCTCCAAGGTGGTGGTTATTACTTAATAATCCAATGAACTGCACGTGTCAATGCAAAGTGTCTACTAAAAGCCTGTCAAGTTTATAGGCATTAATAAAGAACTTCAATTCGACAACTCACAACCTCACTTACAGCAGGTTTAACCCTGAGCATGCCACAGAACACCTCTGAGAAACACCCTGGGTAAAAATGCAGGCTCAGGAATTACTGCAACACACATGGTTCCAACACACTGAATATTTACAACTTAAATGACAATGGAATAAACCTCCTCTGCCTACCTTCTAGAGGCAACTTCAGCACATCAATCTTTTCTACACACAAGTTGGCTTCCTGCTGAAGTCTTAAATCTCCTGTTGGAATCTTGATGAAGACATTTCAAGGGGCACTTTGACCAAAGCAAACAGTTTCACACTGGTTGGCTGGATTTCAGGGCTTTGTTTTAACTGTGATATTCCACAATAAAGGGCTTGGCTGACCCCTATCTATAGACAGGTTTTTATTTTCCTTAATTCTTAAAGATCTTTATAATGGACAACATCCAGTGACTCAGGGGTTTTTCCTCCTTCCCCCACTAAGTAATTATGTCACTTTAAAATTGCTCCAAACATCAACTTTAGGAGACTATTTTCAGTGGAAGAGTATTTCTTAGTGCTTTATTCATACACTGGAACTCCACGTTGGATTTTTTAGTACCAAAGTAAATAACCATTACCAGCTTCAATAGTTGCTGAGAAAACATAAAAGCTATTTTAAAAAGCATCAACTGAGAAATATTCCTGCATAGAAATTGGAAGCTGGATGCTGCAAAGGCACTCCTGATGCATCATGACACTGGAAACCCATGCACTTAGCCAGGCACCGCCTCCTAAATAAAAGTACCTGATTCACAGAGAGCCATCCAACTTTAAGCTACGTTCCCTTGTATCAGAAGGAGAGAAAAATCTTAGAAAAGCAGTTAACTCAAGTTACAAGCAATTGGAAACACTATTGAAATGAAATGCTGTCTCTAAGTTGGGGCTGCAGATAAACATTTGTGGTATATCTTTTAGTTAGGTATTTGAGAGTGTTCAGAGACTGGTTTCCCTCTTAAGCACTGGGTGCAGGTCTTCTACAGCAATGATGGGCAAGTGGCACACTGGAGTCTGGTTCCTGGGCCCAGCAGCAATTATTAACTGCTATATGTAAAAAGCCACAGAGGTGAGAAGACTGGACAGAGATCTCAGACGGGCTCAGGCTGCTGTTGAGTGGGTTTGTTTCCATGACAATTTTGGTCACTGAATAGCGACCCTCTTTCAAGAGTTCAAGTCCTTTTTTAGGATTTAAGTACGCAAATTACCAAGCTGGATGAAAATAGCATCCAGGCACTGGCAGAGACTTTACAGCAGGAGTTCTGCTACCAATTACTGCATTGTTCCCCTGAACACGAATTGGACTAGCTGACTAAAACATGTAGGAGCTAAAAAACATACAAGCCTCTCATTAGCAAAACAGCCTAGAGTAGTACTAAATTCAGAAACACCCATCTCGGACACAGGATGCTAAATTCAGAAAAACCTGTCCTCCCTTGAACCCCAGGTCAGGGGTCAGGGCAGGGCTTTTTGGGTCTACTGACAAGTTGGTGAATAATAGGGGATTCCACAGACCAGTCCAGTCATCTAGAAACAATGGTTTGTACCATCATATAGAAAATCCGCATTCAATTATCTGTCAGTCTCTGGCTTCCTGGGGCAGCTGGGACTGGGAATGCTGCCGAGGCCAATGTGCTTAAATCCTGGAGAGAAGGAAATGATCTGAGGCAGCCAACAGTGACCCCCACGAATATATTAAGGAGCCTTTGTAGCAGACTAATGGCAAGCCTGTCCAGCGCTCTGCTGGAAGAAAGATGACAAAAAAGGCATGGTGTCAAATTTTAGTATACAACAAAATTCTGCTATTTAATATAATGATAGTATATACACCCACGGTGTTTTACAGATTACACTGGTTCTTAACAGTTTTTGAAGCATTAATATGGGTCACTTAAACCACTGGACAAAAAAAAACAAAATAATCAACATACAGAAGACAAAATATCTTATGCTGAAAGCACAGTATTTCCAATAAAACAAAAAGCAATTAAAAAGATGAAGAGGTAAAGGAAACAAGGGACTTGAAGACAGTAAACAAGTATTATTTATCTCCAACTGGAACCTGCCACTGTTCTTGAGAAACTTCCTCATGAAGCCACTAGGACAATGAAGGCTAACAGAGTAATTCAAAGCATCCTAGGGAACACTTAGTATTCAAGGAAGCCACTTTTACTTTTTCTCCCTTTCAAAGCTTAACGAGGCCAGGAAGGGTCAGTGAAGCATCATCGATGAACCTTCCCCAGTTACAGAGGCTGGGTCACAAAATTTTATCAGCTTCAAACAGTTGGATTTAGCAAAATTTCTTTTTCCTTGAAGTAAAACAGAGAGTGATAGATTACTTGATCCTTGGCTGTTGCCCCAGTGATCCAGCTTGTTTCTTTGTTTCACAGTCAGCTGTCATACACAAACAGCAGCAAGCCGGTGCTAGCCTGAAGCATCCTCTGAAGACAGAGCCAAGTGCATGTCGCTGCCTTTGGAGATCTCTGTCATAAGCCATTCACAGGTCCACAAAATATTTCAACTGTCCTGAAGTAGCAAACTGAGCAGTAGTGTTGACATGTTAAGTAATATTTAGGATGCCATTCCAAAACAACACTTTCCTTTGACTCTTCGAGTTTCATTCACCACCAGGCCGGCCTTTGGGGAAAAATGGTTTAGTATGGAGCTCTGCAGAGGGTGAAACTGGGAAAGAAATTGAAAAATTTACACCCTCTTACTAGGGAGGGACTACCTGAGGAAAAAAATAACACATTTTAAGTCTGGATGACTATCCTGAGACAGGATAAGAACCTGATCTAGTAGATGTGAAATGAAATCTTACTGCCATCCTGACTTAAATAACCTGCCCACAGAACAAGCTCCCACTCTAAAGGAAAATAAGGAGAGTTTATATGATCAGTCACCCCAAGTGAAAAAGTGGAGGGAGTCAAAGGTTGCCAAACCCAAAGCGAAACAATAGGCTTCCATAATCAAGAGAAATTCTAAAATTTATTTTAAAACTTTCAGCTTAAGGTTCAGTGTTGCAGTGCATGTGGCTATAGCCACTGTTGCAGACCACTTGGAAGAATGGTGGGCAAGCCTCCAAAACACCCAGTTCTAGCTCCCTCTTTCCAGTTATGGCGAGTACCTATAATTCCCTTGAGTTTTAGTTTACAGATTTTAAGTTCAATTGTTGGTGAGTTCTCCACCCTGTTTCATGTATGAGTTCATGTTCATTCATTTCCCTAATCGACTATTCATTAGTTCTAGAAAACTCTCCCCTACTCGACACCCCATTGGATTGTTCATATTATCCCCTCCCCTAAGTTACCCCTATTGGTTGTTCCCCTGTTAGCTCCTTCCCCTTGTTCAATCCTCATTGGATGTATTCCTTTACTCCACCCCTGTATATAAACCCTGGACCCTCTCATTCCTTTGTCTTTTCATCTCTGGACCCTTCACCCTCAATAAACTGGCTGGAACCCACACAAAAGATCCCTCTCTCTCCTTTACCTCCGCTGACGCCTTTCTGCCACCTTTGCTTGGGGCTCGCTCCTCGCACAGGAGCCAGCCTTGTCCACAGCCTGCAGCTACCAAGGACGCCTGCAGCAGGACGCTCTGCGGCCTCAAGCAGCCCCAAACAGAGTCAGTTCAGGTCTCCAGATAAAATGCTTCCACCTTTCAAACAACCATTTCAGACAAAAACCAGGGTTAAAAGAAGAGAGAAGGAAATGGAGAGTATAAAAAGGTTTCTTCTCCAAAAAAACAGTTAACCCAAAATCTGAGTAAAGGCTATACAATATTTAGAAATAAAAATTTTTAGAAATCTAATGTAAAACACTGGCCCAAAGAACAGACTCACCTTTACATAAGTAACAATAACACTAAGCATCTTCGCCTTCAGATTTAGTCTGTTTCTCCAACTGTGTATTTGGAGCAACTCTCACCCCAGGTTGCCAGCAGTCTTGCATCAGTTTCAGCATCAAATATTTCAGCTAAAGCAAGAAACTCCATAAACAAACAGCAAAGTCTGATTCAGTCAACTTCAGAGAAAAAAAGAATTAAAAAAAAAAAAACCAAACTAGCAGCAAACAACAAGGGAAGGGCAAACTTCCAGATGAGGGAAGCAAAGGAGCTCTAATTCATCACTCTTGCAGCTATCAGATGGTTAACAAATTGAGATGAGTTACTTCTGAGCCTTTTCAGCGACTTTCACTCTGGCAAACTTAAAGGATTCAGAAGTGCAGCTGGAATACATATGGGAGATGTTGGAGAAAGCTGATCATTTGAATTTGTAACTCCAACGTGTGCAGGAAGAACTTCCTGCAGATGAGGCACATCCCATCAGTGACTCAGGGAGACTCTCCGTCTGCTAACAGGCAAGAATTTATTCTCTGAACCAGCTACCAGAAATGACATGCTTTATGTTAGTGTTACATATGCAATAAGAATCTTAAAATAAAGCCTGTGGGGACATAATTTCTTTTTTGCTTTCTAAAATCTCTACACTACGGCATCTCAAACGGAAAAAAAAACCAAACAAACCACCCATCGATATTTTGATGAAACTAAGATTTCACATTTTGATCAAAGTGTTTCATCCAACATAATTTTTTATGCAGAAACCATTTTTAAATCAAAAGCCAAATACATATTTAGGTTATGTTCAACATTTAAAAAAGAACTGGTATTAATAGAATATTATTGTGCTGGGTTCATCCCATTAGATAATCAGTTACTGGTTCACTTGGCTAATACTCAGCTACAACACAAACTCAACTACAAACCTTTATTACACAGGCTAAGTTATTCAGGCATCCTCTCCGAGTTACCTTTATTCATTTACGAATATGTTAAAGCTCCTTTATATATCTGTATATGAAATACATTTCATATACAAATTATCTTTATGGTGGTTTGAAATTAGCATGCAGAAAATGGAACAGAGGGAACAAAGGGAAAACACTACAGAGAAAGCACACAAGTCCCTGTCTCCCCATCACCAACCTCACTCCTGGAATTCAGAAGATTGCAGCTACCTGTAAACTGGAGCAACTAAAAGCTACTGGAGAGGTGCACTTGGAGCTGAAAAATTGAGAAGATGACAAAAAGGGGCCATAAAAATCACAGATGTAAATTAATAATCAAATATACACACACAACAAGGAGACAGATGGCAAGTAATTTTCCCCAGTGCACTTACACTTGTTCTTCTAGTGCACGTATTTGGGTCACTTGCTAGATTAAATCTCATGTGGCAGACCCAACAGAGGTGCTGTCAAATGTGTATGGGCTCGGCCTGTTTTTAAATGATGCAAGTCTGACACTACAGGGTGAAAACATTTAACAGGATTTCTTCAACGCAGCCTGGAATACTGCCCAGCGACTTTGAAACGGGGCTGATGGATATTTTTTACCATCAGCAAGGCTGCCCCATTCAGGCCTGCTAAATAAAATGCAGTGCAAGCTAGAGAAAGTTGGTCTGTGCTACCAAATTTCATGGAACAGCCCTACACAGACAAATATGTACACATTTTCCAGAACACCGATTTTGTCAATGTGTCACTGAGACAATACATCACTCAACGTCAAAGCTTCCTACCATGCTCTCCCTAAAATATGCCTTTCTTCTGAAACTCAGAAGATCACCTCAACAGATGAGTTGCTTTTGCCATGTTCACTGTAAAAATGCATGACCTCAGATACTCAGAGCACTAAATCTTCCCCGCCCCAGCTATAAACTGACCTGTCTTAGTCAGCACAGGCCACGTGAAGGACAACAGCTCCAGTGTAAGGCACCTGCAGGTCAAATTGCCAGGTGGGCTGGTGAGGCTTAAATGGCAGGCAGAAATAGTCATACCTATGTGTAAGCATAACTGCAGCAACGGGTTTCCCTCCTAAAATACTGGTAGATACTAGCATGAAACACGAACTGTGTGTGCAAAGATTAGCCCCCCTTAATCTGGCAAGAAACTGGATTTAACACAGTGTAACACGCAAGATCTGCAGGAATGGAAATTGCATTTCTCTCTATGCTGTTATCAGTTTCAAGACGATTTTGCTTAGCAATAAATAAACCTTTATTAACAAGCAATGTGAGCTACTGTGGCATTAAATCTTTCCCCCCCTCTTTCCCCATTCATCTCTTGTTTTGGGTTACTGCATGCTACATTCAGCTTCAAATAAATTCAAATTCAGCTTCAAGTAAAAAGAGGGGAAAAAATACATCTATTTGCTCCTAGCTGAACAAGGAGGTTTTGAGCTGGGGAGGTGAAACTCTCAGTAATAATCTACACACGTAACTAGGAAATATCACAGCTGTCTGTAAGAATTACAGTGGCAGGGACCAGGGTGGCAAAAGCTTGTGTTTTCTAGGTCTACATCTCCAGAACAAAAAAAAAAAGAACCAAAAAAAATCCAACAACACTGCCTCTTTACACTGGCTCTTGTGTTTAGAAACTGACCAGAAACTGACAACTGATACTTTCATTCAAAGTTATCAATAAGTCACCTGCTCAAAAGTATCAGGATTGCACTGATTATGTGCAACATACCTGCTTAGCCTGAAAAAAACAAGTTAGGCAGACTAATAACAAAAAGTAAGAACATGTACATTTGCTCACTCAACTTCCTCAGGCTTAAAATTCATGCTGTTTCAGTTTCAGTGGGTAAAGGGTGGGAAACAAAATATTGAATCCTTTGATACGGAGTCAAAGCCCAGACTACAAGCAAGTTTATTATATCACTGTCCATACAGTCTTTGGTTTGGTGCCGTGCCGCTGCTAAAATATTAAGTTTTACCATTGGAAAATTGATTTTGCTATAAGAAGTTTTATGATGCCACTTAATCTTGCCCAACCTACATAAAAAAAATACAGAAAGCAATTACAGACACCCTTTATGTAGTAAGTTTGATCACTATATTAAAAAGAGAACAGTCTGATGTAATTTCAATATAATGGCAAAGGAAGCAGAAAAAAAGCCATGGCAATATGCTGCCCTCCTGAAACAAGACATTGCTGGTTCATAGCTTAAATGCACAATCTTAGTTCAGTTAAAGTTGGTAGTATGATCCATCTCCCACTTGGAGGGCTGTGTCCTGCAGCTCCAGCATCGACCTCCTTTTCTACTGTTACATTTCAAGCCGGCTCCTGCTGGGCAGCAAGATTCTGTGATTACAGTTAAAAGAATACTTTAGGTCTGAGAGCCTGCCTCTCTGAATAGATAACCCTTTCTAGTTCAACAACTACTAGCACAAAACAGCCCTTTCTGCCTTGTCCCTTCCAGGGCTGCAATTGAAAAACATCCTAATTAGATGACCCCCACATACAGAAATGCTATTAACTGGCTTTTAGAGCTCTCTAGTCAATGCCGAAATCCCAGCTTCAATGATGAGAAGTACTTTATTTACTTAGGAGGTAAACACATTAACAAACCCAGCTTTTAGAACACCTTTTAAATAGTCTGGGATTAGTACTGGCAAAATCAGTGTGTGATTATGTTTTCCACACTTTCAGAGATGACACTCAAATACCACTTTTTTCTAACTACATTAAAGCACACTCAGGCAAGATCAAGGGTAACCTTGACCTCCACATTAACAGCACCAGAAAGTACTTCATACTGCTTTCCATGCCTAGCCCATTTGAACTGGCCTGCAGGACAGGCTTTTAAGCTTGTGCTTAAACAACCCAGTTTTGCCAAACATTGCAACATATGCTATGTAGGGTTACATAAATATTCCACAACTCCTGCAGTTCTTAACTATAAGAGGGTTTAAAATAGTGTCACTGTATCAAAATATTCACTACTGCCTATTGATCCAACTCAGACCTCACATTTCAGGGCAACAGCAGACTTTTCCCCTTTATTGTTCATGAATGAAGCTTCAAAACTTTAAAATAGATTTAAGAAAAATCACTGTAGAAAACTGGAAGACTCACAGAAACCTAAAACCATTTAATTGCTCATAAGGCTTCAAGTACATGTAAATGACCTGGAGGGCTGAAGTCTGAATTGCCACATTCTGCAGCCAACTGTTCCCAGCCAGAGACCTATACCACGACTAACACTTGGCATTTGCTTCCAGTATAATAGGTTTAATAGTAGCAAGCCTTGAAAACAGGGGGGTGTATTCTGGAAGCGGTGACAGATCTTAAACACGGCAGGTGCACTGTAATACCGCTTAAGGGAGGAAAATTCCAAGTTTAGTAACTAATTACTCCAGGACAGGCAGGTTATTTCCCAAGGCAAATGCCTAATCCAAGACACATCTGACCCTTTTGCATCCCATCAGCGCGCCGGAAAGTTCAACTCATCCAGCAAACATCCTCCTGATCAGGCACATCCCTCATCCCATCTCACCGTGCCTCCTCGCGTTCCTCCTCTCACACCAAAGGCTCCAGGGCACCAACCCTGCCTGACAGCTGCTCAGAGAGTTCGCTAGCACCGTGAACCTGAGCCGCGCCGTAAGACCCTCCGCTCGCTCACACACCCACCCAGGGGCACTCCTCACTCTCTCCCTCGCTCCCACACGGGCACCCCCGCACGCGTGGCCAGC